>JADRCH010000065.1:3353924-3378701 GCA_019843965.1 Rhynchomys soricoides | reverse complement strand
GGCAGAGGCAGAGGCAGAGGCAGAGGCAGAGGCAGAGGCAGAGGCAGGAGGATGTCTGTGAGTTTGAAGCCATCCTGGTCTACATAGTGAGTTCCAGGACAAGTACTACAAAGGTTCTTAAGAACACAAACAAAAAATATGATAAATTAAATACATATATTTATGGGGTGAGGGTGTGGCACACACCTTTAACCCCAGCATTTAGGAGGAAGCAGCAGGCAGACAGTTTCAGTGAGTTCAAGGCCAGCCTAGTCTGTGTTTCAAGTTCCAAAATTAGTCAGGGCTATATGGTGAGACACTGTCTCAAACAAAATAAAATAAAATGAAACAAACAAACAACAACAAAATATCCGTAAGCTGTCCTGGGGGAAAAGATCTATCACAGTATTTACAGAGGACCTTGGGTTGGTTTTTGTTTCCTTTGGTTTTGACTTTTTAAAATTCCGAGATTATAGTGTTATCACAGCATGTGTTCCCCTTCCCTTCCCTCAACCCCAAATTCTTCCACATACCCTTCCCTGATCTCCTTCAAATTCACAGCCTGTTATTCCATTAATGGTTGTTGCATGCATGCATGTATATACATGTACGTTCCTAAATACAACCCGCTCAGTCAGAACAGCATTACTTGCATGTATGTTTTCAGGGCTGACCATTTGGCACTGGACAACTAACTGGTGTGCTCTTTCCTGGGGAGGACCACCTCCCCCAACCAGTTTTCTTCAGTTGTTTGTAGTTCTTTGTAAGGTTGAGGCCTTGTGGTCTCTTCCGTGGCCACTTTGTCCAGCTCATGTTTGGGCAGTCATGTTGGTGAGACTTTTTGGATGTAGCTTCTAATATCACTAGGAGATACCACCACACAGCAAACTGCCTGGCCCTCTGTCTCTTACCATCTTCTGTTCTCTCTTCCACAAAGTTCAGACTGTGTCCTTCAGCAGTTAAACATTAATGATGTTCACCTTTTTTTTGTTTGGTTGGTTTATTTTGATTTTTTTCAAGACAGGGTTTCTCTGTGTAGCCCTGGCTGTCCTGAACCTCACTCTGTAGACCAGGCTGGCTTCAAATTCACAGAGATCCATCTGCCTCTGTCTCCTGAGTACTGGGATTAAAGGTGTGTGCCACCACTGCTTGGCTAATTATGTCCATTCTCTCTTAAATATTTTGTATGACTCCATAATGAGCATGTACTATTTTTATAATGGAAAAACATTTAAATTAATTATTTACTTTTAAATTGAGGCAGGGTCTCTCTAGTAGCCCAGGCTAGCCTTAGAGTCACAGTCCTTCTCCTTTCACTTCCCAAGTACTGAGATTATAGGTAGGCACCGCCAGACCTGGATAAATAAAACATTGAAGAGGGTGATTGACTAAGTGTGGTGCTTGGACTTGAACCCAGATCTTCATATATACGTGACAATAGCTCTAACCATTGGGATACATCCTCCAGTTTTATATTTATGGTCAACTTTGCATCTGGCCTGCATTATTGCTCCCATGGGCCTGCTTTGGAGAGGGCAACTGGTCATAGATGTATTTCCTTCATGTAGCTCACGGTAGATTTAGATTGGGGGCAGTGCTTCTAACTGGTCTATTAAATGACTACAAACCAGCTTAATAGTAACACAGAGGCTAAGCAGAAAGCAAACAGGAAACCTACCTGGGTTGGCCACCTTCAGTCAAGTGAATGGGCACACCTCCTCCTTGGAAGAGTGACTTAAATTGTGGCTACCAACATCTCTCTTAACTCTGAGATTCAGGTGAGCCCTTTTAGTTTAGGTTTTTAAGACTGAGGCCAGTTTTAGGACATGGATGATAAACACGAAGACTTGGATACTTTCTTTCTCACTTGCCATTGTGGTGAACTTCCTGGCCTAGGTTTTCCTTCTGACTAAAGCCGGCCAAACTGAACAATTTGAGAATCCTGGGCTTTAAGCCAACTCTGGCCTCCTATGACTCCTTCACACCTAAAGCAGCCGTTGGTTAATGGGGACGCTTGCCCAGATGTTGGTAAAGGGAAGTGAGCTAATCGCTAAGAAAATGCTTGGCACTTTCAGAGAAAGAGGCTGAGAAACTCAATCTTGGGAGGAGGACCTTCCTTTGTGTGGTCCAAATGCCAAATACCTTCAGCGTGGACTTGGGACCAGAGCTGAGGGCACAGAACTTCCCTTCACAGTGGCTCTCTCCTTTGTAGAGATATCAGCATACAACTCAGCGTTGCTGGATCCAGCCATAGTACACTAGTGTCCGGCTGTACCTCTCCTCCTCGTTATCTTTTACAGTAAGAGAGAGTCTTGCCTTTGCACACAGGTTACAGGCATCAATTACATGGTCAAGGAGAATCATGGTGGGGAACAAGTCCCAGCAGACCGTATCCCTCCTTGTGGTGTTGTCTAGGGGAGAGACCAAGCTATGGGGTAGGAGTGAGATAGGTTTGAACTCTACCTCAGAGGTCAGTTTCTCTCTCTGAAATGATCATCTCCTTTGAAGTCTTAAGCTAGGTCTTCTTTGAAATGGAGATGGAGTTGGGGTGACAAGGCCAGCCCAACATTAAGGAAGTAGGGATCCAACTGGATGGCGGAGCAGAGCTGACAGGGTCACAGCCCCTACCGGGTGGGAACTCTGCCCTACATGCTGCCCATCTGAGGAAGCCCCAGGGTAGAAATAATCTTTACTTTGCTCAGTTGTTGGCCAAAGGGCCACCCAAAGAAGGGGCATGACGTTGGCTTAAAATTAAGCAGCTGGGGGCTCTCTCCCTGCAGCTAGTAGGCAAGTCAACTCATGGTCTGCCATGAGGAAGTAATCAGGAGCCAAGCATACAATGAGGACTCTCAGTTTAATTCCCTTCTTTCATTTTGGGCCCAGGAAGGCCTGGCTCTGACTCCACCTTTCTGTGTGACTCAGGACAAGAACCATGAAGGAAGTCAGCTCTGTTTCACTTGGTCACTTAGCCTGACCATGACACGGTAATGAAGGAGGGGGGTACACACTGACCTCTTGTAACTTCCGTCTTCCCCGAGTGAGACGAGGAAGTAACAGGCCCTGCCCTGAGTTGGGAGACACATACTGGGGCCCACATTCTAGCTGTAAATCTTTTTACTCTAGACATAATCAGTTTGAATGACTGATCTACTTCTTGCCCACCCACTCTGATTCTTTCATTTAATCTAGAGTAGCTTCATTAGGACTCCAAGTCCTACCGAGGTGTAAGATTGTGTTGGTGAGTTATGGTAGAGCTCCCTGAGAAACTAGAGGCTGGAAATGAGAAGAGAAATGTCATTAGAATGGCTGGGGTTGGGGGGACATAGCTCAGTGGTAAAGTACCAGGTTTGCAAAGCATAAGGACCTGAGTTCAAGGTCCAGAACCCACATAAAATTTGCCAGGTGCAATGGTATGTGCTTGTAACCCAGCACTTTGGAGACAGAAATAGGTAGATCTCTGAGGCTCCCTGGCCGTCCAACCTGAGCTGTTTGGCTAGTTAAATGAGAGAACTTGACTCCCTCTCTTTGAGGAGAACCTCCACCTCCCAACACCCTCCAAAAAAGTATGGATAGCGACTGAGAAATGGCACCCATTTGTTCTCTGACATATGTGCCCACACATGTTCATATACATGTACACATATTCAGGGTGAAGATCCTGACTGTTCTGTCTGGAGCTCAGCTGTCAGTTTCAGTCAGCCTCTCTACCATGGAAAAAGCTTTTAGTATCACTTCACTGTCCAAACTCTTCTACAGACTTGTTTTTACCCCACACCCTCCCCCATTAGATTACTGCCTGAAGCAAACTCAGCAGCCTAGATTCATGGGAGAGCACAACTAAGAGAGGCCAATGGTTTGTTCCCTTAACCCTACCTGAAGGACGCCTTGGGAGAGCAGAAGAAAAGAAAAAAAATCCTCAAGACTCACCTGGGCAGAGAAAGGCGTTACTACAGACACTTAACAATGGGAAATGAGCAAGCCATGGAGCTGGCCTCAAAGGGACAATCAAAGAGACCTGAGAGAGACAGGGCAGGGATGGGGGATGTCACAGACCTCTTCTCACAAGGTTTCTGGTTCTTGGTCCCAGTACTGAAAAACCTAAATGGAAGCAGGAGAGACTTTTATGGGCAGATAAGCTTGGGTCTCTGCTTCAGACTCTTTTTTCTGTTTGCTGCATTCATTTCTCTCTTCAGGGATGACGTCAGGATGAAGCCACAAGCCAGATGCCCTCTGCTGGTATCCTAACGTTTGTTACTAAAAGCTCACCTCAGTCGTACAGCTTCTCTGTAAGTGTTATTACTCCCATTTTCAGATGAGAAAAACAAGGCTTAAAGAGGCTGTGACTTACCTTGGGTAATAAAGCTACAGCTAAAGCCCAGGTGTCCTGGTCAGCCTCTGGGAATGCTCTGAAACTCTCCAGCCTTCTATAGATAGAAAAATGGAAGATTCTCTGGTTGACGCCAGCTGTTACTTCGGTGTGACCTTGAGGTTTTTGACCTTTGTGGATGAGAAGGTGTAATCTAGAGAGTGTCACCAAGACAACAAAACAAGCACAAATGAACACCATCACCACTATCACCACCACCATCATCACCACCATCACCACCACCACCATCACTGTCACCACTACCATAACCACCACCAATAGTGAGCCAGGCATGGTAGCACATTCCTGAAATCCCAAGACTGTAGAGGCTGAGGCAGGAGGATCAAGATTTCCAAGTCAGCCTGGGCTGTGTAGCAAGACACTGTTTCATCAAATCAAAAGGAAATAAACAAAATCCCAGGTGACAAATTAATAAGGGGGAACTACAAGCAAGAATTGACACAGAGGCCGGAGAAATGATGCAGTGGCTAAGGGCATGTGCTGCTCCTACAGAGGCCCCGGGCTCAGTTCCCAGCACCCACAGGGCAGCTCCCAGCTGCCTGTAATTCCAGTTCCAGGGCATCTGATGCTCTTTTGTGGCTTCCACAGGCTTCTGTGGTGTATGTAAACTCATACACATATGCACATAAATTATAAAATAATAAATCTGAAAAACAGAGCTATCATAAAAGAAAGACCCCCTAAGGTCAAGGGTACCTATGCAAACTGTTCTCAGTGACAGCTTCCTGTTGTCCTGTGAAGGTGCCTCACATCCTTCTTACCATATGGGCGTTCCTGCTCCTAAAAACAATGGAGTAACTTTGTTCATACCCAGGAGGAGGGTACCTGGAATGTCATATGTGCCTCTGTAATATCATACAAATAGTGCCTACATGATAAAGGCAAAGCCCAGTTTGGGCCACTGGGGAATGTCTTACTCACATGGTCAACAGGTGTTAGGCCTACCATGGTCTTCGGTGGCAGTGTCTGAACTGGAACCACCTGCCACTACGTTGCCTTGGCAAGGCTGGCTCTGCCCGAGAATGCCAAAATGCTGATTCTTATCTTGGGCTGTGTCTTTGCTCTGGGACCATGGACACCCACTCGTAGAGAGTGGCACCATGAGGTGCTAGGAGCAGAGATTCATGCAGTGGCTGAGGATAAGGAGAAAGCTCCCGTTTTCCTTCACACAGCTTACCAACAGCCCTCCATCAACCTCAGAGTTCTGCCTGGCACACTTTGCTTGGGGTTCATAGTCTTTCTTGCTTCAGTCTGAATTCCAAGAGGTTGTCTAAAATGGTGAGTTCCAAAATGGGATGATCCAAGTTTCTAATTCTAGCGGCATCCCTCGCATCTGGGTCATGCATTCTACCTAGTTTCTATGTTAACCCTACTAACCTTGGCAAATCTTTCAAGCTTTTCCCCCCAGTAGCCTCAGATACTTACTGAGCCAATGGTCTAACCTCATCACTTCTTCCAAAAGAAGGTGTATAGGGTATTTCTATTCCACCCCTTACTACAAATAGTTGCCCTCACTCCCCATGTTCATTAGAGTATCTATAAATCTCACTTTTTCTCCTGTTAGTCTAGCCTCGAGTTCTTTATCTCTGTGCTGTCTCTTCCTATTATCTCTGCCCTTCCTTCTGAAGTGACCCAGCTGTCTTCTACAGTGACTGCAGCCACTGAAGACCCAGAAGAGGAAGGAAAGGTCTCAGGGACCACAGGCAGGAAGGTGCCCTCTCTCTTCCTGCCAGGCTTGTTTCTCTTTCCTCACATCTCTCTCCTACCCTCCTCCCACTTGGCTCATGTTGACAGAGCAGAGCCATGGGTGTACAGGTATTAATTTTTTTCCTGGTGGGGGAAAGGGGTGGAGATTGAGGAAAGAAAAGACGGAGCAAGGATGATTGGCATGAAGCCACGCCTTCTTTTGTCCTCCTCCCCCCTGGTACTCATTCTTGCCCCTTCAGGGAAATACACCTGTTTGGGGCCAGCAGCCAGTGAGGACAGGTTCGCTTCTGCTCCTCCTGCTGCCACCTCTGTGCTGTGGAGATTCCTGAGGGAACCTAAGGGACTCTCTGGAGCCATGAGAGGGCCTCACTGGAGAGTTCCCTGGCTGTGTCTGAGCTGCCTGTATTCTGGCCTCCTCTTGCTACCTGGTAAGCAAAGCATGCAGCATTCAGGAAAGAGGTCTGGGGCAGGGGAGGCTGGCTTCAGAGAGGAAGGGAAGAAAGGAGGGAGAGAGAGAGAGAGAGAGAGAGGAGTGAGAGAGAGAGAATGGGTAGATATGGGACAAGTTGGAAGATAAGAGATTAACGGGGCAAACACTAGAATGACAGTTACAAAGAAGGGACAGAGGCAGAGGGACACAGAGCTGTCTTGGGGGCAGGAGGTGGCCTGGTTTGGGGAACCCATGGTGAAGGGGACCAGGACTTCATTTGCCTAGAAAGTGAAAGAGGCAGAGCCATAGCCAGGAGATGAGAGAGTTGAGGAGACTCTAAGGGAAAAATCAGAAAAGCTGCTGACAGGAGAAGAAAAAGAGCTCTTACAGACATGTCACAGCAGAGAACAAGATGGGCGGGAAATACATGAACTAAAGCCATGTGGCCATAAAGAGAAAATTGTAGAAGGAAGGAGGCAGGCAGGCTTGGAGGATGGTGGGAACGGAAGCCCGGCTTGGGCAGAGGCAGCAGAGATGCTGAGAGCAGACAGTGCGCTAGCTCAGAAAAGCAGCTTCCTGCTGTTTCAAAACTGTGATGCCAGTCCTGGCTTTATATAACTGTGCCCAGAGTTCAGGGTGGTGGGCACAGGGCCTGCTGGGGATGTTCTCCAGGTCACCGAGACTCCTTCCTGCCACTCCCCAGCTGCTAGCCAGACTACAAATTGAGATTTCATTCTCTGCATAGGGGTATCTGAGTATTCTGGGAAGGCTGAGGATTGGGAGCCCAGACTGAAGTCAGAGCCATAGTTCCTCTTGAACCTCAACAGGCCGCAGGGAGCTTTTGTCGAGATCTGGGGATCAAAGCCAGGGTCTTGCTTGGGTTAACCACATTCTCTATATCATTGAACTCTGCCTTCTGCCCAGCTCTTACATTTTTACATTCTGTGATTCTAACTCAATTCTTGGGACTGGACAAGGCAGTGCTTATCTGTAATCCCAGCTCAGGAGGCAGAGGCAGGTGGGTGGGTTCGTGGGTGGGGGCTTCAAAGTCATACTCAGTTTGAGGCCAGCCTGGCTACATGGTACCCAGTCTCAAAACATAAAATACAGCAAACTTATCAGCTCTAGCACTTGGGATGTAGCTTAGCAATAGATTGTTTGTCTAATGAGCCTGAAGCCCTAGGTTCAACCCCCCAGAGCCACAAAAACAAACAAAACAGCAGCAGAAACAAGCTGCAAGCACTTAAGGCCAGATCTGAAGCAGGTCTAAAGGGCTGGAGAGATGGATCAGTAGTTAAGAGCAGTGGCTGCTTTTCCAGAGGACCTGTGTTCAACTCTCAGTATCCACCTAGAGCTCACAACTGTCTGTAACCCCAGCCCTAGAAGATCTGACGCCTTCTCCTGGCCTCTGTGGACACCATACACATGTATGGTACATAGCCTGACATTCAAATAGGCAAAATACCCATACACATAAAACTAAGCATTTTTTTTTTTAAAAAGCCAGATCTGATGGTTCAAGTCTGTTAGCTAGACCTCAGAAGGCAAGAGTATCACTGTGAGTTTGAGGATAGCCTGGGCTATGTAGTTAGGTCTGGGCAAGCTTGAGCTATCGTGTAAGAAGCTTTCTTTAAAAAAACAAAAACAAGCTGGGCAGTGGTGGCGCACGTCTTTAATCCCAGCACTTGGGAGGCAGAGACAGGTAGATTTCTGAGTTCAAGGCCAGCCTGGTCTACAGAGTGAGTTCCAGGACAGCCAGGGTTACACAGAGAAACCCTGTCTCGAAAAACCAAAAAAACCAAAAACCTAAAACAAAACAAAAACAAAAACAAAACCATTGAGATGGATATGATCACAGTCTTGGTTTAGATGTATTAAATTGCCAAAGAATAAATAAATGGTATTTTAAAATCTCCCCCAAAGTCAACTCTGAAATTGTTGGTACCAACTCCCCACTTGCCCCAAAGTGGTTGGATCATTACATTCTGTGTTCTCTACAGAGGATGGAGGGTGCAGGTGGTGGAGAAAGCAGAGGGGCGTGGCTAGAGAAGGAAAGGATGATGCAGATGGATTACCCACGAAAGTGTGGCATGTCCTGGAGCTGGGTCCTGTGGTGACAGGAGCAGAACCAGGAGGGTTGGTAAGAGAGGTAGTGAAACTTAGAGCAAGAGGCAGAACATTATGAGGGGCTTCATGGGAAAATCCAGTCACTACGCTGCTTAAGGCAGCCTCTGAGGGCCTGCTCCTTCCGGCTCCCTGAGGGGTCTCCTGAGGTCCCACATATGTCTGGGTCTAAGCTGTCTGTTCACACTTGTCGGCAGTAAAGGAACCGTATTGGCACAAGACATCCCAAGATCAAGTTCTCCGAACAAAGGAGATTTATTTGCTGTAGAGGGACGAAGAGCAGGCAAGACCTGGAGATATTGGACGGAGGAAGAAGAGGAAGGGACAGTGGAGTGGAGTAAGGGATATTTGTTTTGGGGTGGGGGTGGGCAAAAGAGTGTCTCTGGATAAAGAGGAGGTCTGGACAGACAAGGTCCATAGGCAGATGATGGTTTATAAAGGTAAAAGGGGAAACCCCATGTTAGAATGAGGTGCTCAATTTTGATTGGACATTTTAATTAGGGTTGCCAAAAGGGAGTGTTTGATTGTTGGACTTCAATACTTTGATAGCGGGACCTTGGTATAGTCAGCCTTAGGAGAAGGAAGCAGCCAAATAAGGGAATGGATGGACCTTGGGGGCTAGCTTCAGGAACGTAATCTAAAGATTTCCAGCAAGGCAGAGGGACTGGGGGAGCCATGTTCACTGTGCTCAGGCTGCCTGGAGTCCCTTCAGGCGAGACCTTTCTCTGGGCCCAGGCCCTTCAATACCACTTCTACAGAAGGTATTGAAGTCATTGGCCCCAGGTCAGATAGAGAGCTCAGAGCTTCCACAGAAGAGCTCCTTCCTTGTAAAGCCTGGGTTCTCCAGAGTGAAAGTTCGGGAAAGGTGAGGACAAAGGTGGACCAGACCGGGAGCATAACTCTGTCAGGAATGACTCACAAGGAAGCCTGGCAGCCATGTCTCCCATGAGGACCATCAGTGACCTAGTCACAGAGGTGACATCGCTGCTTTGAGTGTCCACTGGGAAGATAGGAGGTCATTGATAGTCCAGGATGGAGGACCAGACCCATGGCCACAGGATACTCAGGGGGAAAGGGCATCGTTGGCATTCTTTCAGAGAACATTTATTTTTTCATTGGGCTAAGAAAGGCCTCCCCAGCCTGATGCCAAGGCCACCAAACCTCCACAGGCCCATCTGTCCCCTCTTGCCCCAAGATCCCCCACCCCTGCTCAGGGACATCCAGAAGAGGATCTTTGTATAGGAGGTCCTGTCAAAGAAAGCAAGGAGATGCAGGCCAAGAACTCAACAACAGGTGTGACTGCAGAAGAGCTTAGCAGCCAGGGATCAGAGGCAAAGGTTGGTGGCTGTACAGTCTCAGATGCTAGCTGGCAAACCAGTCTAAAGGAAGTAGCTATAATGTAGCATCATCACAAGAATACATTGAGATAGCATCAAGAAGAGTCATGCAAACGTCTTTGAAAGGAGCCCTTCTGATGGGGTTGGGGTGGTGTTAGCAGGCAGGGAGTGCAATGGAGCCAGGAAATAAGTGGATACCTCTGTCAGCTCAGGTGGCAGGATCATACACCAGAGGAACTATCCCCACTGTGTGCTTGCAAGTGCTGCCCAGCTTTATTTCAAATGTGCCTTATTGCCTGAACCAACCCAAAGGCCCACCTCTTCCACAGGGCCAAACTCTGACTGCTGTTTTTGGGGGGTCCTTTCTCCCAGGCAGTCTCCTCCATGGCCTGGCCTCTGAGAGAGGATGGCCCAGGCACTGCTTAACAAATAAGTGGCTTGTGTCTTTGTTGCCAGGAGAGGCTGAGAAGCAGTTGACCTTTTTGGTGCTAAAAGAAATGGTCTTTGCTATGGTGTCTGTTTCTGGTTTCTTGGAGGGTTGAGAATACCTCACAAAGACACACAAAGCAGTCTGTGGGGCCACTTCCCTCTAGATTGACTGGGTTTGACACTCTGTAGGCACAGGCTCCTCCTAGTTTCAACCTTTGCCCTCATGATGGGTCTTCCCTTTAGGCTCAACTCATCCTCCTCCAGCATCTGCTCGGTTACTGCTCCAAAATGAGGGTGATTTGTCGGCACCTCACACGTTGAGGAACAGTTGTGTCACACAAATGTCAGCAATGGTGGCTGTGCTCACAACAGACCCTGGTCCGTGTGGTAGGCATCTCTGTCCTTTGTGTGTGTGCATGTTTGAGGACTCACAGGCATTGACTTTGGACTTTGGACTCCAAACAGTACTTTGTGGTAAATTCAGGAGATGAAGGCAGTTCAGGCTTTGAAGCTGTTCACTTCCTGAAAGCCTCCTCAGGCCAGTGACTTCACACACTAAGATGCAGAAGTCATGGTCCTTGCCTCCCAAAGCTCTCTAACTTAGGTGATCTGTTTCAGGTCACCCAGCCCAGAAAGTAAGGCAGTTGGGACAAGAATCCAGGTTTTCCTAGCCACAGAAATGCTGACAAGAGAGAACCATCATTCATTCATTTGTTAATTTAAAAGGTGACCTGAGGTATGCCTCCAAGTGCCTGACATTGTTCTCAGGCTATGTGCACAGTGAAGAATAAGACAGCCCTGGCCCAGCTTACTGGAGCTAAGATCTTGCCAGCTGCAGCCAGGTATTAAATAATTACAGCAATGTTCCCCAGGGAGGGGTGAGGGTAAAGGAGGTGTCAAGAGGGCTTCGTTTAGACTGAATCTGGGATGGTCTCTCTGAGTAACTGCTGTGTGTGTGAGCTGAGCCCTGATGGTTGAAGTGGTAACACAGGGAGCATATGCCAGGCATGAGTCAACAGGACAAAAGCATGTGGGACATTCTCAGAGACTGGTCCATTGGGGGCTTAGAGAGATGGCAGGAGCTATATCCTGCAGGGCCGGCAGCTGTGGGATATATTTTGGATTTTAAGGAACTAATGTGGGCAGACAGGGAGGGGATTTCAGAAAAGAGGTAACACATGCGGGCTTGAGAACGATCTTTGAAATGATTGTCCTAGATACTGTGACTGAAAGTGAACAGAGCAGGGTAGCAATGGGATAAGAAGCTGGCCAGAAGCCAGGGAAGCTCCAGGCAGAAGATGCTGGCTTGGTGGTGGCTCAGAGACCCAGAAAGAGTGGAGTTCAAGGGAACTGGCCAAATCAAAGGTCAGCATCGTTATCCATCCGGGCTTCCTAGAGTGCTTTCCCCTCATCAGTGGGTGGAGCCACATTCTCTGTACTGACCTTAAAACTATAGATCTGTATCATCAAGAAAGACCCTCCAGAATCCAACCTCACAGCAGACTCTAAAACAAGAGATTTGACCCTTCTTTCTAGCTACATCCTCTAGAGCCATCGAACAAGGCCAGTCAGCCAGCGGCTTCTTCTCTTGGGGTGTTGCCTTGGGTGAGGCCCTGTCACCTCACTTCTCCCAGTGTGTAGGAGACAGATCCAGACACCCCAAGACCATCTTTGAAGCACCAAGACCCACCACAATCCCCACATCCCAGTTCAGTGCCTACTCTCAGAAGTTTGACCTCCAGGCTCCGCCCTCTTGGTTTTACAGCTTGCCTGGCTTAGCTCCCATGAGAGGTGGGCAAACCCACCTAACCTAAGATTGCTCTTGAGTTCTTCGGCTGCCAATAGCAAATATGCTATGGGAAGGGCACACTTCTCAGGCCTCAAAGCTATCTTGTGGGCCTCTTTCTAGTCCTAGGGTTACCATAACAATTGCAGGAGTTATGGGTGCATCTCACTCTCCCTCCAACCTCACTGAAGGAACTAAGAAGCTAGGGCCTGGGGAGTGCATCCAAAGATGTCGATGATGTCATTCTCATTAGCCCAGCCCTGATCCAAGTGGTCTGCCAGACTCTCTGGAGTATTTCGAGCTAGTCTCTTTCCTTGTCTTGAAATCGCAGGCAAATAAAAGAGAGACCCACAGTGGTGCATGTTAATACCCGGTGTTGATTCTAGGCTGATATGCACACAGATATAGTTCTTGACTCCCCACAGAGGGTGGAAGGCCAGTCCTCTCTCAATTTCTCCACACTGCCCAATGCATGGACTGCTAAAAATGCCACAGTTGGCTTCTCTTCTTGGACTCTATCTACTCTCTCCCAGGCCACCCTGCAAAGAGATCACCAGCTAAGAGAGAACAGTGAGGAAGTGAGGGGAATTGTGGGAAATTTAGTTTATGGGTTTTTCACCTCTAGTTCCAGGAGAAAAACCCAAGACAAACAGAGCAGGTGCTGAGATGCAGCCTCAGCCCACAGAGCATGCAAAGTAAAGCACTTTTTCTCAGTGTGGGATGACACCCACCCCATGGGAATGTATTCTGTCCTCTTCACCCCTGCTGCCACCACTCCTCCTGCATCAACAGCACACCCATCACTGTCTCCTGACTAGTCCCAGAGGGCCACTGTGAAGAGTGGCATCTGTTTTCACTTTCAACCTCACCATCCCTGGAGCCCTGAGAGGCACCACACAACTAGGAGGCATGGCTTTGTTGAAACTAGAGTAGGCAGAGTGTGTACTGAGGTCTCCAGTACACAACTGTGAGGCTCAACCTCACTTCAGAACCAAAGGCAATGGCTTTGCCATCCCTGAGTGACTCTTCTCTCTTAGAACTTTGAACCTTTTCTGTTTTAGACTGTCCCACACTCCAAGGGTGCATCAGCTCACAACTCACACTGAAAATCACAGAAAGAAGAGCCAGGAAATAGTCAGAAATGTCCCAATGTCACATTCTCTGTCCCTAACATGTGCCTGGCTTGTCCTCAGGCTCAGCTCCCCATCAACATGGCAGCTCAAGAACCTGGGGCAGGTCAACCATCATAGCTCAGCCCCATTCCAGCACTCCAGATGCCAGGTGGCAGTCCTGTAGCTGAGCAGGCATTCACATCCTTGGAGCCTTGTTCCTTGCCTTGGTGACTCTCAACCTCTGCTTAGGAGATGTTGGGCAGATTACTTAGCCTAGAATTCTCACTGTGCAGTATGGGCCTCTATTGGTGACATACAGGACAAAACATGATGAAAATACCAGGCATTCATGTTTTTATTATTCGGGGAGTTCAAATGTGCTACCCACCAGTGGCAGATGAAGCAGTTCAGTGTGTGAGCTAGTTAGTCACAAAAGCAGGTTGATGTTCAAGGACTTAACATGGAGACATGCCTTCCATTAATCTATCTAGAGTCCAAGAATGCCTTGGGAATGGGCATTCCTTCTTACAGAAGCCATTCTGTCATGCATACAGATGTACTGACTATTTTTAGACATTCAGCCACAACTAAGAAGAAGGCCAACCATCCGCAAATGTCCTACCTCTGAGAACTGCTTTGGTAAGGATCTTATATGGCAGCTAGACCCATGCTCTTAGCATTCAAGCAGTTTCCTTCCAGCGCAGGCAATACAGACCATTTTATAGAGCAGCTTTTCCTGGTCCCTGGAACTTATATTAACCCAATAGCAGTATGAGGGAAGCATTGACTGGGTGTGTATTAGTCAACTTTTCATTACTGTAACGAACATCTCAGAGGCAGGTTAACTGATAAAGAACACAAAGTTTATTTAGCTCCCAGTTTGGAATGCACACATAGGCTCTGTGGAGGACCCCAGGGAAGAGCAGAGCACAAATGAGAGTGCTCACTCCACCAAAACAGGAAGCCAGAAGAGAGACAGGAGTCCCACAATCCCTTCCCATTGATCTAAGAGCTTCCCACAAATCTTCCTGATAAGGGTCTCACCATCACACTGAGAAGCAAGCCTCCAAAAGATGAGCCAAAGAGGAACAAGCTCACGCCATATCAACAAGCATAGCAGGGAACAGGAAACTGGACTTAGGAAGAATAAAGAAGGGGGTTTGCATGACACAACAAAGAGAGCAAGGGAACATGAGTCATTTGGGGGAATGATGGTTGGTGCCATTCTACACTGCTGGGGACAAGGAAGAAGAAAAAATGGAAGGTGACTCAGAGGGCTTCAGCCTGGACACCTGGGAACAGTAATTAACAGTTAAGAGAAGGAGGGGGATGAAAGGTTCGCTGGGGTGTGTGCTGCACAGCAGAAGCTATGCAGATCTCCGAATTAGAATTTGAGGCCAGCGTGCTCTACAAAGCAAGTTCCAGGGCAGTCAAGGCTACACAGAGGAACCCTGTCTCAAAAAACAAAAAACAAGCAATTAGCAATAATCGTGCCTCGGATTAACCTCATTGGCTACGATACTGCCACTGCGAAAAGCTCAAAAACCAAGCAGAACAAAACAAAACAAAAATTACAGCTGAGCATTAGCTTAGGTTGTAAAAGTTGATTGCATGGGAAATCCAAGGCAAGGTTGGGTGTTACATTGTACTCTGTTTGTTTGTTGGTTTGTTTGTTTGTTTGTCTGAAAGAGATGGCTCTTAACCTCTGAGCCATCTCTCCAGCCCAAAAGTTCCTGTCTCTTAGAATGTAAGATATATTCTCACAATGTCATATCTCCACACCCATAGTTTTGCTTTATAGTGTTTCTTAAAATGTGGTCCACGGGCTGCAGAGACCAGATTCATCCTGAACACCCACTAAAATGGAGATTCCTGGATTCAATCCACACACAGAAAATTAGATTCTCAATGTTAGTCCAAGGACACTTCTTTAGTGGTAGATTAGTTCTCTTTTTGTGGCCCAGACTATCTCTAGCAGTCCAGGTTAGTCTCAAACTTGAGTCGATCCTCATTCCAATCTCTGAAGTGCTAGGATCATAGGCATGAGCCACACTTTTCTGCACATAACGCTGAATTTTTAAAAAGATCCCCCAGGGATTCTGATTTACCTTATTTTTTTATAAAAGGATTTTATTTATTTTTAATTATCTGTATGAGTTTATGTATATCACACTTATACAGGCTCCTGGGGAAGCCAGAGGGTGTCAGGTGCCCTGGAATTGGAGTTACGGACAGCTGTGAACCGCCTGATGTGGATGCTGGGAACTGAACCTGGGTCCACAGAAAGACCAGGAAGCACTTTGAACTGCTGAGCCATCCCCCCACCTCCTCATTCTGTCTTTTGAGGACCACTTTCTTACAAAAAATAGCTTCTCTTACCACCGGTTTCATACTAGAGCACGACACACCTAATATTAGTAGATAATCTACATATTATTTCCTTAAACAGCTCACCAGTCTGTGGAAGGCACTGCTTAGGATGTGTTGTTTAAATAACTAAGTAGTGATGAAAGACAGAAGCAATTAGTGTGTGTCTGTTGTATTAACACAAAGCCCTTCCTTCTGAGCAAAGGTTCAATGGAGTGAGAGGTTTGTTTTGTTTTGTTTTGTTTCCATTTACATCCCAAACATTAAAACCCAGGTCAGAAAATAAAGCAGCCCTTGCCTTCTCGTCTGTTTTCATGAGAGACTTCGATGGCTCAATCATGACCAGAAAGCTCTCTAAATAAACCTCTACAAGCAGGACTGTCAGGCCACAGCCATGTTGGGTGATATTTAAAATCAGCACTGCAAAGCAAAGAGGTTCCGGAAGGAGAGGATGATGGGAAATGGGGGCTGCCATACCCTTGTGGTAGGACCGCAAACTGGCATGACCTTCCTGCCAAAAAGTTTGGTAGTACGTATGAATAACATGAATTTGTATTATGGCATTAACTAGTAATCCCACTCATAGGAACATGAGCTGAAATAACTGAAGCAAAGATGAGTGTGACGTCCGTCAATGAGCTTACAACCTGACACAGCCGAGCTACCCAGACATGAGTTAAACAAATGTAAAAAAAAAAAAAAAATAGTGCTAGAAAATAAAAACTAGATATTAGCTTCCTTACTTGCATCAACAATATAATAATAATTAAAAAAACGCACAATAAACACAACACATAAAGTCCTCTGAGAGATACTATTTAATGTTTTTATACAATGTTAAAAATTGTGCTCATTTTTCTGCAGGGGTACTGGATAAACACTCTCACTCATGGGGTATCACGCATATATGCTAGCAACATATGGGTCAAGCCCAAGGCATGAAGGAACTATTTGTCAGGCTTGGGGAGGTAGCTCATCCACTAACGTCACGTAAGTGTGAGGACCTGAGTTCGGTTCCCAGCATGATATAGTGGATGGCTGCAATCCTAGTTCAGGAAGGCAGAGCCAGTTGGGTTCTTGGAACTCGCTGGCCAGTCAGTCTAGGAGACTCTGCAAGTTCTAGTTTCAGTGTCAAACTCTGTCTAAAAAATAAGGTGGAGAGCAACCAAAAAAGATGCTTGACAGTGACCTCTGACCTCCACAAGCATGTGGACCTGCATGCACACAGGTATGCTCACAGGAGAAAAGTTGTAAACCAAGACCAAGGGCGTGTTCCTGGCCCTAAGTTCTCATTACTGCACAGAGAAGTGGGTATGCTGCGGATGTTCCTCAGGAGAGGGCGTGTCATGGTTCTCATTGGTCCTATTTGTAGGAACATGATAATTTAACACAGGAAGGTTCCAGTTTCCAGGATGGCTTTGTTAGGAAGCAGGTCTTCAGAGCCCAGCAGAGAGCTTTGACACAGTATATCGGGCCTTGCTGCTGGTCTGAGGTCAGCCACTCTCTCTTCGCCATTCTTTCGGTTCTGAAGTGGAGGGAGGGAGGGAGGCAACTATTGCCCAAGACATAAAACCCCCATTTCCTCTTTGTTTATGAGATAATAACACAAACATTTGGTATAAGGTAAGGTTAAAACAATGTACTGGCTAAGCAAGACTGCATACATATATACACATGCACACGTGTACACTCATACACACACTGTCTCTTAGGACTGCATACATATATACACATGCACACTTGTACACTCATACACACACTGTCTCTTAGGGTTTTTATTGCTGCTTATGAGACAGCACCATGACCAAAAGCAACTTGAGGAGGAAAGAGCTTATTACAGCTTCCAACTCTCAGGTCACACTCCCTCACCGAGGGAAGTTGACAGGAAGTAGAGGCAGGAACTGAAGCAGAGACCATGGAGGAATGCTGCTTATTGGCTTGCTCTCTGAGGCCTCCTCAGCTTGCTTTCTTATAGAACCCAGGACCATTTGGCCATGGGTGATACTGCCCACAGTGAGCTGGACCCTCCCACGCCCATCATTAACCAAGAAAATGTCCCTCAGGCTTCTCTACAGGCCAACCTAATGGAGGCATTTTCTTTGTTAACTTTCCAGTAAGTGCAGGATTACATCAAGTTGACAGAAACCAACCAGTGTGTTCACTCATACACATATAAAGCACAGGAAAATCTTGAGGAAAAATATAATGTCTAGACAACAAGACCTTCTGTTTTTCAACTGTGTTTCCCAAAAGGGTAAACTGATCAGAGTAAACTGATCATATCTTCATTAACAAGTTTCAGTGAAGTTGTACAAATGGCTTTGTCCGTAAGGATAAAACATATCATTAGTTAGATTTGTTTTCAGAACCTTCTATTCTGTCATGACATAAACATTACAGTTTTTATTATAAATATATATACATTTATATTACTATATAGGGATGAAATTTTTTCAAAAATTTGATCGTATATGTATAACTTTGCTAATGATTTATAAATCTGAAAGGCTTTTTCCTCCTCTCTCTCTCTCTCTCCCCCCCCTTTCCCTCCTCCCTTCTTTCCTGTGATTTCTTTTTCTGTATTTGTCTGAGGATTTCATTACAGAGACTCACGCATCTTACACTGGAGTGCTGCCACTGAGCTACCAGCACCCAGCCCCATTTGCTTTCTTGGGTAAATGATTACATTTTTTCAAATAATCATAGGTTTGCTTCTTCCCATTCCATATGAAAAAGAAATTCTGTGTACTGTGTCTTCTGCTTCTTTTTCCTGTATTTCACCTGGTGAGGCCTCCATTCTACCTAAGGAAGAGAGACCGGTGGCTTCTTGGCCTGATTCTCTATTGTACAGGAAGTATGTTCACCATTTTACCCTTATTTTCTATGCTGTGCTGCTTATTATGTTGTGTTTTTGATGGAGATAAGGGGGTTAGCATCTTTTGTTCGCTAGAAACTAGGTTGTTGACATTCATGTGAGTTTGGGGGGGCGAGGGTACACACATAAATGCCATGGTGTACCTGTTGAGGTCACAGGGGAACTTGTGGGAATCAGTTTTCTTCTCCCCACTAAATGGGTCCTGGGGATCAAAATCAGGTCATCAAACTTGGCAGCAAGCACCTCTGCTCCATCTCAGCAGCCCAGAACCTTTTTTGAGACAAAGTCTCTTCATAAACCTCAAGTTAGCATCAAACTCAAGCAATCCTCCAGTCTCAGTGTCCCAAGCACTGGCTTTACAGATGTGCACCACCACAGCTGGCCTTCAGGACTTTAAAAGGAAGGCATGAATAATTCATAAGTTTTCAATAATTCATGTCCCTCCATGGTCACTGTCCCTGCTTCTCTCAGATTCTATGTTGATTTTCATGAGGTCGTGCATTCATTTTACATTTCTGCTCTAAATTCAGTTTGTCCATAATATACTTTTAAAAATCTAATGTTGGGTTTGGCTTGCTAATATTTTGTCTAGGACATTTATGCGGATGTTATTACTAAGATTTATTTGTCTTAGTTTTTCTTTCTGAAGTGTCTTTGTATAGTTTTAACATTAAAGTTACATTAGCATTGTAAAATCAGCCATAAAGCATTCTTCTTCCAAACTCCGGAAGAGACTATGTAAAGTCGAAACTACATAATCCTCAAATGTCGGATAAGAATGTCCAGCATGGAACTCTGCAGCTCTGCCCACTCCTTTGTCTACAACAGATTAGACACTTCCCCCAGGAAGCAGCTCTGTTAATAAAGTACACAGGTTTGCAGGTGAGTCACTTGTGTAAATTAGAGCCAGTTCAGACTCTTCTCACTTGAAAGTCTGGATGGCTCTCTCAAGAAGGGAACGAAGTAGCTGGGCGTGGTGGCTTAGTCCTAAATTCTACACCAAGGAGGTTGAGGCTGGAGCTTGGCTGTGAATTTGAAACCATCCTAGGATGTGATGCGAGGTGGAGATAGAGACAGAGAGAGAACGAATCAGGGGCAACTTCAAGAACTGCACACGAACCTAAATTTCTCTGTGAACTGCCTTCTGACCACTTGTAAGCACTTAGGTTGAAGGCTGGAGCAGGCACAGTGCTTGCCTGGCATTGCCAATGTTCCTGTTCCTATCTCCAGCACAAAGAAAAAGGAGAAAATCCATTTCCTTTCAAAAAAGAACAACACTATAAAGTAATATCTTTTGTAGTCAATTGAAGTCTAAGCACATTAGATGGAAACTCCCAGAAATGAATATTTCACAGGTTTTAAATAACTTATCACAAAGATATTCCTACTGCTGTGTGTTATTATTGTTGTTAATATCTTCTAATGCCTAATTTATAAATTAAACTTTAGCCTAGTGTGTATGTATAGGGAACAATCATTACATTGTACAGGGTTGGATACTGTTAAAAGTTCCAGGAACCCACCTGGGCCTTGGAATGGATTCCCTGAGGATAACAGAAATTACTGTAATCCAAGAACAAAGAATTACCTCTGTAGTAAAGACATTGTCTCCTTCTCCTTCTGGAGGATTCTGAGAAGCCTCTAGTCATTTAGAAAATTGGAGAATAATGACTCTTACTTATGCAGTGTTGTGAAAACCAAAGACATGTGTGGATGTAAGCTCGCTTTGTACAGTAAGTGGTTGCTATGTTAATCCATGCGTGGTGTACTGTACAATTCCAGATTGATTTTAACTTTTTCATCTCACAGAAGATACCCTCAAGTCAGAAAAGTCTTTCTCATTTTAATCCTGGGATAGATAATCCAGGTTTTCACATTTGAAAAGTTACATGTTTTATTACTGAGCCACATTCCCAGCTCTGGGATTTTTTCCCCCTTCATTATGGGGTGGAATTTGTATAGATAGTTTTATTAGGTAGTTTAAGTTGACTTCAAAGTCACTATGTGACTCAGTAGTCTCAAACTAGGGACCTGAGATTCTCCTGCCTCCTCCTCCAAGTGCTGGGATTATACACAGACACACACACCCATACCCACCCACACCCACACATACACCCACAGACACACACACACACACACACACACACACACACACACACCAGATACTGCCAGCTCTGAGGCCACCCTGAGCAGCTGGCTTCTCTGTGGGAAGCCTGCACTGCTACCTTTTATTGGTTTGACTGACTTTCCAGAGCTTTTCTCCAAAATATCTCTGAACCTCTGAGCCAACGGGTTTTGTTGGCCAGCTCTGGCTCACTCAGCCCGGGAGGATACACAGCTTCCCAGAAGCCGTTTTTCTACCCTGGGCTATTTCCTCTCCATGGTGAGGGAAGCTGTCCCTCTCGGGGCTGTTTTAAGGGAAGGCGTATTTAGCAAGAAAGATCTGCCACTTCCAATCATGTCAAATAGATTTATGTTAAATTTTTATTTCTAAATTCCTTGGGGAGCAAAATTTATGATCTCTTTTCAATGGAAAGACACGTCTATTGATACAGGATTTTGAAAAGCATTCATTTATATTACTGACAAATTTACTAGGAAGCCCTTTAATGTGTGCATCAGAGTTCTAATCACTTAAGGGGTGCATGGAAAGTTACCCTAACCACTGCTCTGTGTGCTTTGATTTTGGTTAGTCATAATACATTTTTTGATTAAGAATTTTAAAAATATTTTAGTAGCATGTATTGATTTATATGTTTCAGGAGTCAGGCATAACATCTCCACATGGCACTGCTCAAATTCACTTCCTTTGGCCACTCTCTCCTTTCCTACTATTTAGAATATTTTAAAATGTTTATTATTGTTATTATTTTGAGACAGGGTTTCTCTGTGTAGCCCTGGCTGTCCTGGAACTTGCTATGTAGAGCAGGCTGGCCTTGAACTCAGAGATCCGCCTGCCTCTGCCTCCCAAGTGCTGGGATTAAAGGTGTGCACCACCACTGCCTGGTTTATAAGTATGTTGGGGTACATGTGAGCACAGGTCCCTGCAGGGAGCAGATCCACTGGGGCTGAAGTCATAGGAGACCAAGCTGCTGAATGTGGAGTTTGGAGGACCCACCCCTAGTTCTCCCCTACCCTCTAGAATTTTCACATTGCCAGTTGTGCAATTGAATTGGAGAAAGCAGCCGCATCTTCGTCGGTGGTCACACTGTCTAAGACATAAGACCTCTTGATACTTTCATAGAATCTGTCAGGGCTACGGACCTCCTACTCTCTATTCCATGCATATTCCTAAGCTTCCTCCTTCTCTCCTGACTGGGCCTGGCACACTGAGCTCCATGGTGTCTCTTCTCCAGAACTTTGAATACGGCAGTGAAGGATGTAGAGAACTCTAAAGCAAAGACTTAAGAGCTTGGCTATTAGTCTTGGCTTCCCAGGAAGAGCTGGAAGTTTTGGGAAAGTCAGGTCTCAGTCTCCGAGAAGCCTCTAGTCATTTAGAAAACTGGAGAATAATGACCCTTATTTATGCAGATGTTGTGAAAACCAAAGATATGCATGGATGTAAGCACGCTTTGTACATTAAGTGGTTGCTATATTAACCCATGCGTGGCGTACTGTACAATTCTAGAGAAAGGACCCTCCTCATCTATAAAATGGTGTGAAGAGGGTATTCTCTAACCTTCTGTTGTGATTTTCTTTTTTATTTCTTTTCTTAAAAGATTTACATATTTATTTTGTGTATATGAATACACTATAGCTCATCTTCAGACTGTAGCTGTCTTCAGACACAGCAGAAGGGGGCATCGGATCCCATTGCAGATGGTTGTGAGCCACCATGTGGTTGCTGGGAATTGACCTCAGGACCTCTGGAAAAGCAGTCAGTGCTCTTAACCGATGAGCCATCTCTTACGATTTTCATAGGCCCTAGGTACTTTTTCTGTGTCCTTTTTTTTCTGAGAAGGAAAAAAAAGCTAAATACTGTATTTTCTACCTGTCTTGCTGAAGATGAATGCAATTGAGGCAAGCTAGATCCATGAATAGATTGATTCTTTCTTTCTCATGAGAAAATTTATTAACATAAAATATTTTTGTGGAGTTCTAAAGGTGCCTTGAATTGAATAAGACAGGGCTGTGATGTGTGGCTCAGCCTCCTGCACAGCTTTAATTAGAGACCTTTGATCATATGATCTGTATGTATGTTTTAATTATGTAGGGTTGCAGACTGTGGCAGATGGCTCTTGGCTTCCAAGTTGAACCTGAGGAA
Source organism: Rhynchomys soricoides (assembly GCA_019843965.1). Classification (NCBI taxonomy): domain Eukaryota; kingdom Metazoa; phylum Chordata; class Mammalia; order Rodentia; family Muridae; genus Rhynchomys; species Rhynchomys soricoides. Next base: position 3,355,904 of record JADRCH010000065.1, on the reverse strand, counting down.
AGTTGAGGTTTCATGGGATCCATAAGATGTTACTATCTTTCAAAAATATTAATAATGGAAGAAAACACCATCGTAAATTACTGCAATATTTACCAGTAAATTGGTGTGTGCCTGTGTGCAGAGCTCATAACTGTGATTAAATAAGTGGAACCTAACAGAAGTCACTATGTAGAGTAATTAAACAGAGGGTCAGCTGAATGTAAGAATAGGGACGGAACTATCCATTTACCTAAACCAAACTCTGCAAGAAAATAAAGTCCTTCTTTGTTTTATTTAAAGAAGATGCTCTAGCAAACCCAACGACACAGAAAACGTCCACTTCTTTTTACAGCAGCACCAGCACGTCTCAAACAGGCTCACAAGTGTCCATATTAACAGCATCTCCAAATGGAATGAAAAGTAACAGAGGACAAACATCAACAACAATTATTCAAAGTTACATATCACAACATTCTCAGAGCAAACACACTACAAGCATGGAGACCAGCAGCAAACCAAAAACCATAACACCAATAGAGATGACCACACCAACTGGTTCAGCCTCCTCTCCTGTCCAAATTCAGACAGACACAGGTTCCCAGCAAACATCCTCTTCTGATGGTACAATCACCTCTCATGCTCCCAGTATGAGTAGCTCACCTGCAACTTCACCCTCCATGAAAGGCAGTTCAGTAGACACAAGGCACACAACATCAATAGTTACTAAAGGCTCTACAGCGGCAACCACACAGGTCTCAGTGACAACTCCAACCCAGAAAATGACAACAATATCAATACTCAACCATTCTACTCAGCAATTAACATCTTCTCCGAGCCAACACACTGGAAGCATGAAGACCAGCAGCAAACCTCAAACTACCACAGCCAAACAGATGACTACATCCACTGGTTCCGCCTCCTCAAGTGACCAAAATCAGACAGAGTCAGGTTCCCAGAGAACACCCTCTCCTGATAAAACAACAACCTCACATGTTTCCAGTATGAGTCGCTCACCTGCAACTTCATCCTCCACGAAAGGCAGCTCAGTAGACACAGGACACACAACGTCAATAGTTACTGAAGGTTCTACAGCTGCCACCACACAGCTCTCAGGGACATCTCCAACCCAGAAAATGCCAACGGTATCAACACTCATCACTTCTACGCAAGAATTAACATCTTCTCAGAGCCATCCCACTAGACGCATGGAGACCAGACGCAAACCTCAAACGACCACACCAACAGAGGTGACCACACCAATTGGTTCAGCCTGCTCTTCTGATCAAATTCAGACAGACATAGGTTCCCATAAAACACCGTCTTCTGATGCTACAACCACCTCTCGTGCTCCCAATGTGAGCAGCTCACCTCCAACTACATCATTCCCAGAAGGCACCTCAGTAGACACAGGGCACACAATGTCAATAGTTACTGAAGGTTCAACAGCTGCAACCACACACCTCTCAGTGCCACCTTCAACCCAGAAAATGACAACATTATCAACACTCAGCTCTTCTACTCAAGAATTAACATCTTTTCAGAGCCAACACACTGGAATCATGGAGACCAGCAGCAAACCTCAAACGACCACACCAACAGAGGTGCCCACACCAACTGGTTCAGCCTCCTCTCCTGACCAAATTCAGACAGAGTCAGGTTCCCAGAGAATACCCTCTCCTGATACAACAACAACCTCACATGCTCCCAGTATGAGTAGCTCACCTGCAACTTCACCCTCCACGAAAGGCAGCTCAGTAGACACAGGGAACACAACATCAATAGTTATTGAAGGGTCTACAGCTGCAACCACACAAGTCTCAGTGTCACCTTCAACCCCAAAAATGAAAACAGTATCAACACTCAGCCCTTCTACTCAGGAATTAACATCTTCTCAAAGCCAACACACTGGAAGCATGAAGACAACCAACAAACCTCAAACGACCACACCAACAGTGGTGACCACACCAACTGGTTCAGCCTTCTCTTCTGATCAAATTCAGA
>JADRCH010000065.1:3302642-3338924 GCA_019843965.1 Rhynchomys soricoides | reverse complement strand
AGAAAATGACAACAGTATCAACACTCAGCACTTCTACTCAAGAATTAACATCTTCTCAGAGCCAACAATCTGGAAGCATGAAGACCAGCAGCAAACCTCAAACTACCACGGCCACAGAGGTGACCACACCAACTGGTTCAGCCTCCTCAAGTGACCAAATTCAGACAGAGTCAGGTTCACAGAGAACACCCTCTCCTGATACAACAATGACCTCACATGCTCCCAGTGTGAGCAGCTCACCTCCAACTACACCCTCCACAGAAGGCACCTCAGTAGACACAGGGCATACAACATCAATAGTTACTAAAGTTTCTAAAGCTGCCACCACACAGCTCTCAGTGCCACCTTCAACCCAGAAAATGACAACAGTATCAACACTCAGCCTTTCTACTCAGGAATTAACATCTTCTCAGAGCCAACAAACTGGAATCATGGAGACCAACAGCAAAAGTCAAACTACCACACCCCCATCAACTTTTTCATCCCTTTCAAAGGGATCCACTCAAACACAGAAAATTTCTTGGGGAACATCCTCAGATAAGAAAACTACCCCATCTCCTTCTAGCAGGAGTACCCCACCTGTTGTCTCATCAGACATATTCACCACCACAGGCTCTACCTCAGGAAACACACTTGCAACTGGAAGCCTCAGTGTGATCACATCAAGAATTGCAAGCACACCTCTAGGCAGATTGTCAACAGTAGTGCACAGCACTTCTACTCAAATATCATCTTTTCATTTTCAGAGTTACAGGACTGAAGGCATAGGGACATCCAGCATGTCTCAAAGCAGTGTCCTCACAGAGGTGACCACGGAAAAGCATGCTGTGTCTTCACCTGGACCCACTGCGACAGAGACCTTTTCTCATGGGATGTCCTCCTCAGGTGAGTTAGCTACCTCGCATTACAGGCAAGGGTGAAGTAAGGTTCTCAATGGTGAATGGTGACTAGTCCTCCATTCCTTCTGCCTTCTATGCTTTGGATGCACTGGCTGTTGACCAGTGTAGAGACAAACATTTTAACTGTCTCTCCCAGCTCCTCATTTTCTGTGACTCTCATGTTCTCTGATGTAAAACCTACTCCTGTCTTCTGTCCCTATATGTCCAGGATTGACCACGAAGACAGACAATGACAGAAGCACAACACTCTCGACCACTTCCTTGACCCTTACTACCCCCAGCACAACCACCATCTCCAGGTCAACTGTGCCCCCAGCCCCTCTTTTACCAGAGCAGGGTAAGGGATACCAATGAGGTAGAACCCTGGTGTCTTCTCCCTGAGCTTGACTCTAGCTGTGGTTGCCAGCCTGCATTTGCCAATCTAGGTCCTTTTGTGTGGCTGAGGGATCCAGTTTTTTAGATTCATACTCTGTCCCACACAGACCCCAACTAATACACCCTTTCCCCTGTGGTTCCTTCAGACCAGTGGTTGTCAACCTGTATGACACTTTGGAAGTCAAACAACCCTTTTACAGGAGTAGCCTAAGATCATTGGGAAACACAGATGTTTACATTATGATTCCTAACAGTAGCAAAATTACAGTTACGAAGTAGCAACAAAAATAATTTTATGGTTGGGGGTAATCACAGCATGAGGAACTGTATTGAAGGGTCACAGCATTAAGAAGGTGGAGAACAGCTGTCCTAGAGAGATGACAGATGAATGCTCAATCTTACCCTGCTTGCTTTACTCACAGTCTCTGCTCTCTGGGATTAGAGATTACAGGGAACAAAGAGACAGCCCCAAAACTGAGTACTGAAGGCTATTTTGTGCATTTCATTGGGCTGGGAGGTAGAGATAGGAGAATATTCAAGGACATATGAACAGTTCCATAGATACTAGGGACAAACACTCAAAATAAGGTAAAGGTGAACAGGAGGCTTCCTGGTGAGAACTAGGGAAGAGGGAGAGCACCCAAGGTAAATCAATGGTCTGAGCAGATAGAATAAAGCCACTGGAGCGAAATGGCGGTCCTTGAGTTGAGTTGGGTGGAGATCTCCGAATCATTTGGAATTGCCTATGAACCGTGTGGGTAAGAGAATCAGGAAGGATATAGCTCTGCACTGTGGTGACTGCTATGGATAAACTTGGGAGGGTCAAGCGAGGCATCAATGGGAAAGCCAAGAGACTGTGCTAAGCCAATCAAAGCCAGGCAGTATAGAGTTAGATCCATGTGGGAATCACTTAAGACACAGTTTCCCAAACTGGAATCCGAGGCCATTCAGGGTGGCCTTGGGCAATTCCAGGAGGGTCTTCAAATAAATCTGGAGACCTACCATTGTAGGAAACAGGTATCATTTTATGGAAAGATCTTTAATTGACTAATCTTTGCTGTTTTGGAGTTTCATCTTTTCACCCTTTAGTAGTTCTGACTTCCGGGTCAGAGGATATCCTATGGGGATACTCTAACAGCAGGACTGTTATGTCAGGATGCTCTAACCTGAGGGATGAGGAGGGTTCCAGCTGAGAAGTAAATGAAATGTGTATGGAGAGCTAGAACAAAGTGTAAGGCCTACAGGGGTCACTTCTGGAAGAGGGGACAGATAAGGGGAGGGTTAGGGGAAGTTCTCTCAGGATCCTTCTGAACCTGAAGGGAGGGAAGACCCTCGAGGATTCTGCTCTCTCCTCTGTCCTGGCCTAGGCATTTCCCTCTTCCCCTACGGGTCTGAAGTCGGAGACAGGAAATCGTTTGCCAAGAGTGTGGATTTTAACTCACCAATCTTCAAGATCCAAATCGGCTTTCCCCTTGGCTCCTCCCTGAGGGATTCCTGCTACGTGAGTCTCTGTAACCTTGTGTCACATCTGTAGCCCGTGTTCTCTGGGCCCTGTTTCTCTGCAGAGATGACCCATGACAGAGCAAAAGAAAGAAAGGAGGTCACTTTGTTGTTCAACGCTTTTGTAGCCTTCTTTTACATCAGAGTTTCTAGTCATGGAAAGCCATACCTCCCTGCCTGCGTGGACAAAAACATCCTTACCTTGGTAAAAAGAGATCATGACTGTTTCACAAGCTTTTTGTCTATGAGGAAGAAGCTAAGCTTGGAAACTTGATTGGTTCACACCATTTTTATTCCCTCTCACACCCCACACCCCACACCCCCAGCCCTGGTAACTTCCTGATTTCCTGGGAATAGCCATCCTGGCTCCTCTTGGCCTCAGGGAGAGGAGTAGGGACACCCAATGAGAGCTCATCACAGTAATGAAAATGAGGACATTGATTCCTTTACCCTCATCTGATATGTCACAAACTTCAAGATAGGGACTTTACCAAGAGGACTTTGCTCTGAGGAAAGCTGGGATGCACCGCAGAGACAGAACACAGCCCACTGCTTTGGATTGATGCGGGAATGTCCTGATAGGGGTGAATATTTGTGAGGTTGCTAGGTTTCAAGTTGTCCTGGAAGGCAAAAAGTGCACAAGGGCACCGTTGAAGATGACACCTCTAACCCTCTGCACAGATGGGCTCTAAGAGGGAACTCTTCTGAGGAACTGACCCTAGACTAGGATAACCCTTCCCTCATCTCTCCCTAACCAAGAACCCTTGTGCTCAGTTTACAGATAATGGTCAGATCATTTTCCCAGAGTCAGACTATGATGTCTTCTCCTACCCCAACCCACCTCAAAGAGGCTTCACAGGAAAGGAGCACGTGGCCATTGTGGCCCCATTCTGGGGTGATGCTGATTTCTCTAGCTCCAAGGGAGCCATATTTTACCAGGTGGGTCATTCAAGGCCTTGGCAGTCAGGAGCTCCCAGCATCCCTCCCGGAAGGATCAAGGGCGCCTCAAGGACATTGTATCACAGCCTAGATTTTTGTGGGAAGGGATTGAAGTTTAAATACAGGGTGCAGAGGAAGCCAAGAAAGAATGCTAATTAGACTCTGGAACACCCCACTTCAACCATGTGAAGACCTGCAGGTGACAGGAATGGAGGTTGAGTCCAACAGAACCCCGCCCCAGCCTCACCAACACTCCTGAATTAAGTTAATAATGCCACTCTGTGAAAGTGTGTAGCAGCAGCGGTCATAGCAAATACGTTTTGTGTGCCTGCCGCTGACAAAGCTCTACCTCAGTTTCAAAGATGGACAGACCTGCACCTGTCCTTAAGGAGTTACAAGCTAGACATGGCAATGTAAAACTAGGTACATATGGTCATACTGTGCAAGCCGATTTGAACTAAGAGATGCATCAGTTCAATTCCAGAAGGCTTGAATTTCTGGATAGGGACCCTCTAGTTCACATGCCCCAGATTTTCCTTGATCTTAAAATCAAAAGGGTTTGTAAAAATTCAGACTTGGGGAAAAGATGTACTAGCAACCCCAATCAGGAAGCAGGGACCCCTTAGGGCAGAGGTTCTCAACCTTTCTGACACTGTGACCCTTTAATACGGTTCCTCATGTTGTAGCGACCCCCAACCATATAATTATGTCATTGCTACTTCATATCTGTAATTTTGCTACCGTTATAAATCGTACTGTAAATATCTGATATGCAACCCTTGTGAAAGGATCGTTTGATCTGCCCATCCCCACCAAAGGGGTCACAACCCTCAGGTTGAGAACCGCTGCCTTGTGGGCATTTAAGGGCCCCTCACTTCCTTGTTCTTACCTACCTTCCTGTCCTAGGAATATGTCACACTTTATGATGCACACCATCAGATAATCCGGGAGGTAGAGACTTTGATTAATGAGTTCACAAGTACCTGGGGCTACAAGGCCAAGTGGACACTGAAGGTCACCTGGGTCAATGTTCCTGCCTATCCTGCCGAGAGGAGCTTTGGGGTGAGTGGATCATGGACTGCTCCTGTGACCCTTCTGGGAGCCAAATATACCATCATCCTAGGTAGGAGCTACCTTTACAGAATACCCTGGCTGGAGAAAAGATAGCTGGTTATACTATCCCTCGAGAGCATGGTCTACCGAGTGCCCACAGTGGGTTAGGCCTGCCTTACATTAGAAACCTCAGCTGCATTTACAGGCAAGAATTTCTGGTGACTGATGGCTTCATATGCCTCACACGAGTCAGCTTTCCTTTGCTATGGTGAAGCATCAGTACATGGCACTCAACAAAAAATTTACTGACCACCTACCTTGCATAGGGTGTGTCTAAGTCCATCACACAAGTGGAGGGGACACCTGGACACCCTTACGTATCCAGAGGGAGAGATAAAGAGGGCCTTTCTCAGCTCTTTGGTCTTGTCTAACCTCTCAGGTTCCTGCATCTCTCTTATAAGCCCTCTCCTAACTGATTGCAACTCATAGCTCTTTATCTCCTCTCCCTGAAAAAAAAAAAAAAAAACATTACAAGGAAGGAAAATAGGGCCCTAACTACAGCAAGCTTGACAGCACGTCCAGCCTGGGTGGACCGGGAATAGGTGACGTCCCTGTAACTGCTCAGAGGCGTGGAGACACCAGGGAGGAAACCTCAGGTCTCTCATTGACATCTCCGTTCATCTCTCTCCAACTTCCAGACCAATACCTACCAAGCCATCCTCTCCACAGATGGGAGCAGGTCCTACGCCCTGTTTCTCTACCAGAGCCGTGGCATGAGGTGGGATGTGATCCAGGGACCGTACAGCCAAGTGCTCATGGGCTTCTCCAGGTAAGATGGGATTGGCTTGCTGTCCCCACTGAACTATAAGAGATAAGTGTTCCCTGCTCACACTCCCATCCCGTCCTTGAACACGAAGCTCTTCCTGATGAGAACTCCCACTCATCCAGGCTCTATTCCTATTCCAACACCTGTGTGCCAGAGTCCTTTAACCTTTGACCTCCTTGGTTTCTTTCCACAGACATTAGCTGACTTCTCATCTAGCAGCCACTTATTATACCTATGACATCATATACATTATTTATTGCTTGTTTGTTTTGGTGATCACAGCCACCCACAATAGCTGATGACCATCCTACAGATAAAACCATTATCTTATAGGTAAGAAAACTTAGGTTCAAGTAGATGAGTCTTTTGCCCAAAGTGGTTCAAAGTGGCAAAGGAGCATCAGAACACAGCCCTCTTCCCTTCCCCCCTTACCCCCCCAGGGGAATTTGTGATTCCTGAAGGTTAGCTGGGGGGAAAAGTGAGAAGGGCTGTAGCTGGCTGTAGTGTGGGCTCCTGCACATGAAGGAGCCACTACCTCTGAAAGAGTAGCTCCCAGCCGCCTGCTTGTGTGGCAATTGGTTGTGAAGGTCACACATGATCTGATACTGGGTGATTGTCATAGATGATTTTCTTTTACATTAGGGTGTAATCAGCCTGCCTAGCATGCCTTTTGATGTGCAGTGAAGGAGGAAGGCATGTGATTACCCAGGCAGCTAGCAATTCCACACCATCTTCAGTGAATTCAACAGAGACAGTCATGGGTGTGTTTGTCCTCTAGCCTGTGTGACTATAGAGCAAAGATCAGGAGTGGCTGTCTGTAGACATGCTCCTGCAGCAGCAGTGGGGCTGTAGCTGCAGACTTCTCCCATCCTGGACCCACACAGGGACAGTGGAGTGTAGGTCCTTGCATGTGGTCTCCACTCAGATCTGAGGGATTTACAAATGTCACTTCATTGAAGCCCTAAAACACTCTGATGTAGTTACAACTGAAGTCTCTTTCACCCAGATATAAAACTCCCAAAGTCAGATCAGATCACCAGTTAGTAAGTGCAGAATCAACGGTTGAAAGTGACTGCCTCACCCAGAAACTGACCTTGAAGCATCTCCTGCAGAATGCCCTGAGCTTCAAGGGAAACAAAGGGAAATCTGGCCTCAACTCTGCAGCTTCCACACCCAGTGGTACTGAGTGAGCCTGCTGATGTCTCCCTGATGAGATGTGGGATAAAGCAGAACTTTCCCATCCCCACCCATGTTCTCTTCCTTCTCTCCCTTTGTACCGGGACTGTGGCTCAATCTGGCTGCCCACCTGACTGAGCCATGGGCTACCAGCTGCTGACTGAGGGCTAGCAGGGACGACTGACAAACTCAACGAATGAGTATCTTTCAAAATGAGAGCAAAGAGCCTGAGTCTGACACTAAGGCCTGAGAGTCTTTCCTTTGCCCGCAGTGGAGACGGGTATTTTGAAAACAGCCCGCTGACATCCCGGCCAGCAATGGAGAAGTACCGTCCAGATCGATTCCTGAATTCCAAATTAGGTAAAAGTGCCACCCACCATATATGAGCTGGCTTCAGTCTTCTCTTGCCCCCTGCACCAAATGCCATGACAGTCCTAGACAGATGTAGCTTCTCCATCACCCTGAAGAGTGTCCGGCACAGCCCGACCACCTACAGGTGCATCCACAGCTGATCTTGCCTAGACTTCTCACACCCTCAGCCCCTATAAATCTCATTCCATAGAAAGGCCAAACCCAGGATGTCTGTCTGTCTATATGCACTGTGGTCCTGGAGTGAGGATGACAAGGTCATTGTAGGAAGGGAGATCAGTGTGAGGTTAGGATAACCCATATATGTGTCCCATTCCAGAGTTGGAGAGAGATCCTTAAGGTCTAGCAGGAGGCATTGCAAAAGGCCGGCATTCACTAAGTCAACATTTATTGAGCACTTACTATCTGCCAGACAGTAGGATAACAGACAGAAAAATGAAGATAAAGAGGGAGAAGGTCAACCATGTTGGCTCTCAACAAGCAGTCACTGTGGTAGCGCTTCCTCTGAGACTCGGTCTAATATGTAGAGGCTCCAACAGGAAAGACATGTCAGCTTCCAAAATGTGATGGGGAGAAGGGCATGATAGCATTTGGGAGAGGTCAGGCATGGAGATCGTAAAGTGTGAGTCCAGGTCTGTTTGATCTGGGACAAAGATGTCTGGCAATCAGACATGTACAATTGGGTCAGATGACAGGTGGGTGCCACCCTGTGGAAGAAGTCTCTGTTACATCAGGGCTCTCTGTCAGACACATCAGCTTGTGTCTTAGGGTATCTTATGGGGTGTGTGTGTGTGTGTGTGTGTGTGTATGTGTACAGAGCATTATAAACAATGATATTCTTCTGAAAACAGTTGCTTCATTCATGTGGATAGGGTTGAAAATCTCATACATTAGATCATATTTTGTTCAGGAGTTGGGGGAGTCTCTAGAGCCCACTACTCTCCCTCAAGTTGTGTGTACCGTATGAAACTTCCAATGAATTAAAGGTTTAAACTTTACAACCCCACTGAAGATTTTTCTAGTTACTTCTCCATTCCCAAGATGGTGTCTGGGCCCCAAAGAAGCTTCCCCAGACTCACAGTGTTAGGACAAGGCCCCACTAGCATGCCACCTTCTCTGTGGCTTCCACCTGTTTCTGGCCATGGACCTCCGTGCTGGTTGCTTTGGCCACTGAAAGGGAAGCGGAGGGTGCGTCATGAAACCAAGCGTCTGGTGGTATGACTGGGTGGATGTGTGTCTCTAGGGGAGGTAGTGAAGTGGTTTGGGAAGTAGAGGGCAGGACAGAGTGAGAACCAACTAGAGCTAGCAAGAGAGAGAAAGCAAGAGCAAGAGAGAGCAAGAGAGAGTGAGAGCCAGAAAGAGGAAAGAGATGAGAGGGGGGAGAGGGAAGGGAAGGGAAGGTAGGTCAAATTGGATTATAGTAACACCTCCCTGCCCAGCACTGGTCCCAGAGTTTTGCCCTAAGGTCCAAACAAAATAAGATTTTGCCCCAGAACAAAATAAGATTTGAAGTACTTGGAGTGTATGTTCAAGGTGGTTTAGAGATAAATCATTGCCAATCTGAAGTGGGTCCCTTCCTAGGAAGAGCTGTCCAGAGAGGCTGGACATGGATGGAGGATGCAGCTCGAGTTTGCATTGAGCCTGAAGCTGAAGCTACAGCTCCCAGCTCGTGACCTGTACTAAGCACTGCTTTCCGTGTTTCTCAGGCATCCGGGGACTGCAGGTCTACAGGCTACACAGGGAGGTGCGGCCCAACTACCGGCTCAAGTGTCTGTGGTGGCTGGACAACCAGCCTCAGCAGCCTAGCTGGGGCTGGAACAAGGTGTCCTGCCCTTGCTCCTGGCAGCAGGGACAACGGGACTTTCGGTTCAGGCGCACCAACACAGGTGATATTCACAAACCCGTCGACCATCACCTCTGCTCATACCTGTCCTGCCCAGGCACCCTGAGAACCCCCCCTCCCCTCACAGACAGCCTCTGTCCATCTCACCTGCCACAAGTTCCTGGGCATAGGATGTCTGGTCTCATTGCAGGTTGGCGGGACAGGCAGCTGTGCAGCTTCTCCTCCAGGCGAGGGGGCGTGTGCTGCAGCTATGGCACCTGGGGAGAGTTTCGAGAAGGCTGGAGAATGCACAGTCCTTGGCAGTTTGGTATGTATCTTCCTGGAAATCTCAACCCCGTCTGCCCTGAAGCCTGCATACAAGCTATGGGACCTTCTGGATGAAGCCTCTTGGCCCCAGTTCTTCCCAGCTGCTTACCCTCTGGTCCCCTGATCTTGGGAAATTCAGAAGCTGCCATCTTCCTTGTATTCTCTCAGATTAGTGCAGAATGTGTCTTCTTCCATTTTCATTTGGCCTTGTGCCCTCGGCCTGGAGTGGTGAATCTTTCTAGGCTAAGGAAGAGAGTCTACTTTGACGTTATCCTCTGGTCCCATGTTGACAGGATGTTGAGGGGGAAGACTTAGAATCACCTCACCATACAGACCTTCCAAGGGAGCCAGGACACACAGAGGTGAATAGGGCAGGGTAGCTTACATCTGCCCACCTGCTCTAGTCTCTAGTGTCTTCATATCATCATCTCTGTTCTCTCTTCTGCTGGCTCTCTGAGGGCTTGTACCATGTGCCCTGCTATGTAATAACCCCACCATTTCATTCAACGAGGACATACAATGTCATTTGATCACAGGTCACTGGCAGCCATTTGGGCATTGAAGGATGTGTACCGTGCTGTGCCTAACTCCAAGGACACACCCTTGCTGTTCCACAGTACCCTTTCAAACATGCCAGTTGCTTCCCCAGGGCCCCTGCCCTCTGACAGACTGTTCTTCTCCACAGACGAGGAGCAGAAGGCCCAGAACTGGTGCTGCCGCTGGAACGACAAGCCCTCGTTCTGTGTCCAGTACCATTACAGGCGGCCCCGAGTTAGCTGCACTGGCTACAGGCCCCCACGGCCCGGTGAGCATCATGGTCGAGTTGGATTAGCAAGGGATCAACTTCCAAGGGCAGAATTGCAACCACAGGGATGATGTTGACAGTGTGTGAAGTTAACAGTGAACAGAGGGACTTTGGACATGGCTTTTGCAAAGGGGTGAAGACTGAGGCTAGGTACTACAAGTGAAGAGGACTTTGGGGGTAGATTCTGGATGCCTGGAGAATTTGCCCAAGCTTGAGTCATCCAAGATAGAAGCCATACCTGCTGGGAGTCTGAGACCATGGCCCTAATCGGCTAACGTGTAACCTCCTTTCTTTTAGCTTGGACATTTGGTGATCCCCACATCTACACTTTGGATAGTGCCAAATACACCTTCAACGGGCTGGGGGACTTCCTGCTGGTCCAGGCCCAGGACAGAAATTCTTCCTTCCTGCTGGAGGGCCGCACTGCCCAGACTGGCAATACCAAGGCCACTAACTTCATTGCTTTTGCAGCTCAATACAACACCAGCAGCCTGAAGTCTCCCATCACAGTAAGTGAGGGGCTATTAGGGTATCCTTGCATTCTCTTCTCCGGAACCCCTCAGGGACTGTCTGCTGGGCACTGGAAAAGGAAACATCTAAAGAAAGGAGGAGAGATCCGTTGTCTACTTTTCTCACCGCTGTGTCCAAGTACATGACAGGGAACCACTTAAGGAAGAAAGGGCAGGCTGGGCAATTTTCTGTCACTTCGAAGTAGGAGTCATCTGAGAGGAGGGAACCTCAGTTAAAAAAATGCCTCCATAAGGCTGGGCTGCAGGCAAGCCTACAGGGCATTTTCTTAATTAGTGATTGATGGGGGACAGCCCAGCCCACTGTGGGTGGTGCCATCCCTGGGCTGGGTTCCATGAGAAAGCAGGCTGAGCAAGCCATGAGGAGCAAGCCAGTGAGCAGCATCCCTCCATGGTCTCTTCCTCAGCTCCTGCCTCCAGGTTTCTGCCCTGCATGAGTTCCTGTCCTGAGTTCCTTCAGATGAACAGTGTGATATGGAAGCATAAGCCAAATTAACCCTTCCCTCCCCAGGTTGCTCCGGTGCTAGTGTCTCTTCACAGCAATAGTAACCCTAATTAGGACAAAGGGTTTCTTTTGCTTTATGAGTGAAGTCAGCTCATCATGGCATCATGTGAGGAGGCTGGTGACATCTTGTGTCTGCAGTCACAGTGGGATGAACACTGGTGCTCAGCTCTCTTCTTTTTATTCACTCTGGGTCCCCAGCCCACACAATGATCCTGCCCACATTTCAAGTGGATCTGCCCTTCTTCTCAGTTAAATATCTCTGGAAATACTTACGTAAACACAACCAGAGATCTGTTTCCATGGTGATCCTAAATCCTGGAACAAAGGGAGAGAGAGCACATCTATAGGAAAACCCAGTGACAGGATTATGATACACGTCATCTATTAGTGTTTGGTGTTGACATGATTGTAGCTGGGGTGCCAGTGAGCTTCCAATGTCACTGTTGTCTTCTGATGCAATGGGGACAAGGGTATTGTCAACTCTACAAGGCTGCTGTGAGATAACCTAGCTCCCACTGAGCTCTCCACACATGATAAGGATATGTCTGCATATCTGGCATAGATTTTAGCCTTGAATTGCTCTCTAGAGCCTCATTTCCAGGCCTCTGCTTTGCCTGCAGGTTGGGCTTAGGCCTCCTCCAATTCTTTTCCAGGTTCAGTGGTTTCTTGAGCCCAATGACACAATCCGAGTTGTACACAATAACCAGACTGTGGCCTTTAACACCAGCAACACCCAAGGTAGGCTCATTAACTGTCAGCATGTGCCCTACTCTACATCCTCGCCCCCCTGGGAGTGGTATGCTCAGGGGGAGTTGGTAGAGGCTACAAAACCCAGAAGAACAGAATGTTTGCCCCACCCGCTGTCCCTTAAACTGCTCCACTGGAAGACCTTCACCCAGCCTGGGCATAGAACTTTCCTTGTTTCCTACCCCAGAAGGAAGAAGAGTCTAGAGGCTGGTCTAGATGGTGTGGGACCTTTCACTGAGGCGTGGTCAGGATACCTCAGTGCCCTCTGTGCCATGAGTCACTGCTGCTGAGTCTAAGGGGCATGCTGGCTGCTGTGTCACTTGTTGTCCTGTCTTCCAGACTTGCCCATATTCAATACCACTGGTGTTCTGCTGATCCAAAATGGCTCCCAAGTCTCAGCCAACTTTGATGGGACAGTGACCATCTCTGTGATTGCTCTCTCCAATATTCTTCATGCTTCCTCCAGTCTATCCGAGGAGTACCGCAACAACACAAGGGGCCTTCTGGGTAAGAAGCAGAGCTCAGACTGTACCAAGGCCCCTCCCACAGGCCTCGGACTTCTCTGCCCTAACCAGTTCTTCCTCAGCCTCCTAGGGCACAGAGAAGGGCTGCTTCACACACTGTTTAGGATAATTTCCTGTTTGGCATTTTTGTTGTTGTTGTTTTTTAAGGGATCGTGAAGGAGATGTATGAGGAAGGTAGAGATCCAGCTGTCCCCTCCCTCCCCTCCCCCTCCCTACATTTCCTGTTTTTAGTCTTCTGTCCTTCCTCCCATCTTCCCCCACATTCTTCTTGGCTTTCTTCTCCCCTTTTAAAGCACAATGGCGGGGTGTGAGTGCATGGTTCTCTCCCACCTCCTGGGGCCCTAGACCTGGGACAGATGCAGCTACCCTGTTGAATGCTCTCTGGAGAAGGGAAACTTATGGCGATGAACCTCCTGCCCTGTTCGTCCCACAGGAGTCTGGAATGACAACCCAGAAGATGACTTTAGGATGCCCAATGGCTCCACTATCCCCTCAAACAGCTCTGAGGAGACCTTTTTCCACTATGGAATGACATGTGAGTCTGGGGGTCATCAGGCCACTGGGGCAGATCAGTGAGGAAGCTGCTGTGTTGTCTTCCTTGTACTTGTGGGGATCTTATGCATCCCTTGGTAAGGTCTGAAGATTTTGCCACTGTCCCATGCTTGCACCCTAGCTGCATGTCCCTTCCAGGAAGGGAGGAGAAGAATGGGTGGTCTTTACTCACTGAAGCAGGGATTTCCAGACTCTGAAACCATCCCGTCCCTACCAGCTCCCATGCCACCCCTTCACGCACAGAGCCATATACAGAGGGCTAGAGGTGGGTACAACTGAAATGTGACTGGAGTCTTATACCACCCTTGTACCTCCTGTGTTACAGGGCAAGTCAACGGGACAGGCCTCCTTGGGGTGAGGACAGATCCTCTGCCTCCCGAGTTCACCCCCATCTTTCTGTACCAACTGTTGATGAAGAACACCTCAGATGAAGACTTGACCTCCGGGTGCAATAAGAGCATAGAGTGCAAGTTTGACCTTCTGGCCACAGGAAACAGAAATATTGGACAAAGCACCAACTTGATCTTTAGAACATTCCAGCATGCGAATAACACTCTCAGTAAGTGACACCAGGGAGGTCAGAGACCTTTCCAGAGATGGGGAGCAGACGAGGAACCCCATTTCATGACACTCCTTCAAGCTCCACATTTTTATCCCTTCAGTGGACCAGACCCTCCCAGTTCACTCAGGGCCTCTGATGGACAACAGCCTTCCCTTCACTGGCCCATGCACTGTCTCCTCCACCACCCAGAATTCCTTTCCTGACACCCCTTCTCCTCCCCTTCCTTCCACCCCACTGGCTTCTTTGGGCTCACTGGTAACTTTGCACATGCCTTTCTCTTGCCTGCAAGGCTCTCTCCACAGGCAGCCACAGGCACGTTCTCTCAACTTTTGACATTGCCTTCTTAAGCCCCCGGACCACTGTGTCTTATATTTCACATTTATTCACACTCTCCTTTCCTGATTTTTTTAAAAGCATTTATAACTACTAAGAGTATTTTATAATTTATAGTTCCCTTGGGCCTCTTTTTCTATCACTTGTTCATTGCTATAGAGATTAGTGCCATCTGTATATCACATGCTCAATAAAAGTATTGATGGAACTTATTAATACTCAATGGAATGGGAATAACAGGCATCCGAGATACAGAGCATTGAGAGAGCTTGGCTGTCTCTTTCTGGGAAGATGGGATGCTCGTCTACATACCACACTCATGGGGCTCAGCGCTTATCAGGGGTGAAACTGATCATCTCTTCTCAGGGCCCAGCATGGTATTCTGTTCAGGAGAGTAGGGGCTGGAGAGATGGCTCAGCAGTTAAGATCAATGGCTGCTCTTCCAGAGGAAATGGGTTCAGTTCCCAGCACCCACATGGCAGCTCACAACTATCCATAACTCCAGTTGCAGAGGATCTAACACCCTCACACCGACACACATGCATACAAGCAAAATGTTGATGTACATACAATAAAAATACAATTCTAATATATATATATTAGAATATATATAATTATATATAATATATAATATATATTATAGATATATAGATATATATCCTAAAGGTTAGACAGTGGGTAGTACAAACCCAGTGTGCTTTGCACATTTCGCAGAGCACAGAGGAAGACGAAGTCCTGCTCCAGGAGGCTGGCTGCAGGCTTGGCAAGGACTCCTAGGAAGAGGCATGGGGAAAGAGAGCAGAAAGGGAAGACTGGAGAGTTCTCTGTGTGTATAACTAGTGTCTGTGTTTCTCTGTTTCAGATCAGTACCCACCCTCTATCAACTGCAGCAGCAAGATTCAAGCCTACAAGGGGCAGGCAGTGACCACTGAGATCACCATCGACTCTAAGGATGTCAGAGTCAGCCTTTCCAACACGTGCAGTGGCTTTAGGCTCTTTGGTACGAGTCCTTGGCTGGCAATAGAATGGGAGGGGTCACCTTGGGCTTTCTTGCGTCTCTTTATTTTGTGCATTGTCCTGCAATTTTTGTTTCTTTTGAATAACCAGGACCAACAGACAGTTTTCTTTCTTTGCCCTCCTCATCTTGTTCTCTCTCTGTTCTTCTCCCTCCTCCCATCATCTCTCTTCCTAGGACAGGGTCTTCCTACCAATAGCCCAAGCTGGCCTGAAACTTCCTATGTAACACAGGCAACAAACAAACTTAAGGTTCTTTCGCCTCAGCCTCAGAACAAGTATGATGGCGGGTTTTCAACCAACCTAGAATTACCTGGAAAAGGGAGTCTCAAGCGTAGAATTATCTAGATCAGGCTGACCTGCAGGCATGTTTGTTGCAGGGGTGAGGGGTGTCTTCATTGTCAGTTATGGTAAACGTGGGTGGCACCAATTCATGGGCTGAGCTTTGAACTGTTTAAGAATGAAGAAACTGTCAGAGCTGAAGCTGCAAAGCGAGCAGCAGGCAGCATGGGCGATTTGATCTCTGCTCTTGATTGGATTTGGTGATGAGCTGATTTCCCCTCTGTGATGGACTTTGACCTGAAATTATAAGCTTTTTAACTTCAATTGTGTGCCTCTGTGAGTAGAGGTGTGTACAGGAGCTGGAGATGCTGGGTCCCCTGGAGCTGCAGTTATGTAGGCAGTGCTAGGAACTGAACTCCCAGCTTCTGAATGAGCAGCACATGCTCTTAACCACTGAGCTATCTCTCCAGCCCCTGAGAAACAGCATTTCTGAAGACTGGTACTCACAGCTGGTCAAGCCTGTAATCCTGCTGGGGGGAAAGAGATTGCCATGAGACCAAGTCCAGTCTGGGATACAGAATGACACCTTGTCTCAAGAAAAAAAAAACGTAATGCCTACAGTTCAAATGGGTGACCCCTCCCCAAGTGAGTCACAGTAAGAAGTTGAGATAAATTTAACTAAATAGGTAGACTGACTCTGGATACACACAGGTAACACAGGTAATGCAAAGGTCATTTTACCTCCATTTAATAACATGCATTGTTTGAGACAAGGTCTCTTTAGCTGGCTCTGGCTGCCCTGGAATTCACTATGTAGAGCAGGCTAGACTTGAACTAACAGAAATCTGCCTGCCTGCCTCTGCCTCTTGGGATTAAGGGCGTGTACCACCTTGTGCGGCTATATGTATAGCTTTTAACCATCATGGAGCATTTGCCAAATTCTTAGAATAATCAAGTATGAACATTAAAAAGACTAGTTTAGCCTAGTGGTGGTGGTGCATGCCTTTAATTCCAGAACTCAGGAGACAGAGGCACTTGGATCTCTGAGTTCGAGGCCAACCTGGTCTACAGAGTGAGTCCAGGACAGCCAGGGCTACACAGAGAAACCCTGTCTCCTTGAAAAACAACAACAACAACAACAACAACAACATTTCTCAGGGCAGGTGAGATGGCTCAGCAGGCAAAAGCACTTGCCACCAAACCTGGTGACCTAATGACCTAAGTCTCATCCTTGGGATCTATATGGTAGAAGGAAAGAACCAAGTCTTGCAAGCTGTCTCTGACCACCACATGAACACTATGGCATGCATACATGCCCCTTTACCCCCCCACACACAAAATAAATAAATGTAATAAAACCCATAAATTTATAGCATTATTATATCTATTAGAAGAATAACACACTGTGGAATAAGACAAAAAATACAAATAACTTCACTGGTGCTTTTTGTTGTTTTTACAGCAGTTAGCCATGCTTATCTGGCATTTTTTCTCCTTGCCTGATCTTCTGGATTGGGACTAAGATACACATCTTCCCCTCTTAGTAATGGCATCTGAGAATCTGTGACTTGGGTTAAAGGGCCAAAGGTCGAAGGAATGGCAACTTTCTCTGCTAAGCCAAAATCATCAGGGACCTTTCTCTGGCCTCTGACCACCAAACTGTCTCATTTTGCTTTTTTGGATATGGAGGGGTCACTCAGTGGACACCTTCTTTGTTCCTTATGGCACAACCTTGGCACGCAGTGACATTACAAGGCTTTCTGCCACCCTGGGCATCCTGGAAAGTGATGGCGTGAAGTTAACTCCCATCCCCTACTCTCTGTTCCTTCCAAGCTGTTCTTTATTCCCTATAGTCTGTCATCTGATGAGGTACCTAAGGCCTGGAAAGTCAGAGGAGGGGATGCTGAGAAGGCAGAAGAGATGCTGGGAGGTGAAGCTATCCCACCCTGCAGTTTGAGGATGTGTTAAGAGGACCATGCTTGGTCCTCAGCATGACCCATCCTGGTACAGCCACAGGCAAGGATGCATTTAGGGGCCTCTTCGTTAGGGGGT
This sequence comes from Rhynchomys soricoides, assembly GCA_019843965.1. NCBI lineage: Eukaryota > Metazoa > Chordata > Mammalia > Rodentia > Muridae > Rhynchomys > Rhynchomys soricoides. Next base: position 3,321,735 of record JADRCH010000065.1, on the reverse strand, counting down.
GGATAGCCTTCCCTTGTGTGTATTTCTACCTACACCTAGAACATTCAGCAGGTACTGCCTCCCTCCATCTTGGAGCATGACCACCATCACTCTGGGAACCCCAGCTCTGCTCAAAAGGATGCCGGGCGGTGTTGGAGGTCCACCCCAGTAGTCCGGTTGTTGGATGGCAGGATGCACCAACCACAGAGCAGAGAGATCTCCCAGACACTGAGGTCTCTTTTTCTCTGGACAGAAAACGGGAGTTTGCAGTGGACACCAACATCCCCAGAAGCATGTACCCTGGAGATTCTAGCAAGGGATGTCAGGACTAACTTGTCATCCGTACTCCAGCCCAAGATTGTGGCTTGCTTCTGCAGTAAGGAGGACCAGTGTTTGTACAATGAGACCAGCAAAGAGGGCAATTCTTCCCTTGAGGTGAGAAGTGGGAATGGGGGGGGGGAGGTGGAGGGATGCTGTGAGTGTGTTCTCTCTATGTAGGGAGGAGGGTGGAGCTGTGGTGGTGAGGAGTGCAGGGGCCATCTTGGGCTACAAACTCGTGTGAACTGGAACTTTCATCATTGCTTAGAGTACCCCCCACTGGATCAGGCTTAAAATGTTCACCCCAGTCTTTCCCATGGTTCCTTAGCGTGGCATTGAGGTGCAGGATGGAAAGGCTTCCCTGTGCTTCTGGATAGAGGTCTGTAGCCTCCAGCCTTGACTCCCTCCAGGCCAGGGGGACCTGAGCCCACTATGCTCAGACACAAGAAGCCCTTGTGTCACATTGTGGAGAGTAGCTCACCTCTCTTTGGGGTTGGAAAAAGAGAGGGGGGATGCTGCTCTATGTCCCCTAGCTCTGTTCGCTATCTCCTCTGACGAAGTGTACCTTCTTCAGTGTGGAGAAAATCTTCTCTGTCCACATTTGTGGTCAATGACCCAAGTCCATAGATTTTGCCCTATTTCTGCTTTGTGGTTTTGCCCCCCCCCCCCCCGTTTCTTCCCCTCTCTTACTCTACCAAGGATTCCAAGGAAGGAGGTATGCTCTGAAAGAGCAGAAGCTGAGTTTGCTACAGGGCCAGGCAGGGGATTGTATAGCTCTGGGGAGGGACTCACAGTCTTGGCCTGTTCAGGAAGGTGCCTGAGGGACTGAGACAGCAGGGCTTCTCAAGGCAGAAGTGTCAGGGCAACCGTTCTTTAGCTTGCGGACACCAGCAACCCTGCTGTTATTCAGGTGACCAGCTGCAAGTGTGACGAGGACACCTTTGGCCGCTTGTGTGAACACTCTAAGGACCACTGTAGTGAGCCATGCTTCCCTAGTGTGGATTGCATTCCTGAGAAGGGCTGTCAGGCCTGCCCTCCCAACATGACTGGAGATGGACGACATTGTGTGGGTGAGCTTGGGACAGGGCCCTGGCAAGAGGAGGTTCAGGTGATTTGTCAAGGGTCTATGACAGCCAAACACAAACTAGTGTTTCTGTCTTTAGCAATATGTCTTCAAATGCCTCATGATAAGAAGCTGTGATGGGGGAGGGCTTAGAGAGGGGTGGGAGATAGTGTAGGGATGCAGGAGGGGAGGCTGAGGATGGGACCGGAGCAGAGCAGCCCCAAGACCCTGCTGGAGAAAACCTGGGGAAAGACAGATGGTTAAGGTTAGTGACCGGAGGGAAGCTAGGCTCTCAGGTGCCTGGGCATCTTCAGAGACACAATGCTCTCAGGGCATTTGGGGGTGTTGCTATGGAGACCTTGGGACAGAGGAACCTCAGTGTTCCTTTGGGTTCTTTCCTACGCATCTGCTCATCTTCCTCTGAGCATTGTAGTCACGATGACAGAGATGACAGTGCAACCTTTCCAATCCTCTAAGGCAGCCAAATACAAGCAGGAGACTGTTGTCTTCTGGGCAGAGTCCAGAGTGGGTGGAACTGGGAGACAGATGTCAGGGGAGAAGGGAGGGAAGCAGACTGCGATCCTTTTCCCATCAGCTTCAGGGTCCTTCTCTGGCAAGGATGCTCTGGTCAACATGACATGCTCTGTGCAGAGGAGAAAACCCACTTACCTGGCAGACAGGGAAAGGCTGCTTTACAGAGAGACACTTGGAGAAGATGTGGGGAAGATAGTTTGGGGTTCACAAGCACAATACAGCATGGGCAAGCATAACGGAAAACCAAACAAGATATCCTAGGGTTAGGCTCATCTCCCGTCGGCTGCCTCGTTGCTGATCCCCCTACTCCCTATACAGGTCTGGAGGACTCTGTACTCTGCCAAAACCATTCCTGTCCTGTGAATTACTGCTATAACCATGGCCACTGTGACATCTTTGGGGCTCCAGACTGCCAGCCCACCTGCACCTGTCCCCCTGCCTTCACTGATAACCGCTGCTTTGTGGCTGGGAACAATTTCACTCCTACCATCTATAAAGGTATGGCTAACTGCTCCTGCCATGCCAGCCCCACTCATCTCTTATGTCTGGGAATGATGGGAAAACAAGTGTCTGAGGCCCAAGTTTCTTAAAGGCACAGATCAGAACTGAGGTGAGTGAGTCTGTCCCAAATACAACCAGGAGACTACCGTCTTCTGTGTGGTGAGTTTGGGGGTGAAGGACAGCTGTCCTAGTATGAACCATGGGCCGCGGCCATCTGCAGAGGATAGACCAAGGAAGTCTAGAGAGAATCTCTTGTGCAGTGTGTAGAAGCATGACCTGTCAATCAAATGCTGTTGGCCTATTAGCTTAGGCAAGAAATAGGGAGGCAGAAGTTCTGGTACAGAGAGGGGATTTCTGGGATAGTCAGTGGAGAGAGATTTGCTCCAAACTCTTAGAAAGAGGGTAGCATGAAATTGAGGAGAGATAACCAATCTCATGTTGAGACTTAGAACAGAATAAGTTATGAGCTATCAGGAATGAACCAAAGCTTTTGGCCTAAGCATTTATTCATAATAATTCAGTCTCAGAGTTGTTATTTCAGGGAACTAAGAGGCCGGGTGGAAAGCTCATGGTTACACAGAAGGCCTGGACAGCATGGGAGCAGTGGAGTGTTGACTTTCAGTGACTTTGCTGTGGTAGACAGAGCTGTCTCTCTGAGCAGCACAGGGGAAATGTTGGATAAGTCTGGGAAACCCATGGGCTTGAGATGAGTCTTCTTTATCTCCAGAACTTCCCTTGAGGACCATCAAACTCTCTCTCAGGGAGGATGAAAACGCCTCTGCAGCTGACGTCAATGCCTCGGTCAGTGCTGGGCTCCCAGTGGGAAGCAGCTCTTGAAAGGGTCCCACAGGGACTGTGCTGTAGCTTGCACACCCTTCAGCTATCTTCATTTCCCAAGGTGGAAGGAGAGCATCTTGCCCAGGGGTGGTTCAAGAGCCTTGGATGTCAGGAAGCTTCCAGATTAGAGACCACAGTATGTGTTAGAATCACTAGCTTGCCCTGAGAAGAATTTCAGATGGCATGTCACTCCAGTCTGTCCCTCTGGGTACCCCTCATGATCCAGACTCTCTGGCTGTGCTATATGGCAGAAGTCACCTCCTCCCTGATTTCCCAGAGGAAAACTGGGTCTCCTCTGATACCATGTCCTCCATTAATTGAAGTAGCCAGATTGGTGAATGGTGGAGACTCTAGATTCCTATACACAGGAACTCGGAACCCTGTCTTGCCTCTCTCTAGAGCAGGAGCGATAATTAGACAAGCTATTTATAGCAGCTTTGTGTATAAAAGTGGACAATAGTAAGTAGTACCTGTCAACAGGCTGTGTCAAGATTTAAATGGTAATGGGTGTAAAGCATTCAAAACAGGCGTTCAAAGTGATTATTATTATTAACACCCTGACTGCCAGAGATGTTAAATCCCAATGAGTCAGGTCTGGTGACATTCATCTGCTGCCCTTGACCAAAGTCTCTTTGGCTATAATGGGTGACATTCCTGGCACATGGCCATCTCTAGGGCTTAGCCGAACAGTTTGTGTTTGGTACCTGTGAGGGGAGAGGGTGGGGTGGGATCAGAGACTGAGCAGAAGTGTTCGTCTCAGATGTTCCCCTGGTAATGTTGCAGCAGCGGGGAGAGGAAACCACATTCTTCGCCCGCTGGGTATTTATTAAGCAAGGACCCAGGCCAGCTCTGACTGGGCCTGGGTATGGGAATGAAGAGAGTAGCCTGGGCCCCACATTCAAAGTTGGGCCAGGCCTCTCTAATCCTCACTAGGCCTGTATCCTCTCAATCCCCATCTCCCCCCATTGTAGGTGGCGTACATCCTAGAGAACCTGGGCATGCGGGCTTTTCTCTACAACAGCTTAGTGGAACTGATCAGAACGTAAGTGAGGCCGTCCCCTGAGGCTCCCCTCTCCCTCTCTCCTGCTCCTCACCCCCCCCCCACTGTACCCCTTCCATACAGCTCTCCCGGAGCCCAGCCCTCGAGCACGACCATTCATCACTGGAAGGTCGCCTCCCACTTCAAGTACAGTCCCAGGGGCTCGCTCATCCACTATCTGAACAACCAGCTGATAGACACCGTGGTGGAGGCCTTTCTCCTCCAGGCTCGGCAAGAGAGGCAGGAAAGGAGTGGAGGAGCCAGGAAGAATGTCCACTTCTTCCCCATCTCGAGGGCAGATGTCCAGGACGGGATGGCCTGTGAGTCACTCTATCTTGGGGACAATACAGGGATTCGTTGGAAAAGAGAAGAAAAGTGAATAGAAGGCCGTCACAGACCTGCAGGCCGTGTCAACCCTTGGTAGAAAGTAGTGTGTGCAGGTCCCCGCTGAAGCAGGTTAAGCTAGCTTGGCTGTTTGTAAATCTTTGAGTGAAATTTAAAACATTTCCCACAACAGTTCTTTTTGACTCAGAGCAGGGACACAAGACGTTGCTGCTGGACCCATGTGGAAGTGTCACTGGTATTTATTCCAGCCCAGGCTGCCTGATGGCTTCAATGTATTTTCTCATTTGTTCGATTGGATTTGAGGACAAGATCTGTGTAGCTCAGGTGGCCTCACACTCCCAAGCCTCTTGCCCTAGCCTCGAAGGTGTGGGGATTTCTCAGATCACACCACAGCACCCAGCTGGCTCCTCTTCCTTTAGTAAAACCATTCATGGTCTTCTTAAACTATCACCTCACTGGACACACAAGGGCCTCCCCTCACCCTGGCCTCCAACTGGAGAATCTTAAGCTGAGGATAAAGACTGGCAGGACTCCTTCTGAAAGGATGTGACCCGACTCAAGTCAGAACTCACGATCCCAGTGGGAAAATGGGATGGGATTTCTGGCAGCCTCTGGTTGTTTTGGGCAGATAGCAAGGGAGACAGAGAAACAGCCCCCTCCCTAGCTTCCAGAATGGAACAGAGAATAGGATAGGGACTATGCCCAACATGGGAGAAACTGATATTCAACTTAGCTCCAGCGCATGATGAGGATTGCTTCTAGAATCTGATTTATGCTTCCTGCTTCTTGGAGCAATAAAGCGAAGTTTCCCCAGGCTACTGAGCATTGGGTAGCTGCAGTGGGGAGACGGGCAGAGTAAGAGAGCACCTCCGACTGTGTCCATTAAAGAAAACTCATTGAGGCACCTGAGAGGCTTGTAGGAGAATCAGAAGCTCAATGAGAACTGGGGCTGTGTAGCAAGTTTGACGCCAACCTGGGCTACATGAGATCGTATCAGAAAGAATGGATGGAAGGAAGGAGAGCCAGGCAGTGGTGGCCCATGCCTTTAATCCTAGCATTCTGAGTCAGAGGTAGGCAGATGTCTGTGAGTTCGAGACTAGCCTGGTCTACTGAGCAAGTTCCAGGATAGCCAGAGCTACACAAAGAAACCCTATCTGGAAAAGCTGAGAGACAGAGACCTTCCCCAAAGCTGAGGGTTGGGGGAAGGGAGAGAGAAACATGTGGTTACAAAAAATAAGAAGAAAAAAAATGTTACTTTGTACTCTAATTTTCTTCTGTTGCCCCTTAGGGAATTTCACATATAATTTTTTATAAAGGGATCAAATCATACCTATGTTTGGTATCCTTCACATTAAATAATGACTACATTACCTCAAATATTGTGTACCTACTCCCATTAGACATCATTTTTACAGTGATCTTTTTGAGACTGGTATTGGTAACAGATTTTAAGTGTTGTAAGGGTAGCTACTTCTTACTGAGGGTCAGGTGTGTGTCCAGCCCTGGCTCATACACTCTACATGCAGTATCCCATTTAACGTCACAGCTAAGTTAAGACTGTTTTTATACTTTGTTTTTAAAGGTAAAGAAACTAAGACTGACTTAGGAAAAAAAAGTCCCTAAATCCTAACAGCGAGTGAGTCACAGAGTCTGAGTCTGAACTCAGTTCTGGCTAACTTCGGAGTTTGGGCTCATCACTGCTGGCCTTTTCAGACCCTGACAACTCATCCTCTTGGCTAAGCTGTGCAATAATTTATCTGTTGAGCACTCCGGCCCCCATTATGCAATATTAATAGGATCAACCACGGAGAACTGAATACCTACAGATACAGGACTCTGCGCACTTAACCAGATATTTCTCAGGATAAACACCTGCCTGAAACTTGACTGCCTTTTGGAAAAGGTCTGAATGTAACTGTGTGGTTTGCTTACTCTATGTATCTTCTTTCTGCCTTCAGTGAACCTAAGTACTCTGGACAAGTACTTCATATGTGACGGTTACAAAGGCTACCACCTGGTCTACAGCCCCCAGGACGGCGTCACCTGTGTGTCCCCATGTAGTGAGGGCTACTGTCACAACGGAGGCCAATGCGAGCATCTACCAAATGGGCCCCAGTGCAGGTGGGTAGGGGCCTGGGACGGGAAATCATAGTACTGGGGAACTCAAATTTGATAAGACACCACAATAGGCCCAGGAAGGCAATGGGCCCTCCCAAGACATGACACTGGGGTGACTCCCTAGTGGCTGGAGGAAAAGAGGCAGAGAAAAGGGGTAATGGGAGAAGGGTGTGTGGCATTCCTCCGCATGGAGGATTAAGATGTGTGTTGCTTCTGAAACCCAGGCTAGTCACAAAAGGTTACTCCAACCATTCCAGACATGGGGAAAATGGCACTGTAGAGAGAGGAGGCTCCGGTGGGCACCCAGGAAGTAAGATGCCAGGGTACTAGAGCCTCCTAAGAATGGATGCCCTCCAGACCTTGTGGAAAAGAACCAAGTGTCTTGGCTGGTCCCAGTCCTGCCCGGGGGGGATTGGAGACACACCTGCAGCTGGATCCTTAGGCCTTTTCCACGCATTAACAGACTGTATCTTCCCTGAGGAGAGGACTCTACATCTGCAGAGACACAGGGGCTTGTCTTCCAGTGTCCCCTGATTAATCTTGTCCCAGGACTGGTCAAAGGAGATGGACTGAGTGGAGGGTAGAGCACATCCTTTGGGAGATGAGTTTGTGAGCAGATGGGTTTGTGGCTGTGCGGGCACACATACCTTTGTCTGCCACCCTCCTGAGCCATGCAGGTGGTGTAGAATGTGCTACCCAGACCTGGTTTTTAAAATTGTGTCTCCCTCCTTTGACTGGTGACCTCACTTCAAAAGAACCCCAGGGCTGACTGGATCCTCCACCCAGCTGATAGCCTTGCCTGTCCTGCATAATGACCCCTGTTCCCCAGGTGTGGAAGACCTGCTCACTGACCACAACTTGTTCTCTCTGTCCCCAGCTGCACATCCTTCACCATTTACACAGCCTCAGGTGAACACTGTGAGCACCTAAGTGTGAAACTCGAGGCATTCTATGGGATCCTCTTCGGAACCCTGGGAGCCCTCTTGCTACTAGGGATCTTAGTGTTTGTGGTCTTTCACTTCTGTGGCTGCTCCGTGAACAAGTTCTCCTACCCTCTGGACTCAGAATTGTGAGGCCTCGTCCTGGATGGGCAGCTGCACCTAGGATACCTCAGGACCCACCTTTCAGTCTGCCTCTGCTCTAGGGAGACTGGAAAGGGCCCGCTGCAAGAAAGTGATTTGAGATTCTTCAAGAATAAATAAAGGGAGTGAAACCAGACTCTACCTTTTTAGTCGACCAGGGGTACAGGAAAAGGTCATGATGAACAAATATACAGATGGATGGGTTCCTACACAGACACATCGGGAAGGAGGATATTGCTTATATATGCATGCAGACTGTGTGTGCATGTACACACACACACATACACACACACACACACACACACGTGCACATGTGCGCACACCAGAGTTAATGGATAACTGGCTTTACATTTATCAAAATCTTTTTACATATAAAACTGGCTTACTTATCATTAAAATCTATTTAAATAAAGTCTCTATCTTTTTATGTCTTCAAACTATGGATTCCATCCCAGATTTCTTCTGGTGGCTGAAGGGTTAGGTACAGCACGTTCTTCCACTCCTCATAAACATAGCTGTGACCGTTGCATATTAGGCTGGGGGCAGAAAATCAGATGGTAGAGCCCAGCCCTACCACAGTTCCCAGCTGTCCCATCAGTGGCCACACGCTGGCTTGATTCTTGTTTCCTCCTGTCTCATCCAGCCCTGCACTTCAGCCAATGCGTTGGGAGCAACTGTTTCCCAAAGATTTCTGTGCTGGAGCCTTGGTCCCTGGAGCAGCCATGTTGGAGAGGTACACCTTCAAGAGGCAGGGCCTAGGTGGAGGCCATTAGTTATGGGAATCACACTTGGGAAGACTGGAGTATTTTCCAAAGGACCCCAGTTCCCCAGGGAGTGAGTTTTTATTGTATGAGGGTAGCCTGTGCCCTTGGCCTCTTTTGCATAGAGCAGACAGGTCTCTTTTCTGTTTCTCTTCCATTTGACTTAGCCAAAGGGACTTCACTTAGAGGCCAAAGAGATGAATTTATTCAAACTTGGACTTCCAATTTCTAAACCTGTGAAATATATCAGTAAGTACCTTGCCTGTTCAGACCAGGTGTAGCCACAACGCCTGTAATGGACTTTGGAAAGCAGAGGCAGGGAGATGATTGCAAGATCCAGACCATCCGGGCTTAAGCAAGATCTTGTCTCTCACAGTAGCGATGTTTGCTCATGTACATAAAGCACCTACCATATTACACAGCTCAGACTGTACACTCTGTAAATATATATTATTCTTGAATAAAAAGGAGAGTCATCAGATTTAGCAAATAAGAAACAGAGGATGCCTAAGTTAACATTTAAGTTTCTGACAAGCCACCAGCACAACTGATTTTATAGTATAAGGATGTTTCCCGAAATACTTAGGACATCCTTTTTTTTTTTTTTAATTGTTCATCTGAAGTTGTAACACACCTTACTCTGTATCTTGTCTAGTAGCCCTGGTCACAATTGTTGAGGCAATGAGAGCCCAGAATAGCCACTGACTGGGAAAGGAAGGTGTCCTGGGGACACTATGCTTTGGCTAGAAGAGCTACATTTGTGAATAGCATAATTAGATTAAAGACAATTCCATATCTTCAAGAGTTTACTTCTAGCTTTTAAAATTTGGATTCTGTCTCTTTGGCACCTGGAGTAAAAAAGGGACTAGTCCTTCTTCAGAGTGCTAGGCTTTGCTGAGAAAGAAAAGCAGATGTTCACCAGTCCCAGCTGGTTACAAGCAGCAGAGACTTCCTGAGGAACCACTGAGGAACAAAGAGAACTGTCTGGGACCCAAAATGCCAACATCCTTGCTCATTCTTCCTTAAAGGAACATTCCAGGACCTTCCTGTGGGCTGATGCAAGGAGCTAACTGTCTAGGATGAGAGATAATAGCTTGCTGGCAAGATACCTCACTTTAAAATGTATAGACTAGACAGTGATGTGGTGTCTGCTCATTTACAAGTGAGGCACACCCATGGGCTGGCTACCAGCTTCACACAGCTGCATGGCCAGCCCTCTCTCAAGGGATAAGAGAAGAAATAGATGACTGGAAGCTTTAGGTACTCTTGTAAGGAAAGACTCTCATTTTATTGTTCTTTTGACAGCTTTGGGGGTTTGTCATCTCAGACATCATATTTAGTCACAGAGGACAAAGTAAGTTCATACCTGCGATCATCTTTATGGAGTGTGTGTGTGTGTGTGTGTGTGCCTGTGAAGGAGCCCTGCTGGCAAGTTCAGAGGTCCTCCTATCTCTGTTACATCCCTGGTAGTACTGGGGCTTGCATATAGCCATGGCTGACTTTTCTATGACTGGTAGAGATCTGAACTCAAGTCTCTACACTTTTAAGGCAAGCTATCTTATCCACTAACCCATCTCCCTGCCCCTGGTGTTTTTACCTTGTCTACCTTCAGAATCTTAATGGCTAGAGAATTTTTTCCACATCCTGTGCTTCTTGCTGATTCAGCGACATTATTTCTGCTAACCTTGATCTTTTCCTCTCTCCTCCACACAATTATAATCACAAATATATGTTTATATGTGTGATATTTAATTATATATAATTTATATAATACAATTTACTTATGTGATTTATATAGCAAATATATTTATAATGACACATATAGGATTGTAATTATAATTTCCAAATAGTTCCAATTGTTCTGTCCCATATTTTATAATTTTTTTCTGGTTTACTAGTAATCATTATCACACTGTATGCACAAGTCCTTACATGTATGTAATTAATGTTAAATTGTCCTCTGGCATAGGTGTCACCAATTGAAGAAAGTACAAAGCAGGAGAAGAAAAAAAACTCAGTGTAGGGGCTTCGTAAGCTAGCTGCCTTCCTCCACACTTTGTCACTGCACAGCCTGAGATGATATCAAGTCAGTTGGTGTCTTGATTGACTGCACTGCAGAGCACTCTTTCCTTAGCTTTCAGAGCCCACTGCCCTGATTTCTGAGACATTTGCTCATGTAACCTGTCCTAGCCACTGTCCTATTGCTGTGAGGAAACATAATGTCTGAAGCAACTTATAAAAGGAAGCATTTAATTGGGGGCTTGCTAACAGTTTCAGAGTCCATGCACGGCAGGGAGCATGGCAGCAGGCAGGCAGGCTTGGTGCTGGGGCAGTAGCTGAGAGCTTACATCTCATCCAAAAGTTAGAGGCAGAGAAAACTCTAGACTGATGTTGGTATGGGCTATTGAAACTCAAAGCCTGCCTGCCCCCAGTAACTCACCTCCTCTAACAAGGCCAGACCTCCTAATCCCTCCTAAACAGTTCCACCAACTGAGAACCAACCATTCAAATATATGAGCCTATTGGGGGCCATTCTCATTAAAAGCACCACATAACCCATTAACCATCTCAGGCACTAGGAAACACTTGGGTGACCCTCTGTGTAGGGCTCTGTACTCAGTTCTGGAACTACAGATCACGAACACGGAACTAGTTAGTACTAATCCTGAACACGGACAATTTTGGAAACCTGAAAAGTGCCTAAATTATAACATAACATAACATGCTAAGTGTTACAGCAAAACTGTAAGCAAAGAGACTGAGAAATCAGCCCCTCTCTCAGGAATCTGACAGACGCATGAAAAGGTCTCATCTGAACTAGGTTTCTGAGAATGAATGGGAGTTTTCCAGGAGAAGAGACCCATGGAAGTGAGACTATTCCAGCAAGAAATCATGAGGGCAAGAATTCAAAATCAAATCAGGTGTGGCTTGGAAGCATGAGTCCCAAGGTACTGCAGGCTGAGGCCGCATCCTGAAGGCTCTTGTGTACCAAGCAGGCTGTCTATCTTCTAAGTTACAATGGAATTTGGCTCTGATGATGAAAAGGAAATTGCTAGAGATAACATGAAAAGTAATATGGAAGAAAAACACTTTTGTTTTCAAAAAATAAGATCAAAAGTATCAAAAGTATTAAGAACTTTCTTCCATGCTAAAAAATAGAACTCAAGGCCTCTGGAAGGGAAGTGCATCTTCTGTCTGGTCCATCCCTCCAGCCCGAGTTATTTTATTTTTAATTATATGTGTGTGTCTGTGATGGGGTGTGTGCATGTGAATGCAGTGCTCATTGAGGCCAGAAGAGGGCATCAGATCCCAGACCTGGAGTTAGAGGCAGTTCTGAGCTGCCTGACATGAATGCTCAGAACCAAATTCTAATCCTGTGCAGGAGCAGGCCTTAACCGATGAGCCATCACTCCAGCCGAGAATTTCTATAGATGGAACAAAACATTATTGTGTTTTAATATCTACTACAGCTGACTAAACTGTCTTATTGGAATACCTTGATGTTTGTTTGTTTTTGTTTTTATTTTGCTTGGATTTTTTTATTGGCAGTTATAACTACTTCTATATAGATTTTTTTTTTCATTATTTTCTTGAAATAAACTAGGAATAAAATCTCTGGGTTGAAGGGATGCGCATTTTCATAATTTATTCATTGTGAATTTCACATCATGAGCCATCACTCTATCCAGGAATTTCTATAGACTGAACAAAATATTATTGTATTTTAACATCTACTACACTTATTTACACTTAGTCCTTCCATATCAGCCAAGCTTGCAACCTCCCTGCCAAAAGAAAAATTAAAAACAAAAACAACAAAAACAAAAAAACCTCACAACAACCAACCAACCAAATAAACAACGAAACCTCACCATGGAAGCTGTGGTGTGTCACAGTACGCCACACAGTATACCCTTTTGGCCAAACAACTTTATTTGCAAATGTTCATTGCAATGAATCTTTGGCCTAGTTTGAGGCCCCAGGCTTCTGCTGCACCATCAATACTGGACCCTCACTGAGACTCCCCTCTGATATTCTGCTTTTGCTTTGAGTCATGGAGATCCTACAGCTTTGGCTATGCAGGACCAGCCTCCAGCAGCTCATCGGTGTGGTAAATGTTGGAGTGGGCTAACTCAAAGTCCTGGATCTGGGCCTGGTGGGTAGCTCAGCTGCTCAGCCTGTCCGCTCTCCGGAGGCCACACCATCATCTCCAGCTCTCCAGGGCTGTCCAGGCAAGGGGCAGGGCTAGCTCTCTTGAATGCTGTAGCTAGCTCCAGCCCCCTTGAACATCAGCATGGCCTCAGGCAGCCTCACACAGGCCACAGACATTCGAGTGGCCTTTGGTGGCGACACAGGCCACAGACATCAACATGGACACCTGCTATGGCAGGACCAAGGATCCAGACATGGCCCTAGGTAGCATCGTGGGCCCAGACATCACCATGGCCTCAGGTGGCAGTGCAAGCGGGCCTACACCAGGCCACTCCTCACTGCCGTTTCATCTCCAGTTCTGCCTCTCTACACAGTGCACACCAGTTCTGCTTTCTCTCTCCATCTCTCTACCACATATCTGCTCATCATAGTGGAGCCCAGCCGGCCCACGGCCCAATGTCACGGCTTTAAATTGTCAAGTAAATCGTTGAGTTTGCCTCCAAAATCCTAAACTAGTTTCACCCATGCTTAAAATACCTACTAATCTACACTCACTTATTAAAAATTTTATAACTCTTTAAAAAGATTATAAATCCTTACCTAACTACATGAAGCACAATAAAAACTCTCTAACTGTATTAATTTATTTACCCATCTTTGCTAGCAGAGTCAAATTTCCTTTTTCATGGGAGGCATCACATTCTTCCCTCTGTGAGTGACCTCTCTTGGCTGTGTGTCCACCTTTCCGCTGGCCTGCTGGTCTCTCTGTATAGTGAGGACACTCTGTTCTGGCTAAATGTGATGCAAATAGATTTTTTTGTCCAGTCTTGTTATCTTTGTTGATGCTAAACATCCTCTACTAACTTTACTCTGTAGTAGGAGACGTTTTTTAAATCGTTGTTTATTTTGTATACTGGAAAGGGAGGCAGCGTGTGGGTGGAGGTCCGGGAGGGAGCTCATTCTCCATTTTCATAATGTGAGTCCCAGGGCTCACATTCAGATCATTAGGCTTGGTAGCAGTGTCTTTACTCACTGAGTGTCTTCCACCCCCAGAGACATCCTTGAATGCTCCTCAGCACACAGCATGGTCTCTCTTCTGTTTCAGATACTCACCAAGCCACCAAGCACACCAAACACACCATCATAAGAGTTTGAATTATTTACAACCACTCTATGAAACGCATTCCTGCTCCACGCTGCTAACATAAGGACGTCAGTTGAGTGCACAAAGCCCCTTTATTCAGAGCAAGCCCAGAGCTGTCTGTTGTTTTTATCAACTACTTAACACACTTATGGAGCAGCCTTGTCATTATTTCAATGTTGGGGATTAAAACCAGTGTTTTGCTCCTGCTGAGAACTTGCTCCAAGACTGAGCTATATCCCCAACACACAAAGTACTGACTATGTGCAAGGACCTAGGGACGTCACAATGGACAAAAGATGTCATAGTTGAAGGACTCAGGTGGTAAAGACAAATAAAAGAAGTACATGTTATATCAGGTATACCAAAGAATGGCAATCGGTATGTAGGGTGAGAAGGGCATTGTGGGTAGAGAATATTGAGGAGGGGCAGAGGAAGGTGGAGAGGGAGGAAGCACTGAGCAGATGTCTGGAGGAGAGGCCTTCTAAGCAGACAGAACAATGCACATAAAGACCCTAAGACCCAAGACCTGGTACATCCAAGGAACAGCAACGTCGGCAGACAGCAGGCTTGAGAGGCAGTTGCAGTGTCTATCCATCAGTCACCATTCTACAGGCTGTTGCCCAAACTTGGCTTTTCCTCTGAATGAAACAGAAGAGTATGAAGCACAGGCCTGCCACATGTTAGGAAGAGAAGTCTCCATCCAGCTAATGTCCAGGGACTAGACCGAGTGTTCAGATGGTCACAGACACCAACAGGGAGTCTGTAGTCATGGAGTTAACACAGGTGAGAGACCATAGCATTTCAGCTCACCTGAGTGATGGCTGCAGGGATGGCGAGTTCGTGTGTGGGGAGTGTGGGGTGATAGGCATTGTTAGAGGAGAGAAGCCGGCTGAATTTTCTTGTATAAAATGTGAGGGAGAAAGGAAAATGACTAATGGCTCTGAGGATTTGGGCTGGAGCGGCCAAAGGGTGCAAGTGGAATGAACTAGGCTGAGGAAGACGCAGCATGTGAGAGTAAGAACTTCAATTCTGGGAGCACTGAGTATGCAGGGTCCCCTTGACATCCATGTGGGCAGGCCGAGTGAGCAGCTGGACATGCGCATTAGCACTTGCTGGATGTAAGCGCTGGTATTTCAGGTTTTCTTCTCCCCGCCTACTTTACTCTTTCTCATTCCTCTTTTGGATTTTTCAAAAGTTTAAAATCTTAAGCAAGTTATGCTCTTACAAGAGAAGAAAAACAAGCTACATCTAACTTTAAAATAATGGCAGGTGAGCATGAGCTCTGGCAAGAAAAACTGCATGTTATAGACTTTCTTTTAAACTTGTTTGAGTCCATAACTTGACATTTAAACCAATTTGACGTTCTCTGTGTTCCTCCCTCACTTGGACCAGGTTCTTCAGGGTTCAACTGATCTGAGAAGAACAAAAATGGTCCCTGCCCTGAAGGAGCTCTCTACGGTTGGATGTGTCTCTGGAAGGTCCTTATGTTAATGACTTGGTCCTTAGGGCAGTTCCTCAGTAGGAGAACATTTAGGAGACAGAGCCTAAGGGGATGTGCCCTGGAAGGGGGTTGGGTACCCCAGCTCTTTCCTCTTCCTTTGTTTTGCTTTCTGGGCATAAGACAAGCAGCGGGCACACCCCAGCTCTGTCATCCGGCACTCCCAGCTGATACACAAAGCAATGGATCTACCCTAATTTGACCTGACCTGAGGCCCAAAGCAATGGGTTTGCCCTATTTTGACCATCTCAACCGTTGGCAGAAATAAGCTTTTTCTCATTGTAAGCTGTTGATCTCATATTTTGCTCTAGTGGCAGCTGACTAATATAGAACTCAGGGTTCGGCAGGCTCCAGGGCAAGTCTTGGTAAATGCCAAACCAAACCAAGCAACAGGAAATCACTCCCCAAATTCCTACATAGTAAAAACATCTAAGGCACATGGGGTCAATACAGATAATCTCTGAGGTCGCGCTGAGGGTCATTGAGTACAAAACAGAAGAACACGGGTGAGTGATCAGCTCTCCCTTTACTGAAATACAATAACCAGTCAGAGGTAAAGGACATCACTGGAAACAGGCCAGCCTCTGTCCTTACACATACACTCAGGCATAAGTAGACCAAAGTTCTGTGGTCAGGTATGGGGGAGGGCTCTCAAGCCAGCTGACCTTCACGGAAACTTCTGAGTCCATAGCTCAGAACCTTGGCTTTGGTCTGTTGGTAGCATCTGGGCCACTCGTGGCATCACTTCTGACCAGAGGCCATGCCTGGTTGCAGCTGGCATTCTTCAGCTCCTCCTGATGCTCAGGAAGGACACTTGGGCAAGTGGCATGTAGGTGTGCAGTTCACAGAAGAGCTGGAAAGCAAAAAGAAACAGGTGGGATACTCAGCCTATCTGCCTGGGAGCCCATTGTAAGCCAAAGGCAAGAAGGGGCAGTGGAGGGACATCCACAACGCTTTCTGGGCCTCTTCTGTGGTGACAAGGGCCACTTAAAACTCACAGCAGCCATACACAGGGTCTCTTAACTTCATCCTATAAGACATAAAGGTAGTATAGACTGAAGTAACCAAACTCACAAAGCTGACTACACCCCAACCTCAGATCTGCCTGACCTCTGGGCCGTTGGCCAGACCTCAACAGAAATCAATACACTTATCGAATTTCATAAACTAGAATAATACTCCACTGTGGCCTCTCTCTCCCATGACGATCTATGCTTGCCATTTCAATGTTTGTGACAGACACTTGTCATCTGTCTGTCCTACATCAAACATTGATGCCTTGTGGACAGAAATCCCCATGAAGAGGCCTCCTTGTTACTAAGAGAATCCAGAGAGCCAGGTATTTATTCCCTCTTAATACCTCAGGGTAGTGATTGGTGGGGACAAGAGCCAAGCCTGGCCAATTGGACGCTCCTGTTCAGAACTTTGGCCCTGTAACAGCAACCCAAAGGCAATGTTCCAGCGGGAACCCACTGAGACCACACAGGGAGGAAGCAAGACACCCGCTGACAGTGAGCAGCAAGAAGACACTGTCCCAGAGAGCATGTCCTCATGCTTGTCAAAGCTGCTCTTCCACCATTCCTTTGCTTCTGTGCACTTGGGGACCTCCCTCCCCTTGTTTGCAAAGTAATGAGCTTTGCTTTTTTTTTTTAAATCCCCATCAGTGTCACTGTAATTCTCAAAAGTTCTAAGATCTGAAACAAACTAGATCTGGGGCCGGAGAGGTTGCTGGTGTTTAAGAGCACTTGTTGCTCTTGCAGAGGATCTGGGTTTGGTTCCTAGCACCCACATGGTAGCTCACAATCATCTGTAACTCCAGTTCCAGAGAATTTGATACTCGATGTGGGTCTCCAGGGGCACCAGGCATAGACATAGTGTACAGATATACATGTAGGTAAAATGTCCATACACATAAAATGAAGATAAAACAAAAATTAGATGTGGGGGTGGGGACATTTATTTACATTATGAAAAGAGAATCAAAAAAATAAAATAAAATAAAAGGAGCCAGATAAGACCAGAGAGTGACAGATGGCAGGCTACTTTTGCTTTCACTGAGGGATCCTACCAGCAGGGATAACAGCAGCTACCACTCTGTAATGGCACCCACCTCACCTGTCTATCCTGGCAGCAGGACTATACCCCTATCATAAAGCTGCTGGTCAGCCCCTCTTTAGGATCTATTCCTTTAATAGGTGGCATGGAGCATGAACTAATGTGACTCTCACTGACTGTGAAAGGTGCTGGTTGAAGTCTGAGACATTTCGCAGACCAGGGTGGAAGCACCATCATGGCAGGTGGTGCACCAGGTCTAGTCTCACTGTTCAGGATACAGGTAGAAATCGGACAGTGAGCTAGGCCTGTGACATTTATTCTGAGCTGACCCAGTCTAACCTTCCAATCATTCATAGCATTCCCAAGAGCCTTGACCCCAGGATGTCACTAATGGTCTAGGAGTAACCATTAGGGATGGCAGACGTTTGACGGTGCTCCTGGAAAACCAGGCTCCTGACACGAGACTGCAGCTTTCCATAGGTCTGTGACTACGGGTCACGTAGCCACAAATCCTTCCACAGGTAGAGGCATGGTCATGTAGCCTCAAGACATCCCCATGTTAATGAGACACCTAGAGGCTTAGCCACTCCCCTTCCCAGTTACTATTTCAACCTCGCCCCTCCCTGAGGTCTCAGGGATACAGATTCTCATGCCACTCTCCTCTATGACAATAAACACCCTTGGACTATCTCTATTCATTGATATCCACTGTGAGGAATGAGGGAATTGGCCTTTGGCCTTCATCTAAAGAGCAGCATTTAGTCTCCCGCAGAAGACCTCCCAGCGCTCCCAGTCACAGCAGCCACCACCAAACCAAACCAACCCAGCTAGTCAGCACCAAGCCACCAACCAACCCCAGTTCCCGGCGGGATCTGGCCAGTCTCCTCCATGCCTTTCCCCTATCGGCCCATGCCACCTCCAGCCTGCGTCCCCCGCTTTGTTCTTAGCTCTTCCGAGGCATCCAGCAGCACCTGGGATGTCCAAGAACGTGGAAACCCGATGGAGCCGGTTCCCTGTGATCCCCGGGACCCCAGCTGCACTACCCCACTCCCAGGCGGTGTTTCTGCAGGGGGGCTTCTCACAGCCGACACTTGCCCAGAGGTCCGTGAGGTAGCGTGGTCAAACTGACCGTGTCCCACTTCTCCGAGCGGCTCTGAGCCACCCATACCAGTTAATCCAACATTTCTCCAAATGGTATTCATCACAATCTTCCTCCCTGCCTGGAGCATATCTCCAAGGAGTTTTATATGTTACATCCCTATTTCATATTTTTTTCCCATTTGTGATGTGTTTTGAGATGTCACTCATGGTGGCTGTGACTTTAGGTTTGTCAACTTGATGCCATCTAGAATCACCTGGGTAGAGTCTCAACGAGGCATTGTCTGGATCAGTTTGGTCTGTCTGTTCGAGGTTGTCTTAATAAGTCAGTTAATATGGGAAGGCCTAGCCCACTATTAGCGGCACCATTCCCTTGGCTTGGGTTCTGAACTGTACAAGAGTGAAGAAGATAAACATCCTTGTATTTGTTTTCTCCTCTGCTCTTGGCTGTGGATGTGCTATGGTGAGCCATTTAAAGTGCCTGTTGCTTTGACTTTCCTGCTGTGGTGGTTTGAACGAGAAGGGTTAGGGTTAGGGTTAGGGTTAGGGTTAGGGTTAGGGTTAGGGTT
>JADRCH010000065.1:3247780-3297670 GCA_019843965.1 Rhynchomys soricoides | reverse complement strand
ATGGTGTAGGGGAAGTGGTCAGGGATGATGGTGTAGGGGAAGTGGTCTGGGTACTCGAGGATAATGTTACAGGGGAAGTGGTCTGGGAATCCAGGGACGATGCTGTTGGGGAGGCAGTCATTTTTTGGGTTGACACATTAGGAGAGGTGGTCTGGGTCTCTAGGGATGCTGCTGCAGGAGTGGTAGCATGTGTCTTCCTTATCTTTGTTACAAAAGAAGTGGTCTGGGTGTCCCTGGGATTGGCTTCTGAACTGGTACTGGTTGATATTAAGGTGTTAGAAGCAGTTTCAGTGCTGAGAGTTTGCGTGTCTAGAGGAACATACTGAGTCAGGCTGGTGGTCTGGAAAGCTCTCTCTGAGCTGGGCCTGTCCTTTTGAGTAAAGGTGGGCACTTCCGTGTTGTTGGTTGTCACCAAAGGAACTGATCTGCTAATGTCAAGGCCTGTGTCGGGTGAGAACAACCTGGTGAGTTCTGGTGGACTGACTTCACCATTTATGCCCTGGGTACTACTGGATGGCACGGAGGGTCATTGTCTATATAAACTTAGAGGATAAAGGCAGCACAGAGAAGCCAAAGCCTTCATGGCAGCCCTGAAGACACGCTGCCCCAACTAGTGCTCTCTGAAGCCCTGACAACTGCCCCCTGCCCTGAAAGATCCCAGCTGACAACTGGTCTGCAGCTCAGCCTTACAGCCTGCACCGATGAAGGTAGGCAAAGAAGACAGGAATCCACATGAGCCAAGGACTGCAGAATAGGAATCAGGACTTCCAGAACTTTCTGAGGAAACTTTGTCACTCTCCCATGGGTAGTTTGCTCACCCCCCCCCCAAATTTTCTCATAGAATTATGTTCTTCCAAGTCTAGAATGACCTATGGCTTCATCTTTAGAGATAATGGGGAGAGAAGCCTCCAGCCTGAATGGAATATGTCCTGGGAAGGCAAGTGGTCAGGGAGCTGGAGCCAGCTCACGTGGGTAAAGAAAATGATTAGTGGGCATGCACGCATGCATGCTCACATACCCTCTCTTTGCTTGCTCAGGAGCTACTGATTGCCTCCTTCACATGAGCATTTATGCCCAAACCCAAGCTATTTCTTTGAGGCCCCTGGACAACAGAACTCAGTCCAGACCATAGGGCGTTGCTGTTTCTTCCTCCATGCCTCCTAACTAGGGGTGAGTAAAGTATAGAAATAGAACCTGATTTGAGTCCTGTCTCTGTTGCTTGTTCTGCTGTATACTGTGACACAGGCCAAGACTCTGTGCTCCACACTGGCACTTTCTCATCTGTAAAGTGGAGTGAGGGCCACCCGCTTCCAGGGGTTGTAAGGTTTCAATTAAACAGAATGAAAACTGCAGCATAAGCCTGGTCAATTGTGACCACATGTGACAGGCAGGGTTATCCAATGGTTAGGCACTGCTAGCATGATGGCTCCAGGGTTAAATTACTCCCTATAAGCTGCAGACTCCTCCTTGCTCTTAAGTGGTTGGCAGTGTCTTAGAGGTACGAGCCTATTCCTGGACGTTATTGTGAGGATTTAAAAGGTAATTTTGGACCAGCCCGAGCTTAATGGGTAAAGTTGCTTATCACCAAGCTTGATGAATTTAAGATTCAAACTGTTGTCTGGTCTGTCATCTGTGTAAGGTACTTGTGGACTCTCTCTCTCTTTCTCTCTCTCTCTCTGTATGTGTGTGTGTGTTTGTGTGTGTGTGTGTGTGTGTGTGTGTGTGTGTGTAGCTAGCTGAACTCTGGGTTTGATTGAGCCATCCTAGGTCAAGGAATAAGGAGAGAGAGCCTTCCAGGATGATTCCCCAAATCAACCTAGGGCCTCCACACGCGTTGTACACATGTTCACACACAGCCAAACACATGTGTGGATTCACACATGTGTAAAAACATTTCTCTTTCACGCACATACATAGAAAATGGAAATTGGAAAAATTAATAAGTAAAGTGTATAGAGCAAGTTCCATGCAGTCAGGGCCTGTGTCAATAAATAAATAAATAAATAAATAATTATAAATTTTATCAATAAGTTTAAAGATGGAATTTTAAAAAGCAATGCCCAGTGTGACATGTCAGTGTGTGGTCTTCGCTGTAGCAGTCCCCATGCTGTGGGAACATGGACAGCAAGGGCCATATGTGGGAAGGACAGGATAAATCAGAAGTCTCAGTAGAATGCTGTTCAGTCTTACTATGAACCTAAAGTTAGCTTGAAAATTATCTATTTTAAAGTGTGTAAAGTTTGGCACAGAGCCTGTTAGTGAGAGATCACTGTTAGCTCCCATCTTTCGGAAAAGCCTGCCTCCCTCAGAATCTCCCTGCCCAAGCCGTTTGTGACAATCTTCTCATATTTCAAATTTCAAAGGCAAATTTCAAAGAATAGCTGAGCTAGGCAGCAGAGTTGGGTGAACCAGAGCTTCCCTAGGCCATTTTCTTCAGCTCACAGCAGAATTATCACTAGCTGGCATCTCCCTCTCCCCTCTGCCCTCCACCCTACTATCCCATGACACCAACTCCCAGACCCCCTTACAGTGATGACCACAGGGCCACCATGAGTAAGCTGACTCATCTGCCATCCCGCACACACATCTATTCTCAGGCCATAAAAATAATTAACAAAAATGTCTCCCTTGCCCACAAAGGGCTCTCTTTGCCAACACTGACACCCAGAGCCCTGCCAGGGAGGAGCCCAGGGGTTGTCCTGTTTCTTACCTGGAGAGCTCACAGTGACTCCAGCCTTCCAGCAGAAGACAAGGAGAGACACAGCCAGGCCCCAGATGGACCCCATCATGCTTAGCATTGACCACCGCTTTGTGCTAGACCAGCCTGCTGCCTCTCCTCACCACTCTTTCCTGCTTCCTCAGTCTAGGGAGGAGGGGCAGTTGACTGCCCAGGTGTGACTGGGTAGATTCCAGGATGCAGCAGGGTGACCACAAACATGCAGGCTGACAGCAGGCTCATGGTCCCACTCCCCACCTCCACTCCCTTGCCTGGTAGCCTTGCCTCTCTGATTTGAAGATATGGAATCAATTTCATTCCAAAATCCTCTCCAGACACTAAGAAGGGCACTGAGAGATGGTGTTTACCCCACTCACCCATACCCAGGGTCTGGGCTTCATGGGCCGACCTGAGTTTCTCTGCTGAGCCTAGATTTTATCAGTTTTAGGGACCAAGGGCAAATAAGAGAACATTTCTGAGCCTCAACTTCTTGATCTGTAAAATGGATACACTGCCTGACTAAGGATGCCACTAAAGTTCTTATACAGTGTCTCCTGTACATTGCTGCTGCTCAGAGAAAATGCATCCATCACAGTAGCTCAAGATATAAGTGGGAGCCCTCAGCCTTGACAGTAGATGTGAGTGTTCCTGAGGCCTCAAGTGTTGGGACAGGACTCTAACCATTTTCAACATCCTGGGATTGTGCAGCCAAGTCAAAGGCAGGACCAGGTCCTCAGCCAGCTTGAGAACCCAGGAGGTGAAGGATGGCATGATACTCTGAGTCCAAGAGCCAGGGGAAGGAGATGACTTAGGGACACTTAGAAGATTAGTTCCTGGGGCAAGGAGCAACAGTATGGATTTTCGGTGTCCCCCCCACCCCCAAATACAGAGAGGACTCTTACCCCTAAAGGACCAAGGCCAAGTGCCCTCAGGGCCACACTTGGTGGCCAGACAAGGTTCTGTGGGCATTTTAAGTGCTTCTGGATGAAAGCAGAATGGCTGGAGCAGACATGTCGGATCTGTGTCGCAGAATCCCAAAACTGAGACCTGGAAAGTAGTGTAACAAGACTTATCTAAAGCTCTGTCCTTAACCGTGGGCAAGAAGCTGTGTGGCCTCAGACGAGTGGTTTGCCCTCTATGGACCTCAGTCAGGAAGAGTTCTGAACGCGTCTTGGCCCAGCAGTCTGAGATTGGCTGCTGGATACATGACAATATCGTTTAGAACTTTACTGGGCACTGAGGTGACAGGCTGTCTCGCCTGGGAGAAGGAGCTGTCATCTTGGGGTATTCTTGGGGTATATATGTCATGTTGGGCTCCATTTGGGCCCTGGTTTGGGCCTTGAGGACAAACCTGAGCCTGGCTCCAGTTTCTGCGGCCTTGTGGGAGAGACTGGCTCAAGATTTGAGACTTGTCTCAGTCACTTCCGTATTTGGGTGACTCAGCAAGACCTATTTAGCCCTGCCTCGGATGTGAAGCTTTGCCATTGGCTCTGTCAGTTACCCCTTACCCTCCATCACCCTTCCCTGCTTCCTATGTCATCTCTCCCCATACCTAAGTGCCCACCTCCTTGCCTTCTCTATATAAGCAAGTGCCTAGTTTAATAAAGTGAGTTCCTGCTTCGACAAGACTCCCGGCCTGGTGTGTTTCTTTCGGGCCGTCGATGCCATCCTGCTCAGCCCTGGACAGACCAGGCTAGACCGGGTTCTCTCCTCTCACCTGGACCTGCCAGCAACCGACAATGTCAGCCTCTTCAGAAGGGGCCGATGGAGTCTGTGTGAAGTAACCTGCCAGTTGGAGTTGAGAGTTTTAGGGAGCAGTCCCAGAAACACAGTCCACAGGCTGAGCCTCTTCCATTCTCCCTTGCTCAAACTCAGCTCTCAAACAGGTGGAAGGAGGAGGGGCCACTGCAAGGGCCTGCATTTTGGGAGACCTTGCCATGCAGCCATGTCCCCATGTGAAACTCACCCTTTAAGGAGGTAGAGGGAACACAGCAGGAGGGCAGGTCCTCTGGGCAGTCTTCCACCCTCTCCCGGACCAGGGGCTTCCTCGTTCCAGGGGCAGGCAGGTCCCCACCTTTGAGCTTCCTCTACTGACCAGCATTCAGGTGCCCTTTTCACCCCGACAAGGAATTCCCCATTGCATTTCCTCTTGCAACTGAAATGGCCAACAGTTCTACACACATGCAAATGAAGAAAGAAAAACAAACAGAAAAACCATAAGAAGATCTGGGCCAGTTTCTGTGGAATTAATTTATAGCCTTAGCTACTGTATAAAAGACACACAATCCAGGTATTTTATTTACAAGCTGTAAGCCTAGATTGGACAGGTTGGGAGCTATACTAACTTATGCGCCAGCTCTAAAGTCCCTTGTTACTTGCTGTGTCTCCTGGCCATGCGCTCACAGTCCTCTCATGGCAGCCTCCTCACCTCTGCCTTCTTTCTTCTCTCTCTACCTGCAACCCCCTCACTCGATCCCCAAGTCCCACCTTTCTCCCTCCACTGCCCAATCACAGGCTCTATCTAGCTTTTTGTTGACCAGTTATATTGGGGAGAAGGTTCATATAGCATCACTTGGTGTTCATGAGGATCTGCTCATCGTCAGGGACTACCACATCTTGAGAAGCATCATTAGAATACAAGCAGCATCAGACCAACCCATTACAAGTTTCTTCTTTATTCAGGGTTATTTCCAAGCCTGACTGATGGCCAGCAGCTCTGAGGGCCGTCGCAAACTTCACTAGAAAGTTCTTGGACCACTTCTTCACAGCCCAGCTCCACTATCACCCTGAATTAGCACAAGGCACAAGTCTCACTGCATTATCAGGCATGTGCTTCTGTATGTCAGACATTGGCCTCAGCTCTTGAGATAATACGTCATGAAGGAAAACAGACAGGACCCACCCCCAGGAGCTAAGTCCTGAGGAGAGGGTGGGCCATGAACTCGGAAATAGGAATTTGTAAGTGGCCTAGAAAGAAAGACAAGAGACACTGTGAGAGCTGGGGTCTATGGGGGTGCAGGTTGCACCTCCTCTCGAATAGCAAGGGAGGAGGTTTGTAGGAGCAGCAAGTGAGAGGTCAGAAGCTTACAGCAGGAATGTTTATGCAGTGAGAATTCTGGAATTTTGGTTTCCTTTTAAAAACACAGAAATGTTATAAGACTATGTTTTTTGTTTGTTTGCTTGCTTGCTTTAATTCCAGGTGTGGGATAAGGGGCTGCTTCAGACTGTCCACAGCAGCTGCCGATGATTTGCCTCATGCTCTGGCAGGGGTATGATTTTGAGAGCCTCAGACAGTTTCTGCGATTGTGTGATATTTGGAATTCTGGGGACTTTTCAGAGGGTCTATAAATGCTAGGGCCCTGAGGGGCATGGTGGGTTGTTGTTTGTAGCTGTTCGCAGTTTGTTAAGCAGTCGTGGACAAAGAAGAAACAACAAGAAAGTAAATATGCTGACAGTGAAGATCAAACTTGCCCCATGGAACTCAGCACCCCGAACCAGCAAAAACTAGTCTAAGGATAACGTTGCTCCCTTTCTCGCTCCTGACTCTATTCAGGGGTCTCTTTCCTTTCCTCTCTATCCTTCTTTCTCTCTCACTTAGTGTTAGGGGGTTTAAAAGGTAGAAGAAACAGGGTGGAGAAGAGTGGAAGAAAGAAGAACCCATGAATGAACCCAAAGATGGCTACAGGTTATGAACACCAAAAAGCCACTGGGTCTGGAGTCACAGGAGTAGAAGAGATGGGGGGATGGGGACAGCAGAATGGTGGGGGAGGGTAATGGGGATTTTGTGGGCATCTGAGGCTTTACTCTATCAAAATATAAATTACAAAAGAGTTTAAATGTCTTCAGTGGCTTTACCTATGTAGCTAGAGTCTGGCTCCATTCCATAGAACAGAATGAGCATCCATTCTGCTGGCTGAGCTGACAAAGCAGAGTACAGAACACAAAACAAGACAAAACAAAAACAAAACAAAACAAAAAGAACAAAAACAAGACAGGGCCTGGTGAGGGCCTGGATGGGGTTCATCCCCAAACACTGAAAGAAAAAGTAAAAGCAAAACTAAATAGTGACTGGATAACTTTAAATCTACTTTCCTGGTAGGGTGGGAACAGGGAAATAGGCAATGAATTGGTTACTCTCAGCCTACCCCCTTTTTTTTGGTGAGAGCTAAATAGAAAGGACTTTTCCATCACCTGTTCACCAACTCTTTTCTGACTTCTAAGTTCAGATTACTTAGTTTCAGGGATGTGAAATCAAAGCAACGACCTGTAGGTTCCATCTGGCCTGTCGGAACCTTGTTCAAGACAATGGTGCCCTCTGATTTTTAACTTGATGAGCAAGTGGAGCTTGAGGTGTCCCTGGAGATCCCTGAGCAGAGCGATGGGCCCCAACTCGAGGTCTAGAAGGTCAGGCAGTGGGAACCCTGACAGCTGTGTTAAAAACATAGAGAGTTAGGTGTCCTTGCCCCACTGAAGGCATGACATGGGATGGTGGGGCAGGAAAGGTCTGGGAAAGCTCTCCAGTTAGTGGTATGCTTTGAAAGTAGAGATGGAGATCAATTCAACTTGATGGTTGTGGGGTGTCAGGGTGGAGCCAAGGATGGATGCAGGCTCTCAGCCTGAGCATCAGAAAGGGTCCTGGAGTCCTCCACACCAGTTAGGCTTATCTCTCCTACTCTCTGTCCCCCACAAAACCAGCATATATGGCAGGGGTGACTCTGACTTGAGACAAGACCTTAGCAAAAATGTTCTGGAAATGCAAAGTCATCTGTGTGCTAGGCAAGGAGCTGATCCTAGTTACACTGTTGACTTGTTTTGGGCTTCTTATTTCCACATCTCCTTTGACCATCTTGGGTCCAGGAGTTGGGACTTGTGTTTCACCTGAGGAGGGGACAAACTTTATTTACCGGTACGTGTGTGTGTGTGTGTGTGTGCGCGAGCGCGCACACGCGCGTGCTCAGTATAAATAGCTCACCGGATAGCTGGATTGAAATGTTTATATACCAAACTTACCAACGGGCACAGGACTTTCAGCAGCAATGGGAACATAGGAAAGCAGCTACAAGCTTGGTTATGCTCACAGGGTGGACAGTCTGTCTCCAGAGCAGACAGAATAGCAGGAAATTGTGCTAACCCTGCATCTCAAAGGGGCTCTGTTTTAACCAGATAAATTAGAATATGATATTTCCTGACCTCTGATATTTTCACTTAAAAAACAAAAAACCTTATGTAGGGCAAGGGAGATGGCTCAGTTGGTGGAGTGTTGCCTCTGAGGTGAGGGCTTGAGTCTGATCCCCCCAAACCCACAGAAAAATGTCAGGTGAGGTGATGCGTATTTGCTATCCCAGAGCTGAGGAGGCAAAGACAGAAGGATCCTCAGGACGCACTTAGCCTAACTGGTAAGCTCCAGGCCCAGGAGAGATCCTGTCTCAAAGGAAGTAGAGAGTGTCCCTGACGATGCCATCTGAGATTGTCCTCTGGCCTTCAAATGAATGTGCATATATATCACATGCACCTATTCTCTCTCTCTCTCACTCACTCATACACACACACACACACACACACACACACACACACACACTCTTCATGCATCTGTCAGGGTTTTGAGAGGATTCCACAAGTTCTGCTTGTTGTGTAAGCACAGTGTACAAGAAGCTGGCATATGAGGATTGCAGATTCAAGATTGGTCTGGGCTAGAATGAGTTAAATGCCTGCCTAGGCAACTTAGTAAGACTCTGTCTTGAGGTAAAAGTTGAAAACAGAATTGGAGATTTCAGCTCAGTGGTAGAGAGTTTGCCTATTCACAGAGAATAAAAATAAACAGGCTCCCATGTGTGTCTCCCACTCTGTCACGATGGACAAGTTCTGGACTCTGTAAATGGGGTTGTGTATACGCTTTTCAGTGTTTGGCTTCTTTCATTTAACATTATATCTGTGAGGCTTACCAGAGCTTTTATGTATAACTATGCTTTATCATGGGCTGGAGAGATGGCTCAGGGGTTAACAGCACTGACTGCTCTTCCAAAGGTCCTGAGTTCAATTCCCAGCAACCACGTGGTGGCTCACAATCATCTTTAATGAGATCTGATGCCCTCTTTTGGTGTGTCTGAGGACAGCTACAGTGTACTCACATAAATAAAATAAATAAATCTTTAAAAAAAAAAAGAATCATGAAAAAACAAAAAACAATGCTTTATCCTTTTATGGTGGGTAGTTTTCTATTGCAATAATCAACCACAACTTCTCTGGCCTTTCTTATTGATAGATGTTTGGGTTTGGGTTGATTCCAGTTTTTTCCTGGACTTTGTAAAGTTGTTACTCACTTTATTGCATATGTTTTGAATATATATTTCCAGGACCTTGTAGGTTGACTTGTAACCCATGGGAAAGGAGATAGGCATACTGATCTGGGAACAGACAGATGCCTTTCAGACACGTTCCCCAAGGCCTCTTAGAAGGTCCCGCAGGTGAAGCAACCAACCAGCTGTAGCTAGAGCCGACTGGAGGGCAGGTCTTCGTGCTATCCCCACCCCCCACCCCCCACCCCCCACCCCGTCCCTATTTCATTTGCCTTACCCATAATCCCGTTAGGGTTATGTTCCTAAATAAATTACTTAGAGAAATTAAGCCAACACAAAACCATTAGCCAAGAGCTGGGCTCTGTGCCAACAGAGATCCTTGCTGTCCCAGAAACCAGTGTTCAGATTAGCAAAGGCCCAAAGCAAGGCTTGGATGAGGAGAACAGTTGATTCTGCTCAGCTGCAACCAAGAGTGGGTGGAGGGGGTTAGCAGGGGATGAAGCACAGAGCTCCTTTGTGGCAGGGCCAGGTCTGTGGCAGGGCCAGGTCCAGTGCTTTCACATTTATTCTGTAGAGACTGGAAAGCCATTGATGGCCTCTGAACAGGGAGCTGGCCACACACCAGAGCTTCGGTGATGCAATCTGGCCAGAAGCCAGTCAGAGACCAGCACCAGGAAAGAGCCACTGACCCAAGACTGGAGTCACAGGACTACAATGAGAAGGACAGGGCCATTGGACCATAGCATTAGATGAAGGTCATCGGCAAGGGGAAGTAAAAGATGACCCTGACCCTGTGGCTAAGATCCAGGAGGTCAAATACGGAACAGCGGGGTGTGTGTGTGTGTGAATTATTTAACTAAAGGTTATTGTTTTGGGCTCTTATTTTCTAAAAATCGAAAGAAAACAAAAAACTCCACAGTCTTGTATAGTCCAGGCTGGCCTTGAACTAACTGTACAGCCAAGATGATCTTGAATGTCTGATCTACCTGCTTCGACCTCCTCCATCTCCCCAGTACTAGGATAACGAGCAGGTGCCACCATACCTGATTTCTGGGGTGCTTAGCATTAACTCTGGGGTTTGACATGCTTGGCAAACCCTCCATTAACTAAGCTCCATCAACCCCTAGATCCCTAATTTTCTATTTTTTAGTCATTGTTATAATAAATAAATCATAATTGTGTATACATGTAATCATCACAACACCATGAGAAATATTACAAGCCAAGTGTATTTTTGTAATTTTTTTATGGCTATTTCTGTGCACTTTTAAATGTGTTTACAATAGTTCCAGGTTTCTGTTTTCCCTAGGCTAAGCCAATGTGGGGAGCTCATAGGATGGCAGCTGAGAGACAGATACCTCTGGTCTGGGCCAGCTATGTTGGCCCCAACAAACCAAAGGTGATTTCCAGTCCATGGGTCCTGCTGGCAAGGGCTGGAGGAGGACTCAGGCTCTCTTCCTGATTCCCTTCATAGTTACCGAGAGCGGTCTTCTGGAGAGGGTGTGGAGGAGCTGCAGAACCTAACAAGAAACAAACCCCATCCGAGTTGCTGGCACAAGTGGTCTCATATTCTAACCATCTCTTGGGCCAGCAAAAGCCGTGGCCCTCCATGCTTGCTCTCAGTGAATTGTCACTGCTGCCCAACCAGGCAGGCTCTAGGATCCAGAAGAGCAAACAGGCTCAGCGGCTAGAGGCGTCAAGTCCAGTTCCCCAGGTAGCAAGTGCCAGGAACTGGGACCCTCACAGCCAGCCCTTCTTCTTGTGAAGGGCGTCCCTCTGTGCTGGGCTGAGTACTTTAGGGCCAGGGCACAGAAGCAAAGAGTTGGACGGAGGAGGATTTAGAACACGTGCTAGCAAATTTGGACCGATGCCAGTTTCTGGCCGGCTCACAAGCTAAGGAAGTTAAGGATGCTTTGCATATTTGTAAATGGTGGTAGAGAAAAGAAAAGAAGCTGGGCAGTGGTGGTGGTGCATGCCTTTAATCCCAGCACTCAGGAGGCAGAGGCAGGTGGATTTCTGAGTTCGAGGCCAGCCTGGTCTACAGAGTGAGTTCCAGGACAGCCAGGGCTACACAGAGAAACCCTGTCTCAAAACACCAAAGAAAAGAAAAGAAAAGAAAAGAAAAGAAAAGAAAAGTTTATGACACATGAAAATGAGATGTGACTCAAATAGAGAGCTCTGCCCCAGCTCAAAGAAGCCCTTCCCTCCCCCTCCTCTCTCTCTTCCCCTCTTCCTCCCTCTGGTTAGTTTTCCTTCTAGGCTCCACAGTTACCTGGCAACAGCCAGGTGTGCCTGGCTAACTATGAAAGGTGCTGTTTGTCCCCTCCCCCTCCTCACTCTCTTAGCCTCTAACTCTCTGCCCCTTCTCTCTCCCCCTCCCCTCCCCTCTCTCTGTCCACGTGTTCCTGGCCGGCACCTACCTCTCTCTCTCTCTCTCTCTCTCTCTCTCTCTCTCTCTCTCTCTCTCTCTCCCCCTTCCCTCCTCAACTCCCCTCCCCATCCCCTAAATAAACTCCATTCCATACTGTATCCATCGTACTTCAGGGGGAAGGGATACCTCAATATGACCTACCGAGGCATCCCCTCTCACCTCACCATTCCTCGCTTTACAAAAACATCCCTGGTTCTTTTTTTTTTTTTAAATAAAACGCGACATCCCCCCCCCCCCCCCTTTCCTCTTCCCCTTCCCTTACTTGGAGTCCTAGTCGTCAGAGAGACAGGAGCTGTTCAATCCCAGTAGAGGACCCCACCTCCTACACCCCCAGGGCACTCACTATGTTTTGTACCAAATCTTGATTGTTCTTGGCTGGGTCGAGTGGGCTCTCCATCCTCAGCACCATCTGTAGCACCATCTTGGGAGTGTGAGAGGCTGAAACACAGAGTGAAGGGACCTGTCTTCATCCGTGCCCCCCAGCCCACTGCTAGTCAAGATCCCCAACACCTCTCTGAGGCCTCTTCTGCTCTGAAGTCTCCAAGCAAGGCCAGGCGGCATACACACAGCAACGTTGGGCCCGCCACGTTCCCTAGCCTGGTTTTCACCACCAATAGCTCAGCCGCTCCCCGTGGGACCTAAAGAAAAGCTCGGGCGAAGCAGAGCTGAGAGGACTAGGCAGACACTTAGGGCATGAAATGGATAGACTGTAAGAACTGTGGGTATCAGGATGTGGTACCATCCACTCCATACAGGCTTGCCTCTGTGGGTTACAGCATCCAGCTGAGCCACGGGTGGAAGTGAGCCTGCATGCAGGTCACCGGGGCTGCAGAGGGTCCCGTGGTCTGGGCAGCAGTCTGATATCACATGGCAGAATTTATCACAATAGCAGTTTCCTCTCTTGCAAAGGTGATCTGCTCCCAGGCAACAGAGAGGCTGGGGTTGGGAACAACTGCCTGTAGGAAAAGAGACACAAAAAAGACAGGAGATTTTACAAGCGGTGCAGGCACAACTGGACATGCGTATGCCAAAGAATGGCTCTGGATTCCTACTGATAGGTTATTTCTTCACTGCCAGTGAAATGAACCACCTCAAGCCAGATTAGATTATATTAAAGGCAGGTTTATTGGGAAGCTGCTCTCGGGTAAGTTTACTGACCCCAAGGATTGAGGTCAGGGGAGTAGCCATGGGGAAGGGGGTGGGGAGAAAGGGAGAAAGGGCTTCTTAGAAGAGAAGAAAGAGGAGAGAGAGAGAGAGAGAGAGAGAGAGAGAGAGAGAGAGAGAGAGAATATGCAAGTATATGATGTACATGCTGGGTCCTTAAGTAATTGGGTTATACAGGCAAGAGCAGCCCAGACCCTGAGCTAGAAAGTTCAAGGATGGGGGCAGGGCATGCCAGGTAGAAACTGAGGGATTCTGGGAGTACCTGGAGGCCAGGTCTGCTTTGGTATGTAAAATATGTGCCTCAATCCCTTGTCAGAAACCAAACACTGACCTCAAACCATGGATGGAAAGTCATCAGAGCTGGCTCCCAGGCCTGACCATAAGACATAAAACTGTGGTGCTTTGAGGGGAAAGGGCCTAAAAGGAAGAGTGAATCTCTGTAGGGTGGTAGCGACCGGCAATCCACCCTCACGTGGTCTCATCATCTCTGCTTCGCTAACCATTTCCCTAAGTTGCTCAGCTCAGTGGTTGTCTGTTTATTATCCCACAAATAAGCAGTGCACCGCTTTTGAGAGGTGGGGGGTGAAGCCTTGGCAGGAGGAAGGAGTCAGTTACTGGAGAGTCTGGTTCATGGGACTGGGCCCCAGGTAGCTTAATGCTGGTTTCTCTTTGTTCTCAATTGATTCCTGTTAGCTTAGCACCTGCCTGGGGCCTTGTTTAAGGATAAACTTGAGGACTTTCAGAGTTGACAGGGTCAACAGAAGCAGGTCTTTGAAAGGATGCAAGGCTGGGTGTGGCTAACCTAAAGTATTTCAAAAACAGGGGTCTGAAGAACCGGGAGCAGTGACCCAGGACCTCTCAAGATAAGAGTGGGCGGGGCTGGGGGCCCAGCTCAAGTTCAGTTCAGGGGCCTCCTAAGGATGATCTGTGCATCCCTAAGTCATCCCTCTTCCCCAGCATCCAAGACCGAAAATCAACCAAAGGGGGGAGGGTGGGAGAAGCCGTACAAATGAAGGTCGGCCTTGCTTATGAATCAGAGATCAGTGCAATGGCACCAGTGTTTACTGGATAGAATGGAACCAGGCTGAATTAAATTGAATCAAATAGACCTGCATACATTATATACAACAAGAATAAGTTGCTTTAAAAGTTGCCTTAGCTACATGGGTGAGTGAACTAGGTCACAGAACAATTAATGCTTATAAAAATGGATCGGAGCCAGAAAAGCCTGAAAGTCTAGAGAGATGCTCTCACTCTATTGATGGAGGATGGATACCCAGGGCCATGCTTGAGCTGGCCACAAACCTGGGGAAGAAGCATCTCCCTGGCTTTCTACCACCCTGCCCCCAGGAGTGTCACACCCTGCCTGCACCTGCTTCTGAGCCTTGGCGTATGCTATACCATCAGCTTGGGAGCCCTGTCCCTTCCAAATCCATTAGAGAAAAGGTTCTTACATATCACGGTCACACTTGAACCCAGCCTTCCTTCGGCTATAATGGAGAATACAGTCACAGCATTCACAGGAAAATGGATGAGACTGGAGAAGATTGTGCTAAGTGGAAGACCTGAGGCTCAGGAAGACCAACACATTGTCTCACCTACAAGCCGAGCCTAGATTTCAGGGACTGCATATGAGCATGTATGTGGGCATGGGTGCTAGTTATGAAAGTAGAAAGGACACCATGACAGAGGGAAAAGAAGTCTTAAGGAAGGGCTGGGAGGGGAGGAAAGAAAGAATAGTGAGTGTGATAATCAAATCTATGTGACATAAAAGGAGGAGGGATGGGGAGGAGGGACGGGGAGGAGGGATGGGGAGGAGGGATGGGGAAGAGGGACGGGGAGGAGGCACAGGGAGGAGGGACAGGGAGGAGGCACAGGGAGGAGGGACAGGGAGGAGGGACAGGGAGGAGGCACAGGGAGCTGGAGGAAGGAAATAGAAGAGGATCAAGGAAAGTTAAATTTGTCTGAAAATGTCCTAATGATTGAGCACCCAGGAGGCAGAGGCAGGCAAATCTCTGAGTTGGGGGCCAAACTGGTCTACAGAGTGAGTTCCAGGACAGCCAAGGCTACACAGAGAAATGCTGTCTTGAAAAACCAAAAACCAGCCAACCAACCAAACAAATAAAAATCAAACATTGTAGACAAGCATGGCGGTGCCCACCTTTAGTTCCAGCACTCAGGGAGCAGAGTTAGGCATAGGCAGGCAGATTTGTGCTAGGCTAGCCTGGTTTACATAGTGAGTTCTAGGACAGCCAGAGCTATGTAGGTAGACCCTGGCTCAAAACAAACAAACAAATTATCAGGTACTGATAGCACAGGAAGACTGTGGGAGCCTGGGGAAGAGAACCTCAAATTCAATAACTGCTTGGAGTACAGAGTGAGCTCAAGCCAGCCTGGGTAACTTAGTGAGACCCTGTCTTAAACTTTAAAGCAAGGTAAAAATGGGAAGAACCCAGGGCAGCCATGTTGGCTCCCTCCAGAGCAAGGCTTTGGCAGTTTTCTAGAGAAGGCACGAGTGGTGTGGGGTATGTAAGGGGGTGCAGGGAGTGTGGAAAGGGGGTGCAGGGCATCAGAAAAGCTTGGGAAATAGATACCTTTATTGAATTTCCTGGGCTGGAGAGATGGCTCAGCAGTTAAGAGTGTCAGATGTTCTTCCTGGGGACCCAGGTTTGATTCCCAGCACCCATATGGCAGCTCACAACCATCTCTAACTCCAGTTCCAAGAATCTTCTGACTTCTGGGAGCACCAGGCATGCACATGGCACACAAGCATGCATACAACCCCCACATATATAAAATAATAACAATAATAAACAAGTCATGGATTTTCTGCTGTAATTCCAGGTTCATTTTAGCTACCCTGATCAACTAGCGGGTGGTAGCTGACCGGCCAGGTTGTTGTCTATCTGGACCTGGACTTATTACCCTCCCCTCCCCTCCTGGTCACTCACCGCCTCCACCAAAAGTGTACACATCAGAACCACCTCTGAAGACTCCATAGCCTTCCCAACCAGACTCCAAGTTTGCTGCAGAGACATCCCATGTAGACACACAAAGAAGCCACACCAAGCACATTTGGGATACATGTGATGTCTGAGTAAGTGGGTCACCTGATCAGATCAGTGAGTGGGTACTAGCCATCAGAAGGTGGCGTATCTGACCAGAAATAAATAATATTGATTGACTAAATGAATGAGAACAAATGCAGGGTCTCTTTGACCTCTCGAATAGAGGTCAGCTCAGTTCCTCACCTGTCTTCTGGTTTGGAATCACAGGGCCCAGCCACAGCAGGAGGAGAAAGGCAAACCACATGGCTTCAGGCTCAGTAGATTCAGAAGTGCTTCAGGGATCAAGGCCCAGCTCCAATAGCTACCCACTCAGAGAGAGCTCGCCCGGTGTCTTCACACAGAGGAGGAGCCAGGTGACACCTGGTGATTGGCAAGGGGGTGGCACCTTGGCTGTGTGGCACAGGTGTTCCAGCTGCTTGGATTAATTTACCTAAACAGAGGTTAATTTTTACATCTTATGACCCAAGCTCTGGGAGGAATCTGAAATGCCAAAGTGTCAGAGTACCAAGGACCTCCGAGTGTATCTGACCTTCCCATTTTATAGACAAGGACACTGAGGCCTGGGAAGACAAAGGATACTTTGTGTTCACACAGTTAATATGGAGAGCTGAGGTGACAGGGCTGGTCCCCCAGCTCCCTGTCTAGCATTAACCCAATCAAAATGAAAGATATAGTAAGAGTGAGTCCATCAACAACAGCAATGATCGGGCACCTCAGTTCCCTTGCAGAGGCCCTCTGCCTGGCAGAACTGTTACAGTTCTGACACAAAGCTGAGGGTTGTGGGAAAGTCATTTCAAGGTTAAGGGATAAAGAATTTTTCCCTTAGCTCCTATTTAAAAATACAAAGAATCGACTCTGTTGGGCACTTGGAAATGACTGTGATTTGAAATTCATTATGTCTTTGGCCCAGACAGGTTCTGGTCAATCCCTGAATGCACCAGAGGCTCTATTGCAAAAGAGATGGTGTGTGCATAAGACAGAAAATAGCCACTCCTAACCCTTACCTGTGACCTTTCACTGGAAGCTGGTGAAAAGACTCACCCTAAATCTGGGCCACACCTTCTGGTGGCAGCCCACAAAAAAGACCATGAACAAGGGAGTCTTTGCCCTTTTTTTTGCCTGCCTACCCTCATTTTTGCTGGCAACTTCATCTATCCTGATCCTGAGATATTCTTTTTACATAAGATCCCACTTCTTCGGGATTCCAACACAAAGTGAAGACCAGCTGAGACATCCAGCCTCATGGATGGAACAACTATCAGATTCTCGGTCTTTCCAACGGGTAACAACCAATGCTGGACTAGCCAGACCAGAGCCTGTACCCCATTTTAATAGATCCCCTTTTAATATGCATAAATTCTACCAGTTCCGTTTCTCTAGAGAATCCTAGCATAGCACCCTATTTCTCTCGGGCATTTCTACTCATGCTTTTTAAAATTTAATTTTAGCTATCATATTTTGGGGTGCATGCATACACACATGCATGCCACCACACGCATTTGGAAGCCAGAAGACTAGTTTTGAGAATCAGCTCTCTCCTTCCACCATGGGTTCTGAGGCTCAAACTCAGGTTGTCCTGGCTCAAGTAGCAAGGACTTGAACCTCCGAGGATTCTCACCCGCCCCTTCCTGCCTTTATTAGTTTTTGGTTTTGTTTTTTGTTTTTCCTGTGGCAACAACAATCACAGTGTGACAGACACACGGATAAAGCAAACAGCAATGTGCTGAGCCTGACAGGGCGGAAGGATGGAAGGAGCCTGGGTTGCAAAGGAATCACTGATGTGTTTATAAAGAGATAATAATGTGTGTTCTGCATGCGTGTGGTGAGGTGTGAGGGAGGGGGTGCCTCAGGGGGCCCAAGCCCAAGCATCCCTTCCCCCAGAGGGACCAGCCACACCATGGTATAGTATAGAAATAGAGTTTATTCAGGGCATGGGGAAGGGAGTTAAGAGGGGAGTAGAGGCAGAGAAAGGCAGAGAGAGGGAGAGAGACGTAAAAGAGTAGAGAGTAGAGAAGTGGAGGAGTGGATGTCGGCCATGACCACCTGGAGAGAGGGGGGAAGGGAACAAGAGGGATAAGAGATGTAAGGGAGAGAAGAGAGCAAGAGAGAGAGAGGAGGGAGCAAGCAGCCCTTTTTATAGTGGGCCAGGCATCACTATGCAAGCAAACCAGAGTCATCAATTGGTGTGCAAGCAAACCAGAGTCATCAATTGGTGTGCTTCCCTGGGGCTCTTGAAATGTTAGGGAAACAGTCATTTGTCTGGCATCTTGGTGGGGTTCCTGCCTTGTGTAGCTCAAAGCATAATGGTATAATAATAATCTTTAGAAGTGCAGAGGCTGGGATGGAAAATTGGTTCAGGGAGCCAGTGGCCAAGACTGCTATGATTTAGTGAGATCTGCTCTCTAAACAGCTCCAGAGATCAAAAGTCACACACCACGTGTCAACAGGGCTCACTCCATTATTTTAAGATTTATTCATTTTTAGAAACAATTTCCTTTGGGATTTTCTACGTAACCATGCTGTCTGCAAAGAGAGATTCATCTTATTTCCTTCTCCTACTTATTAGAGTGGATAAAACTTGTTTCACTGTGCTGAGAGTGCTGAGAGTGGACACCCCTCCCTTAGTCCCACTACTAGGGAGAACACATGCAACTAAAGTGTAGTGTGAGCCACAGGGATAATACTCTTGTTCCAGTGAGCTACCTCACCATAAGATGAATTACTTGATGCTGGACTTCTCAGGGCTGTGGGTTGTGGAGAGTTACATGGAAGAAACTTTTTTTTTTCAAACCGAGGTTTTTCTGTGTAGCTCTAGGTGTCCTAGAACTCACTCTAAAGTCCAGGCTAGCCTTGAACTCACAGAGATCTGACAGCCTCTGGTCCCTTGTCTCTACCAGTGCTAAGATTAAAGGTGTGCACCGCCACTGCCTGACTAGAATTGGATTTTTGATTTGCTTCTCTCAGAGGTCTATGGATGTCGTCCTGATGGCTTCAACATGCGGTTTTCCACGTAGTAGAAGCGAAGACTTAGGTGTTGCTTTTCTAGATGATTTGACTATATCTTCACTCACCTGGCAGGGATGTCACCCTTTCAAGGAGCTAACGAGCCAAAGGTGGGGGGGGGGGGGGGGGGGGGAGAGACAGAGACAGAGAGACAGAGAGAGACAGAGAGAGAAAGAGCACGCACAAGCAAGCGAGATGGGTATAACACCAGGAATACCAGTAGATGGCGCCACCAGCCCAGGTGAGGACAGTGTCCTTCCTCTCTAAGGGAGACTGCTTGCTCTAAGGGAAAAAGCATTTGACTACTTCAGTCATTGCACAGGCATCCATAAAGGGCCACACGGGGAAGAGTCCACCCGGTTAACCCCTCCAGATGACATAGGGACCCTCGGGCCTACGTATTTCCAGGGAAGTGGGAATAGGAAGAAGTAGTATTTGGTAGCAGATGTTCAGAATTGGCAGAAAATATGGTCATTGTTTTGGAGAAGTTTGGTCACAAAGAGGAAATAACTTGAAGGAAAGTAGGCTTAAGAGGTAAATGTTTTTTAAAATATTTATTTATTCAGATTTTTAATTTATATGTTTGGTGCCTGAACGTATGTCTGTGCACCCCACACATGCAGGGCCTGTGGGGGTCAGAAGAGGGCATTAGATTCCCCGAACTGGAGTTAGAAGCAATTTTGAGCTGTATGTGTGTGCTGGGAACCAACCCCAGGTCCTCTGCAAGAAGAGTGAACACTCTTTTTTTGTTGGTTTTTTTTTTTTTTTTTTTTTTTTGGTTGTTTGAGACAGGGTTTCTCTGTGTAGCCCTGGCTGTCCTGGAACTCATTCTGTAGATCAGGCTGGCCTCGAACCCAGAAATCCACCTGTCTCTGCCCTCCAAGTGAGTGAACACTCCTAACTGCGGAACCATCTCTCTAACCCCAGCATGGATTTTAAGATGGAAAAAGCTTGTCAATACTTTATTAGTTGTGTCCCTGCTCTCCTTGAGAAGTTAAACACACAAGAAACAGCCACACAAATGAAGCCACGTTCTCCCAGGACAGTACTTCATTTTCTGTGCACGTTGGTCTGTGGAATATTTTTATTTGGTTTATCTTTTTTCTTTTTAAAAAAAGTAGGGTCTGGCTATGTAGCCTGTGCTGGCCTGGAACTCAGAATCTAGTCTCAGCCTCTGGGGGCCTAGGATTACAAGGCTGCACAACCACGCCTAGCTGTGGGATCATCTTCCATGGGACATTCAGCTTTTTAGTACAACTCACAGAGGCTCCTGCATCCCGGTCCCTGCAATTCAGGGACAAGACAGAAGAATATAGATGTGGCCTGGCACAGAGGAGCTCTAGTGACAAGAGTGAGGAGGGCATCTCTTCTGGATGCCACCTTTTCTGTGTGACATGGGTTAAGTGGAAGAATCCATGGAGTGGCAAGTAGGAAAGGTGTGGGTGGTCCCTGTTAAGTGGCTTCATTTGAATGGGCAAGTAGGGGGACTGGAGAGACAGCTCAGCATTTAAGATTGCATTCGGCTCCTGTCTGGTTCCCAGCTCCCACACTGGTGCTCAAAACCACTTGTAACTGTAGCTTTAAAGGATGCTATGCCTTCCATTGGCATGCACGTGTGCATATTGCTTCCCACCCCTCACAGAGTGCACACATACACATACGTTAAAATAATAAAAAGAAATCTTTTTAAAAGAACGGGAAAGTGAGCCTTCTAGAGACAGTATTGCTTTGGCTTGAAACCAATGTGAGAGGCCATGATTTAACAATAGATTAATCCACATCTGTGTGCATCCTTCCCTAGCATGGAAAGTGAAATTGGGAGGCCCCAGTAGATGTGACCAGGGATAATGTAGAAATGGGTAAGTGGGAAGGAATGACGGGAACTGACTGGTCGGTGTGAAAGGAGCTGGATTTCAGGTCACAGGGGCTGAGGTGAAAGATCTTTTAAGAGTGGCCACCTTCACTGCCTTAAACGCTGGAGATGGCTGGGCGCCCCCTGGCGGCGGCGGGTGAAGGAGGCCAGAGCACGCGTGGAAAACAGTGCAGGGAAGGGACAGTTCCAGATCCCGGGTCTATGCACCGAGGACTTCAGAGAAACAGAGAAACAGAGCTTTATTAAGGAGCCCGGACCCCCTCATGGTGGAAGCAGAGAACCGGCTCTTGAAAGTTGTCCTCTGAGCTTCACATATGCACCGTGGCACAGCCCCTCCCCCCAAAAAGAAAAAGATAATTTAAAAATGTAAAACCAAGCTGGGGTTGGAAGTGGGAGGCTTTCGGGTTGTTTGTTTGTTTGTTTGTTTGTTTATTATTAACGACCAGTTGGCCCTTTGCAACAAGGGACACGTTTTATACGGCTTTTCAAAGAGTCATGTGGATGCCTCCGATTCCATTGCCTGGGAAAGCACAAGTTCTGGAGTGAGGGCTTTTTATAGCTGAAGAAAACGCAAAGGATCTGTGTAGGTTAAAAGCGACTTACATGGTCAGGGCAAGCACTGTGGCCTCCCATAACTGCGACCTTCTGGTAACATGAGTAGAGGGAGCGCCTGGGACGGAGGGCTTGTGCATTCCTGGATAACTTTAGGGCGAGCTTGGTCTATAAAAAGGAGCCTTCGCTGAGCAGCTAAGCCTCAAGAGACACAGCAGGCGGGATGGGGCTGGGAAGAAAGGATAGGGTTGAGTCGTGGGGGAGGGGAAAGGCATATTTGCGCTCTCGGTCCAGCTGTAGGTGAGGAATGTGACCCCAGGGCTCAACTCTACGTAGCAGTCATCCCTTAGAGGTATACGGAGGGAGCAACTGTTTGTGAGGGGCAGGTACTCAAAGTCATTGGCTCCATGTATTATTCCCTTATTTATTTATTTATTTATTTATTTATTTATTTATTTAGAGTCTCTCTCTTCCCCCCTCCCCCTCCCCTGGAACTCTCTATATGTAGACCAGACACCAGGCTGACTACACTGGACTACTTCTGCCACGGAAAGGGCAGCACATTATCCTTACTGGAACAGATGCCTGCTATGACTACGGATTGCCCTTTCCCACGTGTACCGTGGAAAGGTGTACACTAGCCACCATCCGTGGACTTACAGAATACCTTGTCCACTCTCACCAAAGAACTCACTTCACAGCCAAGGAGGAGCAACAGTGGACCCCATGCTCATGGAACTCCCTGCTCTTGCCACGTACCCCACCATCTTGAGAAGCAGCTGACCTGATCAAGCAACAGAATGGTCTTTTAAAGACAGCTACAGAGCCAACTAGGCAGCAGTAGCCTTGGGGGTGGGGCAGGGTTCTCCAGAAGGCAGTACATGATTTGAATCAGCATTGGAGTAAGTGGTATTATTTCTCCCATAGCTAGGATTCACAGGTCCAGAACTCAAGAGGCAAAGACGGGAACAGTTTCACTCGCTATCACCCTGGTGACCCACTAGCAAAATTCTGCTTCCTGTTTTCACAACCTTATGGTCTACTGATCTAGAAGCTTAGTTCCAGAAGAAGGTGTGCTTCTTCCAGGAGGAGGCAAAGCAAACATTCCATTGAATTGGAAAGCTAAGGTTTTCTCCTAGGGCTGGAGAGGCGGCTCAGTGGTTGAGAGTGCTGTTGACCCTTCCGAAGGTTTTGAGTTCAATTCCCAGTTATCGAAAGGTGGCTCACAACCATCTATAATGGGATCTGATGCTTTCTTCTGCCATGCAACTAGAAGACTAATATACATGAATAAATAAATAATACTTTTGAGAAACCCTTTCTTCCTTAGCGCTCTGAGCTCCTGATGCTTTTGAGTTAGGCTAACAAAAGAGTTACAGTTTAGGCCAACAAACAAGTTAAAATGTAGGAAGAGTGATTGACCCAGCCTACTAAGGGGAAACAGGGCTGCTTTTCCACAATGGAGGCAAGGAAAAGTAGCTCTGGAGTGCAGGAGATCCTTTAGACATCCCATGGTCTCACCATGTCTTGTTATTAAGATCAATGGGAAACTACAGCAATCCAATCCATAATTAATATGGCCCAGGCCCTCATTGCAAAATGACAGTATGGGTCACCCCTTCAGGTGAAGAACCAAGACACTCTGAGGTGCTTGCTGAGGAATGACAGAGAGATAGGAGGGAAAGGTAGTTATAAACACCAGCTAAGGCCATGTGACCAGTTGTATTAGTCAGGGTTCTCTAGGTCACAGGACTTATGGAATGTCTCTGTATATTAAGGGAAATAAATGACTTACTAACCCACCAATGGGCAGCTGTGAATGGGAGGCCCAAGAATCTAGTAGTTGCTCAGTCCCACAACGCTAGGTGTTACAGCTGGTCTTCTGTGTAAGCTGGAATCCTGAAGAAGGAGATTCCAACAGATGGGCTGGCAAGTAAGTGCAAGCAGGCAAAGAAGAGTGAGCCTTCAGTCTTCTGTTGTCCTTATGTAGACCTCCAGCAGAAGGTGTGGCCCAGATTATAGGTTTGTACCACCATGACTGGACCTAAGTTATTCTTTACTTGGAACTTGTCCCAGGTTGACCTTGAACTCAGAGTTCTGCTTGCCTCTGTCTCCAGGGATTAAAGGCCTGTACCACCTTGCCTGGGCATAAGCTTTTCATGTGCCACTATGCCTCAAGATATGCCTAAGATATCACTATGCCTGTGTTTTCCAGCCTCAAGATCTGGATCACAAGTGTGCCCTCCATTTCTGGATTGTAGTTTATTCCAGATGGAGTCAAGTTGATAGCTGGGAAGAGCTATCATACCAGTTCCAAAAACGAGGGTTGTAATTGACATTAGCATTTCTGTCTTATTCTGTTAAGAATATGCTTGCACACACACACACAC
This sequence comes from Rhynchomys soricoides, assembly GCA_019843965.1. Taxonomy (NCBI): domain Eukaryota; kingdom Metazoa; phylum Chordata; class Mammalia; order Rodentia; family Muridae; genus Rhynchomys; species Rhynchomys soricoides. The sequence continues at coordinate 3,274,177 of JADRCH010000065.1, read as the reverse complement.
ACACACACACACACACACACACACACCACATTAAGCAGATACTTGTATATTCTTTCTTGTATTTATCATATAACAACAATTAAGATAATATCAGGAATTAAGTATGAACCTATATTATATTTACATTCTGGGACTCTAAAAGATTAAGCATTTCTTAAAGGACTTTACCACCTGTTCTGAAAGGGGAAACATACAAATTCTGATTGTATTGTGGGATAGTTCTATCATGTGAGGGAGGGGACTGTGACCTGTTGCTGTTTTTATCTGGGAATTAAGCAGGACATAGAGCGATGTTGTTGGGTATCAAGTAGGCAAGGGGTGGACTCGTGGTTATCAACTTGACTATAACTGGAAGAAACTCAGAGGTAAGCTGCTGGGCACAATTGCAAGGGATTTTCCTGATCAGGGTATCCGAAGTGGGGATACCCGTGTTAGGAGGACAGCATGTTCTGGTAATGGGGACCAGAAAGGGGGAGCAAGGAAAAGCTTCCAGTTTCCATCTCACTGGTGAGTTCAGCCACCCTTGCCATGCTGCAGCTTCTGCTGGTGCCATATTCCTTCACTCACTTTCAGAACACATATCTCCATTGCAGACTGAAGACCAACGCTCTCCGGGAGCCCTCCAGGCCTTCAGTACCTGGTTGGAACTCCTGGGTAGCCAGCCTGTGTGCTGATCAGCCCAAATCATGTGAGACAGCCCACTGAACCCCTTCCAATATCTATTCACGCTTCCAGTTCTGTTCTTCTAGAGAATCCTAATATGCCTACAAAGTTTTAGGAATCAGCTCTCGCACTGAACTTCCCTGTGTCACGGGCACACTGGCTGCTGGTTTCGCTGGCCTCTTAGAACTTGGTCTATTCATTTATCTTGGCATAACACAGTGGTTAAAAGTAGAGTTTTGGATCTAGGCCGCTCGTATGTGGATCTGGGCTCCATTACTACTAGTGGAATGTGTTAAGTAAGTCACTTAAACTCTCTTTGCCTTAGTCACACATTTATAGTGGGAATGATAATGCAAGCTACCTCAATGAGTATTTGGGGGGGGGGTTAGCGAGTCGCCCATATATAAATAGTTTAGAGTAGTGCCCAGGTCACAGAAAGCACTCCATGTCTAATGCTCTTACTTATGTGCTCCTATCTTAGTAACTAATAGTAAATCCCTAAAAGGCAGGAGTTTCGGCCAAACATTCAGTTACAAACCATGAAAAGGATCACACACCCATGGCTTGGATCACTTTAAATCAAACAAAGTCAATGTTTTCATAATTTGTGGCTGATTTCAGATACTGCCTTTGCTTTTGTCCTCTCACCTCCCCCAGTGTGCGCCAGGGCTCTCTCACCTCCCCCAGTGTGCGCCAGGGCTCTCTCTCACCTCCCCCAGTGTGCGCCAGGGCTCTCTCTCACCTCTCACAGTGTGCTCTAGGGCTCTCTGTCCTGAACTGAGGTCATCGGGCTTTTAAGGTTAAACAAGGAGTGAAGCCCGAACTGTCAGGGTAATAAACCCTTACTAGGGTTGATAGTAGGGGAGGCAGCATTTTGCTGCCAGGTTGGGAAGAGGAAGGTAGCCAACTCCTGCATTCCTCACGTTTAAGGTATTTGGGGTTGAAGCTTCTTCAACCCTTCCTCCATAACCCTGGGCCATTATGCTCCCCCAGGCTCCTAGCAGGAGGCTGTAGGTTGCCTACCTTCTCTGCCATTAGTAGATACAGTACACCTACACACAGTGGAGGCCATGGGAATGCACAAGCAGCATGGTCAGTTCAGTGTGTGACTGCTCAGTTTAATTCCCTTTCTTTGGGGTATCCCCACTACTCAGGGATGAGTCTTCAGCTCAGCTGTTACTGTGTGACCTGCCTTGCAGCAGCAGGCTCAAGGGAAATGCAAATCATGAGTCTTGGGCTTCCTTAATCCTGGCCCTTCCTGAGGAGTCCCTGGTTCCCCTGAGATTCTGTACTTGACCCTGACTTTTGAAGATGCTGTTCCCAACCTTCTGTTCTCAGCTTAAGAATGCCGAGACAACTGAGCACAGCAGATGGGCTTTCTCTTCATATATGTTCTTAGGTGGTGACATGACAATACACTAGACCAGTTCAACATAACCTCCTCCCCAGTAGAGCAGCCCACTGCTCTGCCCTTTCTCTGCAAAGGATGCAGACATTTTGACCAGCCACTCACTTCTTTGAATAAAACTCACTGGCTTTCCCATTGGCGAACTTGAGGGGTCTTGGTGACTATAAACACTCTTTCTGATTTATAGTTGTCCGTGCTGTGCCCTCTCAAGATGGAAAGAGCTGTTTGTCCAGCTTCCTGGAGTTCTTTATAAGCTGCATCATGGGGCTTGACTCTGAGGACACCCACTTGCCTCCCAAAGGTCTTATCTGAAGACCAAAGCCATCAATATAAAATTTAGGGTAACACAAACATTTTGTCTATTGCACTAATTCTTAATACAAAACCTAAAATTGCTGGAAACAGAGGCATACACCAGTTGCTCCAGCACTGGGGAGGTAGGAGGCGAGTGGACCAGTTCAGTCATTCTCAGGTATATTGCAAGTTTGATATTAGCCTGGGTGATGTGAGAGCATCTCTTTTAAAAAAGGGATAGTGGGTATGGGAAAATTACATAGCAGGTAATATCAATAGCTACAAAAGACTGATGACCAAGTTCAGTCCTTGGGTCTGAAACTACCTCTCAAACCCGTTTGATCCCCAGAACTCAGGTAAAAAGTTGGATGTGGTGGTGTGCATCATCTGTAACTCACTCTTCAACACCAAGATGATAGGAAAATTACCCAGAAGCCAGAGGGCCATCTAGTTTGTGGTGTGCAGCACAATAGAAACATCAGAGACTCCATTCAAAACTGTCATGTGACCTATACAAGCACCAGGGCACATCCCTACCTGCATTCATATGCCTGCATTCACAAACACTTTTTTTAAATTTAAAACTGTAATTGGCTATGGTGGTGCACATTTGTAATCCCAGCACTCTGGGGGCTGTGGCAGGAGAATTTTGAGGCCAGTGTGGGTTACAAACATAAACAAATCCTAATCGGTAAGTCCTTTCCAGTTCTTGCCTTGTTGGGTCCTCACACAGGCCAGCCCGTTTAGAGATCCTGGCCTGAGTCCCGTTCTGGGGGAAGGACTTGCAGAACGACTCTTAGGAGCCTCACTGTTCTCTGGTCCCAGTTATGTACCCTGGATTTGTTTGAAACAGCATTTGCTCTTTTCTTTGTAGCCATCATCGGAGATTATGCCTAGCTGTTCCTTACCTGCAGGCGACTGGTTCTAGGGTTCCCAAGACCCATCAGTGCTCAAATCTTTAATATAAAATAGCCTAATATTCTTTATGGAGAGGGCCTGTCTCCACTCTGTTCTCTGCTGTAGGACCACAGACTACCACAGACGTTGGTGTCTAGTGGGTGCCTGAATATTTGATGAAAGTGAATGAACAGGAAGAAACTGGCATGACCTCAGACAACAGAGTGGAGCCTGCATTTGTGTGGAAGTGGGAGAAAAGGAAGGAGATACAGTCGAGAAAAGAACAATCAACAACTTGATGAGAGACGTGTGACCCGACCCAGAGGAAGTCAGAGACAACTAGCTTTCAGACTTGAGTCAGTAATGTCTAGGTCCGTAGAATGATTGTTGGCTTTAGACGGTGGTGGGAGATGATAAAGAGACATCTAAAGAGCCACGTGTATCGTGGGTGGTGGTGTGTAACCTATCATCCCAGCAGAGGCAGGAGGATTGCAAATTTGAGGCCGGCCTGGCATACATGGTGTGACACTGTCTTTAAAACACAACAATAACAGTACTAGAACCAACAAGAGAGTCATGTGGAAGAGAGTCCACAAAACTCACACAGGAATTTTCGGATACAGTCGCTTTTCAGTAAATACACAATACCATTCCACAGTCATGAGGTAGGTAACTAAAAGGCAAGATTTAGTTTCCTTAGTTTATTAAAGATGACCATGAACTGTCAGGATGTGCGTAAATTACAGCAGGTGAAAGTCCAGTTCTAAACACAAGTTGTACACAAACAGAGCGTTTTTAGTTAGACTCTTGCTCCTTTTCTGTTAGTTCAGCAAAAGCTCTCCAACCCTCGGCAGAGGAAGAGAAGAGCCTCTTAAGTGCAGAGCACTTGGAGCGGTCTCCTCCGTACAGGGCAGATGCTCCCCTCTCGCACACCCACCCCCACCCCCATGTCCCATCAGTGCATTGGAAGCCTCTCCCTGTCACTGCAGGGGCTCTTGGATGACGCTCCCTGCTCCTTCTCTTCCACTCCCAAATAAACAAACGGGTATTTGGTCAGTAATGACAGCATAGACTCAAGCGCTCTAAAAAGTATGGCTCTAGAGGGTTGGGGTGGGGGAGGTGGGACACCAGAAAGTCAGTGAGACTGGTTGAGCCTATGCTGACTGGGAGCAGGGGTGCAAGTCTCCTCCAGTATGGTGACTTCAGTGAGCAGCTGGACGGGAAGTCAGCCAAGAACTGGAACTGGAGTCAGAGTCTGAATCCAAGGTCTGACTCAGTGATAACTGAGTTGGAAGGGATTTCTAACCAGCTCTTCAACACTGGCTTTGGCCTCAGCTTTCTGCCTCAACACCTCCTGAGAGCAGTCCCAGTCATTCAGCCGTATAGTTGTCAGATCCCAAATGTGAGGCAGATGAACCACACCTTGGACCAATTCCGACATGGCCCCTCTTATTCTGCTAGAGCTCAGCTTGGCTGTTACATCAATGTCCCCTCTGCTTCTCTGGGATCCCTTGTTCCCTCTAAGCTCAGCCACCTGTTGGCTTCCACCAACAACGTGCAACTCCGTTTGCTTTCTTGGGACACTACCCTGACCGATGATTTTACTAGTGACCAAGTACAGGAAGACACAGGCCAGCTCCAGAACAAGAGCACTGTGGATGTTAGTTCACAAAACTGCCAGGCTCTGAGGCAACCCTGACCAATGTTTACCAAACACCACCACAATCATGAGCAGCCTAGTCCGGGAAACTTCCCACAAAAAATGCACATTAGGTGATAAGGGCAAGACTATTAAAATTAGTAACATGAAATGGACAGCCCGACATATTTTACCAAGGCTGAAGAGTTAACTGCATAAAGAAAGGCTCCTGTTACTCTGAGTAAACAGACACATTCACAAACTGTCAAGTGCTCTAGTGCTACTAGTGGGCCGGCCTCTCCCAACTCTGAGAAAAGAAACTAAGGCAAGAGATCAGCCAAGAGGAAGGGCCCAGCTCTGCTGGGGCGAGGGGACAGAGAACGGAGCTGGATCATACCAGTACTTAGAACCACGAGGGTCACATAGTGAGTGGCACAGAGCAGTAAGGAATCCACTATTAAGATGGTGGGTGGGGTTTCTAGCCTCACCATAGGTTGCATCGGGGACTTGCCTGAGCACGAAGCACACCTGCACTCAAGCTAGGTAACTGAGAGACCAGAGGAGGACCACCCCAGAGGAGGTGTCGGCTCTTCTATCTGAAAAAAAAAAAAACCCTCTTAAGCACCAGCTGCACTTATGCTTGTGGCCTGGCCTAAGACTCAGATCTGTTCTTTGCTTCAAGCCCACCAGAATACACAAACCAGCTTATGCCCACCTATGCCAGGAATATTTGAAACAGGGAAGCCATGGTTGCCCCCCTCCCCCCAAGATCCCGAGGATTCTAGAACACTGATGCTTCTGTTCTGACCTGCCTGCCCCCATATACCTAAGTAGTCAGACAGAATGCCTGATGTGTACCCCATTCCTCTCCTGTGCCTCAGGGTACAGAGTTATTCTCTTTTAGGACTAGAACCGAGAAAAGACCATTCTCCTCTTTCAGCAGCAAAGGAGAAGGTCGTTGGCTGAGAAAGGCCTGGCTCAGATGCTGAGGAACTAAGTCAATAGTGGGAATGATCTTGGAGCTGCAGCTGTAACCAGATCTGGTCCTAGTGGAAGAGGCCAAGAGTGTCAGAACTGGGTCTCGATGTCCATTCCCCTGACAAGAGGCACTCCAAGTGTCAGTTCTGATGAAAATACCCGATGTCCACAGATATCTGTCACAAAAGACTGAATCCACCAACCAATAAAGGTTGCCTACACCTGGACAGCAGACAAGTCATAAAAATGACAATATATATTTTTAAAGGCCCCACGCTCCTTAAAGGTGTGGCTCAGTTCTCTATCTGACCCTAGCCAGACCCTTAGACAAAGGGCTTAGGTGCATTCCTCAGGTGGTCTCTAGGACGGTGGCCTCTAGAGCCAAGGCTTCTGTGGGCTCCTCCTCATAGTCAGACAGGTAGGACTCCAAGCTCTGCTTAGCCAGCAACTCCCGTCGGGCCTGCAGCCGCTCACACCGGGGGCAGCTTCCAGACTTGAAGCAAGTTTTATGGTAACACGCTTTACACTCTGTTCATTCAGGTTGAAAGAGAGAGAGAAGAAAATGATTTGTATTATCCAGGGATGGTAGCAACTCACCACCCCAGCTGCTTCTCCCCACAGCTCATGCTCAGGGATGGAGTGTGGAGTTACTCACTCACACCACACTCCTGCTAATAGAGGACTCTCAGGCAGCACACTTGCTGTGTGTCTAACAACGGCCCTCACCTTCACAGGTCCGGCACTTATGTAGCTCAAAAGGAAAGATGACATCATCCTCATTCTGGCAGAACTCACAGATGAAGCCCTTGGCCTGACACAGCTGTGGAGACAGTAATGGAAGCAAAGTGAGGACCCAGCTCCTGAGGGTGGACTTCAGTGAGGGGAAGCAAGTCATAAATAAACCTTTGCGCAGATGAAGGATATATTGTCTGTGATGTACAGCCTCGGGCTGGACTTGTTAGTATGAGCCACAGCAGGGCTGGACACCACACACAAAACTTAGGTCCGGATAAGAGACACAGGCTTGAGAAGGTCTTGCCACTAGAGCAGCCCTCAGTGATGAGGAACAAGTGAAGAGAGGGGACTGAGAAGAGGGTCTTCGGGGCTGGAGAGATGGTTCAGTGGTTAAGAGCACTGGCTGCTCTTCCAGAGGTCCTGAGTTCAATTCCCAGCACCCACATGGTGGCTCACAACAATCTGTAATGGGATCTGACGCCCTCTTCTGGGGTGTCCGAAGACAGTGACAGTGTAGTCATATAAAATAAAATAAATTTTAAAAAAAGAGAAAAGGGTCCTCAAACCTGTACTCCAGTATCCATTTTTACTTTGAAGCATGTCTCACTACTAATTAAGATAAAAGGTAAAGTAAGGGTGTTTCCCAGAAACAACAGCCTCCAGTCAGGCTGTACTGCAGGATGCCCACCCCATCCCCACCCCACACACTCCTAACCCCAGCACAGGCCACAAACTGGGCAGCTGAGATGGGCAGATCTCAAAGTACCCTTTCCAGGTCTCTAGCATATTGATCCTATCATGAACGGTAGTAAGCTACGCTTGTAACTAGAATTTACAGAGATGTTGTCCAGTTATTTCATCAGTCCTCAAAAGCTCAAGAGGGAAGGACAGCTCATCTAAGTCACCTTCATTCCAGAAAGAAGAAATCGGGCTTACAGAGAACGCAAATGGCTAAGACTGTGACTGAAAACAGCAGCCTCTAGATTGGGGTTAAGGTCTTATCCAGTGTGGCCTTCTTCACTGAAGGCTGCTCAGTCTAGCCCAGCATCAATTCCTGCCCTGTTTTTGTGTTTTTGTTGCTGACTAGCCCAGGCAGAGTCAGGACTCAAGTCCTCCCACCCCAGCTCAGCAGTGCTCCCTCCTCTATCTCCAGGTTCTTCAGATAAGAAGAACCCATTGCTCACTGACTTAGAGAACAGCAAGCCCTTCTGGTTTCTCTCAGTGTCAACTGGCCATATCAGGTTTCTAGAACTAAAGGACAAGAACCCTACCCCACCTAAAGCCCCAGGCAAGGCCTTAGCTGCAGGGCCACCTCACCATGCATCTCTCTACGTGGGCGGCTCCTGCTCTGGTGAGCTCAGCCAGCCGGGGTCCCAGTTCTCCCTTCTTGGTTTCGGTCAGGTCATTCAGCGAGTACAGATGGAGGTCCTCTGTCAGGTGGCCTGGAACCATGTCAAAGGAGTCCAGGAGCCTGCAGAAATGAAAGGCAGTGGGAAGGAGAGGAAATAAACATCTCACATGGTGGATGACAGTACCAAACTACCTCAGAAGGAGAGAAGTAAATAGGGGTGGGCGATGTTCAGCCAGCCCAGGTATTCTAGGCTACCCCAGCTTCCCCATACGAAAAGTACCTTGTAGAGAGAGCTTGGAAAATGCTGTCTGGCCATGGACAGACAGTCCTTTTTAAAAAAAGACACAATTTAATTACTGTCATGGCTTCCCATTGGCTAATTTCAGACATTTCTGCAAACTCTTCCTCATGTAAAACAGCCAACTGCTGGGACACGCTCCTTTAAGAGCCAACAGGGCAGCCGGAGGACTCTGGCCTCCACAGCAGACTTACTCTTTGGCCAGTCGGCATGTCTTAAACATGTTCTTCATGTGGTATAGCTGAACCCGCAGCAGCTGAAGACGAGACGTGGTGGAGAGAAGGGGAGAAGGGGCTGTTAGGAGGCCAGGCATCCCGTAAACTGCACACGGCAGTCAGAGGAGCACTGCCCTCACCTGGGTCAAACTTTCAACAATTCACTTCAATGTGATCTTTGGCCATGGAAGGCCCTTCTGCTAGTCAGTATGCTCATTCAGACACAATGGCAGCCGCTGAGAACTCTGGGATCCCAATTCCCAACCCTGTTCTCTGTGAGGGCAGAAAGGGTTTTTGCTTTCAAGTGCTATCAGGCCTTCGAGCTGCTTCGAGGCTTGAGACTCTGGCAGGAAGGTACCAGGACGTGTGGGAGTACAGCTCTGAGAGAGCGGGCGGCCTCACTAGTGCTATGGGGGTCAGCGCTGGGCTCACAGACAGACAAGAAAGTTCACAGAACGTGAGTGGCGACCATGACAAGAAGTGTGGTGACCTAAGGCAATTGCGCCAACAGAAACAGGAGCTAGGACAGAAGCAGGCATGTATGGCACAGCTTATTCAGAAATCTCACCCGGACTTGGTTGAGCAGCTTGACTTTCCTGTAGAGGGCGCTATTGATGTCCTGCACATTGAAGAGAGGATCATTCCAGATCTTAATGAGCAGGTCCTTGGAAAAGTTGCTGACATAGTATTTGCTGAAGTCCCATTTTCGCAGAATGCGGCTAGGGACAACTGTCTGGGCATTCTCGTGGCAGCACTGGCAGAAGTACTTGCCCAGGTACTCACAGTACCGCAGCCGTTTGATATAATCTAGAAACCCAGAAAGCCAAAGGCTAGTGTGACTTTGTACTCAGAAGCTGGTGACCCTGCAAAAGGCAGGCAGGGAGGGCCAACTGGCTTCTAACCACTTCTGTGTGAGTTTTCCAAAGCTAGGAAAAATTCATATAATGGGATCTATGGTTCCTGCACCCCAGTCTAGAGGCCACTGAAGAATCCAAACCTGTTGGAGCTAATGAGAGCCAGACTCTAAGAGCCCAGCTGCAATGAGCCAGTTTCTCCAGATATGGCTGTGGTAGTGCCGCTCCCTGACCTGCTCCTTGCCCTCCCCTCCTGCTCCAGGACCTTCTTCCCTCCCCCCATCTGTCCTCTCACCCCCTCTCATCACCTAGGACAGACGTGGGAGAGGACAGAGCTCTCGGGCCATTATGATGGGACCTACCAGGGTCGGTCCTGATGCCACACCCCGCACAGCGGTAATTCTGCTTGGCCACAGCAATCTTCCTCCTACAGGAAGGTAAAGGAGAGCGGATTAGCAGCCGGCAGCTACACAGGGCTCAGGGGTGTAAAGAGTAAGAGTAGGAAGACCCTTGGAAGGATGGGAGCACCATGAATTCACCAACTTTGTAGAGCTGGACAAACTCACTTTCTACTGGGAGCACTAGTGCAAAGTGAGGTTTAGGAGGTTAGGATTTACTGGGTCAGGCCACGGCAGTGAGTAAGGGATCATCCTCACAGTGAACCACGTTTTCTGTACAAATGCAAGGGATGAGGGGTAGTAAGTAAGAAAGAAAAAAGGGAGAGAAAAGCATTTATCCTAAAAGGAGCAGAAAATCCAGTGAGCTCACAAGTGCTGGGAGGAAGGCAAGAGTCTGGAAATGCTGGGGCTGGGTTCCAGTTAAGTATGGGAGAGAACTCAAGGGCTAGAAGAATTTAAGAACAAAGTAAAATGGAGGATCATCTTTCTGTGCTTTTAAATACACAGAAGTGTGTGGGAAGCACACCAGAGGCAGAGACACGAAGGTAAGAGGACAGCTCCTACAGTGCAAAGCGAATGAGTCCCCTCTGACACAGGGCACAGCCACTGGCTACTCACGTTGGGGCTGGATGAACATTAAAAATGATCTGAGGCCGGGGTGGAGCCCACTCCAGGTTGCCACGGACACGGATCCGCAGCTTGTAGATGTCCGCATGCTGCCCATCATCTGGTGAGATGGGCAGGGAGTCGGGGATAGGCAGGAGCTGCAGGAGAAAAGTGCACATGAGCTGGCCTGGACGATCGATGGGAACACGTATGACCACAGCAGAAGCAGAGATAATTAGACATATTTCAGAGTTACCACAGGCTGAGGCTCTAACAAACCCTGATTTAAAAACAAGCTAGTAGGTACCAGGCTACTAGAAGTCAGGATCTTGAGTTCCAAGAAGCAGAGAGAGACAGCATTTTAGGATGCTGGTATCCATTGCTGATACTATAGAGCTATTGAACAATTCACTCTCACACAGTGACATGTTAGACACAAAACATGAGCTTCTCCTCTTGGCAGAGGATGGTGAAGGAGCAACAGCCAGGGAAACCTAAGCAGGCAAGCATTCACCCATTCAATCATTCACTCAACACACTGGTAAACAACGTATGTTCTGAACAAAGAAAGATACATGGGTTTACTCCAGACTGCAGCATGGGAAAGGAGAACAAGATCAGAAGGTTCACAGGCTCCTGGGCAGGGAGGAACAGGAAAAGCCTACCTTCTGTGGAGCATCATGCTCTGGGACGAGCCACTCCAGCTCCGAGGCAGCTGGAAGCTGCATCCCCTCAAATTGCTTCAGAAGCCCCATGGCCACTGCCTCAGCAGATGTGGAGTGTAGGAAGCAATGTGAGCTAGAAGAGAGAGAGCCGAGGAGGACTGAGCGCACCAAGTCAGGAAGACTGGGGCTTCCTGTCAGAGCCCACGACCATACACCTGAACTTCTTAACAGTTCACTTTCTTTACTCACTGTCAGACACACATATGCTGTGAAAAAATAGACTGTTCTTAAGTGACTATATACAAGAACTGATCTCACCTCCCAGTAGTATGTGGTACTGCAGTTAAAAGTTCTGTATTTTCAGGGTTAGAGAGATGGCTCGGTGGTTAAGAGCACTGTCTGCTCTTCCAGAGGTCCTGAGTTCAATTCCCAGCAACCACATGGTAGCTAATAACCATCTGTAATGGGATCTGATGCCTTCTTCTGCTGTGTCTGAAGACAGTTACAGTGTACTCATATACATAAAATAAATAAATAAATCTTAAAAAAAAATTTCTGTATTTTCCTTTCTCTAAAGTTAAAACTGCCATCATGCCTCTCAAAGATGTGGTCTTTCTCCCCTTGAGTGGCCGCCACAGGACAGGGCCACACTTGAACCCTGCCTCTTCTTGAAATGGGATGGCTTTTGCTGTGACCTTTCTCAACCACAGGCCACAAGCTAGGCTTGTCTCTCCATATACCCCAAAGTTATTAAGCGAATGAAAAGAAACTCACAAATTCTGGGAAAAGGACGATCTGCCATTTGAGACTCCACTCCTCCGGATGTCAGCATCTACATGGAAACCAGAGATAAGGGGAGCAGGAAATGGGAGAGGAAGAGAAGCTAAGGGACCCATCACAGAGTTCTGCAGCTAAGTACTAGGGTGGCTGCGAGGTGCTACATTCTATGCAGGGTACAAAACGGGTGAAGCTCTACACGTTACTTAAGAGTCCATTTCCATCCATGTCAAAACCAGGCTGAGTTAGTGACATCATGCAGAGCACTGAGAAGGCCAATGCAGTTACAAATTGAGGGGGAAACACACACACAGGTTTGGTGTAAGACAGTGAGAGAAAGAGATCTTTGGGCACGTCAGAGCAGGCACAAACACAGGGATGACTAAATCTCTCCTCCAGTCCCCCTCCAATCTCAAGCTCTCTTAAGTGACATGCTCCTAAAGCCAATGTGGTAGGAAGCCAGCGCTGGAGAGGCTGAGGCCGGAGGATCATGTGTTGAGAGCACCTAAAGGAAAGGGCTCTGGCTGGCTTTTTTAATGAAAGAATTATCAGCCAACACAAAACTTGGATCCTAGGCACTACATATTAAACGCCTGGGGAGCTGGACAGTTGTGTCTAACTGTGCACCACCACCCTGAACATCAGGTAAAGTTTTCTCTAGTTTTAGAATAAAATTTCATGGGTTGGTTTTGCTCCTGTCTGGTGACTCAGGGAAGGAAAGACCTTCCCCATGCTTGAGACCCCCTGGAGAACCCTTGTAACCAGCTCCCTACAGAGACTGTCAACATGACCATTACAACAGAAATCTCATGTATAACTATGGAAAAATTAGACCTTCCAAAGCATATTTCTAAAGAGAGGCCTGAGTCCCCAGAGACCGCATTTAGCCAAATGCTACAGAGTCATGTTCAAGAAAGCTAGTCAGCACCTAACCAAGTCATAGAAAGGCTATTTTGTTGGTAATCTCATGTCTTACTTACTTTGATGCCCAATGAGGGGACCCTTCCCCCCCCCTTAATTAGTCCTACAATGACCAATCTCCTGTGTCCGAGTCCCCAGCAGAGCATTAGGCTTACATGACATCATTCTGCACTTGGCCACAATTGTGCCCCATGCTTCAACTGCTCATAGATTCTTTTGTGTGTGCAACTGGATTACAGAATATCTCTGAGGAAATGAGATTATGTCTAACTCAGTGAAATTTACAACATCTAGCACATAGTTCTAGATACAAGTATAACACAAATAATATTGTTCACAAACTACTGGCCTCAAAGCCACATGTGGCAGCTTTCTATTTGCTATTTGTTCAGGGTAGTGCTGGAAACCAAACTCGGGCCTGATGGTGACAGGCAAGAACTCTAATACTGAACTATAGCCAAATCTCCCTCTGCTTTAAAGTGTATAAAAACAAGACATCAAGGGTTTTTTTTGGGGGGGAGGGCTGGTAATTACAAAAATGATCATTTTATTTGACAAAAATGTTGCTCATTCATGTCATATTTTCTGTCTGAACTTGGGTCACCCAAATTGTGAAGATCCCAAAGCACGGCCAGTTGTCTGGTCTACTGTCACTAGTGTTAGTGGGGAAGAGGATGCAAATATCTGGCAACAGCATCAGACCTTCACACGACTGCTTGCTCTGTACCGTTGACTTGGGATCATAAATACTGCTTGGGTTGAACATGGATCTTGTCTTTTCAAATAGCATTCATAATGCTCTCTATATAAAAGACTTTCAGAGAGTAGTTCCTGAATGAATAACTGGCTAAAAGCAATTAAAAATTTTGCAAATTTCATCCCACTTGGGATAGGGGAAAAATGAAAGAAAATCTTAGACAGACATCCTTGGATAAAGAGCTAACTGATTTTCATACCAGAAGGCTATAAAAAAAAAAAGTGGTACACACGACACAGAGGTACTTGATAACGACACAGAGGCATTTGATAACTGTTGCTAAGGAAACCATTGTCTCCATAAAACTACAACCATGCCACACAATGGTGTTTCTGCCAATGAAGGTCAATGCAAATGACATTGTCCCGTTAGATTCTATCCTAGTGCCTCTGTACGTAAATTCTGTGATCTCGGGTAGTTACACAAAGTCACCCAGGGATACATTTCTCAGAATATACTGCTTTTAAGCAAAGCATTTCATCTTCAAGTAAGAAAGTCTTTATCTTCTTTCCTTAGAACCTATAATAAAGCTAGATTTAATCTGCTTATTGTCCTTTTTCACAAGATACATAAAATGGTCAGAAGGAGGTATATGGCAGGGACATTTTAGATAATCATAAATACTGTAGGAATGCCTATGGGTAAGAATCCTACCCCAGAGCAGAGAGTTGAGGCTGTCCTGGACAGCCCAGTGGCTCTGGTGCCTGACACCCATCTAACAGGCTGACTTTACTGAGCCTGTGAAGAACCCCATGACTTAAGCTGGTTCAAGCAGATGACTAAGTTGATGTGGGTGGACCACTAATTGAGCACAATGATAAAACCATACCAAGGTCTAAAATAGACAAGAAGGAAAGTGTTCTATAGAGAACAGAAAGAAGTCTGCCTTCCTAGTGAGTTTAAAATAATTACAAACATTCTTATTAATCTTTTGAACAAAACAAACATATTTTTGAAGCAAATATGTCATTCAAAGAGAATTTACTTGAAGAGCCTTTGACACTCTCACAGAATAAGGGTAATTATTACTGACTTGGAAAATTTATAAAATATATAAAAAACCAAAAGAAACAACAAAACAGGGGTTGGCAACATGGCTCTGGAGATAAAGGTGCATGTTGCCAGCCACAAGGACTTGAGCTCAAACCCCAGGGATCCACGTGGTTGCCCTCAGACATCCACATGCATGCTGGAGATCCAATGCTAGTGAATCGTCTGTAATTGTTAATTCAGAGAGGAAAGCTGTAAAATGGAGAACTACTATTATTGTTAAACTTTTATTTAAAGAGTGGGAGGAAGTCAATTGATGGCCTTGAACTTCATCCTAGTTAGGGAATTGCTGTGATAAAACACCAGACCAAAGCAGCTCAGGGAAGAAAGGGTTTATTTCAGCCTACACTTCCAGGTGACAGAACATCACTGAGGGATGTCAGGACAGGAACTCAGGCAGGGCAGGAACTGGAGGCAGGAACTGATGCAGAGGCCATGGAGAGGTGCCATTTACTGGCTTCCTCAGCCTGCTTCCTTATAGAACCTAGGACCAGGAGCCCAGGGATGGCCCCACCCACAATGGACTGACAGCTTAACCTTATGGAGGCATTGTCTCAGTTCCCTTGTTTCAGATAACTCCAGCTTGTATCAAGTTGACATAAAACTATTCAGCAAAGCTTGATACAGATTTTTCTTATCAGAAAAAAACAGTTCATGAGTACCCTCCTCTAGGTTTCAATTTATTGCCTGAGCCATAGATCTGCTGTGCTTCAAGCATGTCTCCTGGGTCAGCTGGCAAGCAAAGCCTTGTCTGTAGAGGGCGCTGGGAGGCTACTGAGGAGGAAGGCCTTTGTCCTGTTGCAGTCAGCTGTGCTTCTACCTCAGCTGGCAGCTTAGAGCACCAATATTGCCCATGGAGTGTGCCTTGGCAGTGTCATAGTGCAGCACAATTATGGGTTCCTCTCACAACAGTGCATCTTGGAGAGCTTTATGGTGTCAGGGGCTTAGACTGTCTTCACTGGCTGCTCCTCCTAGTCCTGCCTGAGTTCTGAGGTAAGGCACTGAGAATAGCTTCCCAGTGGAGGCTGTTAGCTTGGCTTCTCCCTATGGATGATACCCATAAGGCAGCTCTGTGGCTTCAGATGCTTCTCTGCCAGGCAGCCTAGATCTCAGACTTGGGGATACAGCCTGGTGCTGCTATTCTAGCCCTTGGGAGAGGCTGCCATCGGTACCCACCCTTCCTATGTTCTCTGTGGGGTTTTTTTTTTTCTCCTTAGGCACTTCTCTCCCATGATTTCAACTCACTATTATATAGAAAACTCTTAACATTCAATGTTCACTATTCAAACTGCTGTACTATTTTCTGTCTCCTAGTTGGACCCTGAAGACAGACACACACACACACACACACACACACACACACACACACACACAGAGTCCTGGAATGAGGAAAATGTACCAGAACCAGATTATCACAAAGGCTGTTCTACTCGGCAAGTTTATCAAACATCTGTGTTATAACTTATAGTGGGTGAATTTTGTTATGTAAATTATATTCAACAGATCTAGTTTTTAGACAATATGTTAATGGACATGTATGTATTTATGACTGAGTTCTTTACAATCTCTAGGTTTATATTCTTTATTGCTGGATGAAGTGTTTTGAAGTCCATTTTCTTTATGAATACTCTGATTCATATAGTCTAAGTAGTGAGCTATAATCTGAGATAAATGATTAATCAGAGGTTTATACCATACAAAGACTACTTATAATCAATGTCATAATGTGACACTTCAATACCTTACTTTTTCAAAGGTGTTATAAATTCTGATAGCCATCCAGATCAAGGTATCCTGGCAATTTGAATAGGAATGGCCCCATGGGCTCATGTATTTGAATGCTTAGTCACCAGAGAGTGGCACTATTTGAAAGAATCAGAAGAGTTAGGAGGTGTGGCCTTGTTGGAGGAAGTGTGTCACTGGGGGTGGGCTCTGAGGTTTCAGAAGCCTAAGCCAGGCCCAGTGTCCCTCTCTTCACCTACAGATTAGGATGTACAACTCTCAGCTACTTCTCCAGCACCACGTCTCTCTGTGTGTTGTTAATGCTCCCGCCATGATGATCATGGGCTAACTCTGAGACTGTAAGCCAGCCCCCAATTAAACACTTTCTTTTATAAGAGCTACCTTGGTCATGGTGTCTCTTCCCAGCAACAGAACAGTGACTAAGACAGCATCCCAAAACAATCTTCAATAGTATGGAATTACCAAAACAATCTTCAATAGTATGGAATTACTTAAGGTGGTCAAGAGGGAGCATGCCTGAAAACCTCTGGACATTATCAGGGAGACTGCTCCTGAGAAATATGATATGACATAAGCCCAATTAAAGACCAGAATCAGAAGACAATGAACATATGGCAAAAACAAAGCTAGAGAATGCATGTGAAGTTCAGAATTAGGAACCCATGTGGAGCAAGAGCACAAAACCTAAATCATTCCTTTAAAAATATTTAAGTACGAGTATGTGTGTGTGTGTGAGAGAAAGTGTGTGTATGTGAGTGTGAGAGAGTGAGTGTGAGTGTGTGTATGTGTGAGTGTGTGTGTGAGAGAGGGTGTGTGTCTGAGTGCATGTGAGAATGTGTGTGTGTGTGTGCTAGAATGTGCATGCTGGCACAGGTGCCTGGGAAGCCAGGAGGGAGTACGGATCCCCAGGAGCTGGAGTTACAGATAAAGGTTCTGGGAACCACATATGTGTCCCCTGGAGGACCAGCAAGTGCTCTCTACCACCTGGCCATCTTGTTACTTTTGAGAGACACCATATTACATTCCTTCCTCTTGCCCTTCCCTGTCCAAAACCACTGTGTGGCAATGGGGAGTCACAGGATAAAATGTGAGTTTTCCTTCTTAATTATTCGTTAAAGGTCTGATAATGCTCAGCAGTGAATTTGCCTGGTCCTCTGGTTCGTTTGGCTGAGTGATTTCTTAACCCCCACCCTTTATCTTTTTGTTGTTTTCCAGACAGGGTTTCACTGTGTAGCCCTGGCTATCCTGGAACTCTCTCTGTAGACCTGGCGGGCCTTGCACTCACAGAGATCCACCTGCCTCTGCCTCCTAAGTGCTAGGGTTAAAAGTATGAGCTACCACCAGTGTTTGCTTGGCTTAATTTTTTCCAAGAAACAACTCTGTCTTGCCCTTTGGTGCTGTCTCTCACTCTCCAGCTTGTTAATTTCTACTCTGACCTTTATCATTTCCTTTGCCTAAGAGATAGGGACTTGGTTTGATTTTTCCAATGCCTTGGGGTGCATCATTAATTTGAGCTCTCTCTGCTTTTATAATATAACTGAATATTGCTATGCTTTAGGTGTAGCCTAAATGATTATCTGTTTACCTTCATATATTCATACACATTCTCTTAATTGGTTTCTAGTTTAAATCCATTTTGATAAAAGGAAAGTTAATTTTCTTTTGTATTTGTTAAGACTTGCTTTATCTGTATCAGTTATGCTTAATGTCCAAAGCCACAATGTGGCCCAAACCATGATCTGTTTTGGAGAAAGTTCCATGAACTGCTGAGAAGAATGTATATTACACAGAATATTCATTCTGTAGACAGCTACTAAATCTCTTTGACCTATGTTGAAGTTTAATTCTTAAATTTCCTTTTGATTTTTTTTGTTTGTTTTTCAAGACAGGGTTTCTTTCTTTCTTTTTTTTTTTTTTAAAGATTTATTTCATGTATGTGAGTACACCATTGCTCTCTTCAGACACACCAGAAGAGGGCATCAGATCCCATTACAGATGGTTGTGAGCCACCATGTGGTTGCTGGGTATTGAACTCAGGACCTCTGGAAGAGCAGCCAGTGCTCTTAACCACTGAGCCATCTCACCAGCCCGAGACAGGGTTTCTTTGTGTAGCTTTGACTGTCCTAGCACTAGCTTGGTAGACCAGACTGGCCTTGAACTTAGATCCACCTGTCTCAGCCTCCAGAGTGCTGGATTAAAGGTGTTTAATCTGCCCAGCTGTTTGATCTTTTTTAAATCTGGATGATCTTTTGACTAGAGTAGAGTACTGAAATCACCCATCATTATTTGTACCTATCTGTCCCCTTAATATCCAGTATTATTTTATGTAATTGGACGCACCAATGTTCAAGGAAAAGATAGTTACAATTACCATGTTTTCTTGTGTCCTTTATTACTGTGTCCTTTATGTCTTCCAGTTAACTTTGGCTTATGGTCTATTCTGTCCAGTGAGTACAGTTACATCTGCCTGTTCTCTGCTCCTTACTCAGTGAATCGTTTTCTATTCTCTCACCTGCAGTCCCTCTTTGTGGGCCTTTGCCAGTGAGGCTTGCTCTTGATAACAGTTGGATCTTGTTTTAATCCCATCAGCCAGCCTGCATCTTGGTGTTGGAAAGCTGACCACTAACCTATGAGGGCCACTTGCTGATTTCTGTGTCTTGTTTGTTTACCTGGTTAGTTCCAATGCTGTATGTGCTTCTCTTTCTCTCCTGTACGTGCCGGGAGCAGCTGAGTCAGTGTGTTTGAGTCTGCCTCATTCTCCACTGTTCTACAATCCCCAATCCCCTTCATGAAGTTCACTGTTTCCTGAGCCCTTGTGTTTGGGGCTATCTTCTTCCTGTGCAGGACTCCTTTAGGTAGCTTCTGCACTGCTGGCTTCCATGTCATACACTGTTTTAGTTCATGCTTTCCTGGAGATCTTTTTTCTTTTAGAATAATTTCTTTGGTGTGTGTATGAGTGTCCACATGTGATGTGTGTATGCACGTGACATGGAGGCCTCAGGTTGATGCTAGGTGTCCCCCTTTGTTACTCTCCACTTTATTTACTGGGTAGGTTCTCTTGCTCAATCCAGAGAGGGCTGGTTTGGCAGTCTAGTCCCTGCCTTTCAGCATGCCTGCCTGGCTTTTACATGGGTTTTGAGGATCTACACTTCAGTCCTGACCTATAAATTTTAAATGATAACTTCTCCGGATATGGTAATCTTGGTTGCAGTTCTTACATGGGACTTGAAATAGTTTTAGACTATCTATTGAAAGGTCTAGTGTTATCCCAGTCTGTGCTTGTAAACAATTTGAATATGACTTCTGTACCTTTGAACAGTTTGTATCTCAGTTACCCCTATGGCATGCTTAGGTTTGATCTTCTAAGTAATTATTTATTTAGAGTGTGTGTCCTCATGTGATTGCCTGTGTGGCATGACACATAGGTACAGACTGAGAACAGCTTGCAGGAGTGAGTGCTGGGGTCAGGCTGTCAGTCATGCAATGCCTAACTGAGCCACCTTGTTGGCTTCATGTGCACTAAACTTTTAATGCTCCCAAGAGTAGGGAAGAAGGATTCTACAGTAAGCCTTATGATATGCTCTGCCGGAGAAGACAGTTAAAAGGTAGAACAAAGAGAAGCTTATTATTTTATTACCTTTATTTTTCTAATTCTTGGTCTAATCTTATATAATTATTTCAAATTCTAATGGACCACTGTATTAGTAGTAATAAACAATTCCATTAGTATTACTAAAAGTTCTAACTATGAAAGTAAAAGTTTGTGATTAAAATTCTGAATTTTTGTTTTAAAATTTAAGTAGAAGACTTTTATTCTCTTTCAGTTAATCCTGCTATTTTCCTGAATGTCAAACCTTATAGCAGTAACTCCTAATTGTATATAAAGTTATCTAGAAGAGATTACTTTCTGAGAGTTTGCTTTGTAAACTCAAACTTCTAAAGATACTCTTAGCTTCATGTGATTGTCTTACCTTTACTGTTTGCAGTGTCCCAAGCACGGAGCTATATGTTTGAACTTAAATTTTAAACAAAAATATATTTATGTAAATGTGCATGTGCACACATATGTATGTGCATGTGCATACATATGTACAGGTGCCTGCAGAGGTCAGAAGTGGGTTATCAGATCTTCTGAAGCTGGAGTTACAGAAGTCTGTGAGCTGCCCAGAGTGTACACTGGTTCTGGAAAAGCAGCAAGAGCTTTTAACTACTGAGTCTTCTGTCCAGCACCTGAACTTATTTTTTTTTTCCTGACACAGGTTCTCACTATGTTGTCCTGGAACCCACTATGTAGACCAGAAGGCCTCAAATTCACAAGAATCTACCTGCCAAGTGCTGGAATTAAAGGTGTGGGTCATCATACCTGGCTTGAACTTAAATGACTTTTTTCTTCATAAATTATTAACTTTAATCCAGATCACAGCTCCCTCCTCTCCTCTATTTTTAATTATTTTTAAAATTATGTGGTGTTTGTGTGTGTAAATGAGCACAGAGGACCGAGGCATTGGACGCCCTGGAGCGGGATCTCAGGCAGTTGTGAGGCACCTGGTGAGGGTTCTAGTAACTGAAGCTGGGCTCTCTTGAGGAGCAGTGAGCATTCTCAACGGCTAAGCAGTCTCTCCAACCCTGAACTTAAGTTCTTAATCTGATTGTTTCTTTTCTAATATAACCTTTACTATAAAAAAACCTTGCAAATATATAAAAATATCAAGCACCAAAATTAGCTAGAACCAAAGTTTATTCAACTGAGTAAATTCCTACAGTTAAAACAGGCACTGAAATGAAATGAAGCTTCACACTAAATTTTACTCACTATGCAGCAGTATACCTTTGTGCACCACCAATACCAAAAAAATCCAAGACATAACTGTTTTTCCAGTTTTGACTAATCATTTCTAAATTGTGCCCCCCACCAGTCACATGACCACATAATGTAAAATCACCTCTGTGAGGGAAGATGGCCAGGACAGCTTGGGGCACATGGAAAAGGGCATCTGAATATCCAAACTGCTCCTGCATTAAGTCTAGTGTTCTCCAGTTAGTTCTCCTAACCTTGACAAGTGTCACAAGATCAAATACGTACACGAGCTGGTGCAGTCACACACATGCATGCAGAAACACATCCACACCTCTAGCACAGACGGCTACCTGAGAACAGTGAGGCCACTGACACTGAGAGTCCACTCTTTAACATGTGAGTCAGGTTAGAGCCTTCGCTAGCATCTGTGTAATAATGAGGATAAAGACAGAAAGGAGTTGCTGAGACCAACCATCGCTGGGATCAGGCTGTGACTTCTGTGCAGCTCATAGGAACCTATATGTGCGAAAAGGCTTGGAAAAGAGTTACTGCTACTTCCCCAAACCAGTACAGCCTCAAGCACCTCCCCCAAAGGAGCTAAGGGCGATGTTAGAACAGCTGGCCATGTTTCTGAGCACTGAGGAAGGACTGGGGGCACT
Source organism: Rhynchomys soricoides (assembly GCA_019843965.1). Lineage (NCBI taxonomy): Eukaryota > Metazoa > Chordata > Mammalia > Rodentia > Muridae > Rhynchomys > Rhynchomys soricoides. Next base: position 3,252,471 of record JADRCH010000065.1, on the reverse strand, counting down.
ACTGGCAGAGGACAGTGTGTAGAGGCCAGAGGCAATGGCGAACTCCTCAAGCTTCAAGGCAGTCTCTCCCAACAGAGCATGGCAGGGCCTAGCAACTGAGCAATCCCACCCTATGGTTGTCTCCTTTAAGGATTTCTGATTGAACCAACAGGGACTTAGTAGATTGCACACACCCTTGGGACCCACAAACGAAGCAACAGTTTCCAATATGAGCGCGCTTTGTGAGAATTACGGATGAAAAAGAACCCACGTGCAAATGAAGTGGGAAAGGAGTTTTAAGTGACCATCCAATACGTTAAGAAGAGCACAAAGAAAACTTCTAGAGGCCTAGAAAATTAATGCAAAATCTGGATTTCAGAGTGGGAAAGAACTCTGGGTACTGGGGGTGGGGGGGTGGGCAACTCTGAAGACTAAAATAATAAACTATCTGTTCAATATCATTTTAAAGTGTTGGAAGAGTTTATAAACCTGAATTATTGTGTTTATTTGCTTGCTGGTTTGTCTGTCTTTTTGTTGGGACCTGAAGAAATCTATGGTTTGCAGGAAGAGGGCTGTTATGAAGCATGATCTTCAAGTACGATGTGGCTACTGCCAGGCTGGAAGCAGGGCAGCTGATCCTTGGCTAGACTCAATGAGACCTCCTCAAGATCGAATCTACTGACACTCTCCTTCATACATACTATGGGTGGAAGATCATCAGACTGTTGTCTCAGAATTGAGCTGCTCAGTTACCCCCGGCTCTGAGTAATGCTGTACCAGCTGCATGTGGTCTTAGGAGGTGCTAGAATATATAGGAGGTTGAAGGTTAGCCAAAGGCAGGGTTCCATCTATGTAGCTCTTGGGAGCCTGTCACTCATACTGGTAGGATTTTTACAATTACTATTATTACCACTATTATTGTTGTTGTTGTTGTTGGTGGTGGTGATGTAACCTGTAAGTAAACCTGTAACTCCCCGAGTCACCAGGTTGGACTTGTTCTTTGGTCTGTTGTCAGTCCCCCCTCTGGGTGACCAGTGTTGCAAAAGGAGCACTGACCTGCTCTACTACACATGCTTTCCCAGACTGCAGCCCCGCCCTTCCACTGCACTGACGATTGCAACAAGGCTGGACTCTGCCTGAAGAGTGCTAAGACGGAGACTAAAGCTCTATGTAAACTAGCTGGTTTTCCTTTTTTTCTTCTTTTGCTTCTCCCTAATGATTCTTGTTTTGTTTTTTAAAAAAAATTCTTTTTTTTTTTTTTTTGGTTTTCCGAGACAGGGTTTCTCTGTGTAGCCCTGGCTGTCCTGGAACTCACTCTGTAGACCAGGCTGGCCTCGAACTCAGAAACCCGCCTGTTTCTACCTCCCAAATGCTGGGATTAAAGGCATGCACCACCACTGCCCAGCCTAAAAAAAAAATTCTTATTTTTTTAAAGATTCATTTATTTTATTTATATGAGTATACTGTAGTTGTCTTCAGACACATCAGAAGAGGGCATCGGATCCCATTACAGGTGGTTGTGAGCCACCACGTGGTTGCTGGGAATTGAACTCAGAACCTCTGGAAGAGCAGTTAGTGCTCTTAACCGCTGAGCTATCTCTCCAGCCCCCCCTTGTCTTGTTTTTTAATTACAATAAAGCTCTTTTTAAAAAAACAAAACAAAACACATTTTGGAACAATTTCATGGTGTTGTGGAGCCCAGGGAAACAGTCTAATTCATGTGGTCTTGCTCAGTTAGAAGGAGGGACAAGAGTGAGGACCCAAGAGAAAGGTACAGATGTGAGGACAGAGTCAGCTGACCCCCTTCCGATCATCTGCATGCATGTTAATGGGGCTGTTTTTAGAAAGAATAGCCATACCTTACAATAACTACCAGTGCTCTGTAATGCATCACAGTGATGATCTTCTGCTTCCGGGGTCACTCAGCCCAGTATTTCAAATGAAAAGAAACAAGCAATAAGCACTCCCTGTAACAAGCTGTCATTTCTTACCTTGGATTTCAAATTCATCAACATCCTCAGCAGAGCCAGAGTCTGAGAGCTGTGTAGAATCACGTGAGCTGAACTGGGAGCTGCTGGAGGTAACCCGGAAGCCTGTGATATTAACGATCGTCATAGTCACAGACTGGATAAAGAGTCTCTCATTCCTCTCAATGCCACAATAAAGGACCCGCACTTTAACAGAGGAAGGGAACAGAACCTTACTGGGCCTGGAGCTATACAGCAGAACTAGCACTTCTTGCTGGCTTATTCAACTTTGAGAAGTCCGTCTGTGACTGCTGCCTTTAGTTCTCACCTTGGAAACCTATTTTGAAATAAAGCTATTTCTGATGTAGGAAGCATGAGTTCTAGCAGTATTCCTAGTCTATCAAGGGGGAAAACCACCACCACCAAAACAGACCACCACAGGATTGACAGCAGAGGAACCCTCAGCTTGGGCACAACATATACACAAAGAGCAGAGGTGAAAGGCCACAAGGCCTGAGCCTTGCGAAGCCATAAAGAGGTGTGCACATAGGTGGTCACAGGCCTACTCACTTCCATGCTCAGTCTCTTGATATGCAGGGAGCAAGTTTTTGGTGCGGATCTGCTGGCGCCGAAGGCGGATCTTCTGCTTCAGTTCCTGGATCTCTCTGTCACTATCTTCCTCCTCTACTTCCTCCTCTTCTAGACACTGGCTCATCATGTTGCATTTCATCAACTCGATGGCGGCAATCAAGGACTCAGAGATGCTGAAGTGGGCATTTTCCTGGAGGAAGGAGGACACCAAAAGAGGCAGATGGTCAGGGAACTAAAAGTATGGACTACCTTGCTGAGTACACTGTGGGGAAGCAGGGCTTCTAAGACATGTGCTTTCCTCAGTGAGGCACTAGGAGAAATGCACGCATCTGCTGTAGAAAGAGCAGAGTGCAGACAACCTGCTCTAGAGTCTCTTTCTCCTGTAGCTGGCAATGACTATCTCATCTGTTACATGTTCTGTATAAGAACAAGAAGAGAATCTCAGCCCTCAGCCCAAGGTCTCAGGGCCAGCCTAACTCCCCGGTGCTCCACTCAACACAGTGAAAGAAACTATGGTTTAAAAAAAGTCACCAAGCACTGGGCACACTGGTGGAGAAACGACTTGAAGAGACCTGTGATTCAGACCAGCCACAGAAGAAAATGAAAATGTTAGCTCCTTAAAGAGGCTCGGCACTGAGCAGTATCCCTGATACTGACATGATTATCTACACATGGAGGAAGCACCTTCACAGCCCTAACGATAACTCAAGTGTCTGGCAGCAAACCTTTCCACCATTATAGGCCACAGAGAAAAGCAATGGACAGTGCCGCTGTGGCACGCAGACCAGCTGCATGTGGTCTGGCTAGCTGAAGCTCTGCACAGTGTGTGATAGGAAACACCACTAGCTCTGGAGAAGATGAGACATGTCTAGATCTTCTAGAGAATTCTGATGACATGGCTCCTAAGAATGAAACAAACTAAACTGAGTCAACTTCTGAAAAAGATAAAACTTGAAGTTTTATCAGCTGCTGTTTTCTCTTATGACTGCTTTTAAAAATTATGCAAGCCAGGTATAACGTCACACACCTGTAATCTCAGCCCCCAGAGAGCAGAGACAGGAGGAACCTAAGGTATGAGGCTAGTCTGGGCTACACAGTAAAATCCCAACTCAAAACCAACAGCAAAATGTTGTTTATAGTTGTACCGAATCTTGCTGTCTAATGCTTTTAGACCCTGTCCATTGCTCACTGCAGTTCCTTCCAGATGTTGCTGATAGACAGTTCGCTCTTCACCACTAATTAAGCTGATCTAATGCTTTTAGACCCTGCCCATTGCACACTGCAGTTCTTTCCAGATGTTGCTGATAGACAGTTCGCTCTTCACCACTAATTAAGCTGGTGAAGCCAGGCCATCATGCTTGAAACAAAGGCTAGAGAAAGGAGAGAGCATGGCAGGAATTCCAAACAGGCTCTTTCCTAAAGTCATACACCCATACACACAGGCGTTAAGATAAATATCATGTCCCAACATAAAAGACTAGTGCACAGATTTATGTACACATATTTGAGTCCAGGAATAAATACAGAACTTCGCTGGGTGGTGTGCATGCCTTGAAGGCAGAGGCAGGTGGATCTCTGAGTTTGAGGCTAGCCTGGTCTACAGAGTGAGTTCCAGGACAGTCAGGGCTACACAGAAAACAAACAAACAAACAAACAAAAAAACAGAACTTGATTCTGGAAGAAGTATTTATGTGAGGTCATGGGATCAAAGAACAATAATCATGTGACTAAAATTAGCTATTCAGAGAGTAGCACAGGACTAAAGATGAGCATGCACTCCCTGAAGAGTTCCCCAGAAGAGCTTTCTGAGCTTTACTGCAGCTCATAGTTACTCCCGAGTACTCGGAATCTCATTAGAGCTGTGGCAGACTAGAGACCATCAGGTCTGATCCCCTGCTGCACAAGCTCCCATGGGGCCAGATCCCACACTGCACCAGCTCCCATGGGGCCAGATCCCACACTGCACCAGCTCCTATGGGGCCAGATCCCACACTGCACGAGCTCCCATGAGGCCAGATCCCACACTGCATGAGCTCCCGTCAGGCCAGATCCCACACTGCATGAGCTCCCATCGGGCCAGATCCCACACTGCATGAGCTCCCATCAGGCCAGATCCCCTGCTGCACAAGCTCCTAATCTGCCCCTCTGAGCTCC
>JADRCH010000065.1:3215108-3247770 GCA_019843965.1 Rhynchomys soricoides | reverse complement strand
GCCAGATCCCCTGCTGCACAAGCTCCTAATCTGCCCCTCTGAGCTCCTCACCTTTTCCAGGTCTGCACAGCTGCCAAAGTCTTGCTCAGAGAGGTAACTGATGAGGGACTGTCCTTCTGACGGTCTTCTAAACATGCCTTCTCCTGAGCAGAGATGCTGACTACCCTCTGTGGGAATTGAAGTGTGGATATAAAATTTCAGACTTAAAACAAAAACTGTAACAACCATGCTTCTTCAAAGAAGTCTGATGATCTTACTATTAAAGACACTCTTAATTCTTCCCAGGTAAGGGGGAATGGGATAAAAGGCATCTATCTTCTAATGACATTATTTAGACTCTTTAGAGTCCCAGAGCAGGGCTAGAGAGATGGCTCCATGGATAAGAGCACTGACTGCTCTTCCAAAGGTCCTGAGTTCAATTCCCAGCAATCACATGGTGGCTCACAACCATCTGTAATGAGACCCAACGCCCTCTTCTGGTGTGTCCGAAGACAGTTACAGTGTACTCATATAAATAAATAAATAAATCTTTAAAAAGAAAAAAGAGTCCCAGAGCACCAAACCTCTTGGAAGGAGAATGGTGGAATGTGAGATCCTAGAGATAACCCTTTTACTATCTAAACTTATCTGTAATATACTGTCCTTCCTACTCTATGGAAAAGGAAAAGAGCCAACTCAGTGCTGAGCATAGGCAGAGGACATAAATGCTTCCTTCCACCTGTGAGTGATTCCCACATGGAACTTGTCTTCTGGGAATTATACAAAGACCCACAGTCAAGGCTCTCGCTCACTCAGGCTGCCATCACCTGTGGTACTACAGACACACATGGTAGCACCAAGAGCATAAGAGAGAGTAGGAACCCAACGTCAGTGAGGACCACAGGGAGTGCAATCTCAGTGAGACAGGCTCAAGTAGAGATCGGAGCAGGACAGTCCCAGCCCTTGCCTTCCGAACATGCAATCACCATTCTCCACGTAGAGAGCTGGGGCACTGATTGCATGGCTCTAGCCAGAGGAGGGAAGGGGGTCTCTCAAATTCAACTTATCATTGCAGGAGTCTAGTATCAGTGACCACACCAGGAAATACAGCCACCTACAAGTGAGCAACAGATACAACACTTAACTCTCTCATTCCCAAAGCCTTCACAACAGTCCAAGAATACTGAACACACTGAGAAGGTGGGATGTCAGTGTGTCTAAAGGGAAAGAGACTGGGTGATGCCAAGGGGGGAACAAAATCAAAATGTTCCTCCATCTTTTAAACCAATGTTACAAAAGGACCAGCTAATCACTAACTTCTTGACAAACTAGTTTCAAACAGTTTTCAGACAGTAAAATCAAAAATAGGTGTATAGAAAATTTTCTAGTACCTTAACAAAATGTTTTAAAACAGTATCAGAAAATTTACCTTCCCCAAAAATGGAACTCAGGAAAGTGTTTAAAAGAACAATCAAGCCAGTTCTGGAGAAGCCAGGGGTGATGGCTTCAAAAGCAGAGGACTTAGTCACCAGAGCAAAGGAGACGCTTCAGGAGGAGGCAGCCACTGAGCATGCTGACACATGGCTGCAATCCTAGCACTTGTAAAGAGGAACACAAAGTGGTTTAGGGCTAGGACCAGCTACATAGTGAATTCAAGTCCATCGTGGACTACATAGCAAAATCTTGTCTTACAAACAAGGAGGTTGGCAAAGGGGTCATAAGATATGAGAGACTGATATTCAAAGGTAAATTAAAAATTATCAGCCAGGAAGGTGGTGGTGGCGCACACCTTTAATCCCAGCACTCGGGAAGCAGAGGCAGGTGGATTTCTGAGTTCGAGGCCAGCCTGATCTACAGAGTGAGTTCCAGGACAGCCAGGGCTATACAGAGAAACCCTGTCTCAAACAAACAAACAAACAGAATGTCCAGTAAGAAAACCAGTGGCTGCCTGACACCTGAGCAGTATGCTCTGGAAGAGCAGATGATTAAACCATATCCAACTGTTTCCCCTGATAAATAATGCCAAGGTGTCAACTGCTACACACACACAAACACGTCACATGTGCACAAAGTAATTTTGTATCCTTCCTGTGGCTCTGGCAGTAGGCTCTGCTTCTGTCTACTGACTAAGGAAAAGCCAGCAATCACCACGGTGCCTTGTTAAGAAACAACGGAAAAGATGGTCTAATGCCTAGCCAGATGGCACAGCACAGAACCTGCAACACCATTCCTGTGTCTTTGGCTCTGTAAACTGGGTCTCTGTCCTGAGTCTCCATCTCCTAAGGGTGCCCATTCAACCGACTCAGCACTTCCTTTTGCTCACTCACAATCTGTTTTCTCTCAGATTCTTCTCCTTAAGCTCCTGCAGACTTCCTTCTTTATTTTCTCTTATCCAAGATGACATCCAGTGACCTCTCCGTTACTAGCAGGTTTTGGTTTCTGGTCCTCTCTCACCATTATTTTACTAACACACCCAGACATTAATAACTCCATCATTATAATATTCAGAATAGAGCCCACATCTCAGTTTAAAATCCACCATGAGATGGAAAAAGAAGACAGAATTACTAGAAAATGATCCATGACTAGCGTGGGGTATGCAGGCACACAAGGGAATGAAGACCTGAGAGGAAAAGGAAACAGGGACTTGTGATCAGGCAAGACCCATGCAAGGATATGAGGAATAAGACTCATTCTGGTGTTAAGTCAAGGGAAATAATCCAGTCAGTCTTCAGTTAAAATGCGCCCTGCCACTGACCCATCATGAGGCCTTAGTCAAACAGCAGGCCTCTGTTTCATCCTTGGGCAAAGCAGAATTGCTTTATCTTGACTATGGCTTCCAGAAGCTATTGGTAGAATGACTAGGGTATTCGGAAGCATGTGTAGAACACAACACATATCATGTGAAATACCAGTATCCTTTACAAATAAGTCCCAGTACCACAACAGGATCAAACTAGCCAGACTTGACTTGACATCAGACTGGAAAAGGTCTTGAACTAAGGAAGGTGGTCACAGAGGAACAGAGAATGAAGAAGTGGGGGCTGGCTCCCAAACCTGCAATGGGGTCTTCAACTATAATGGTGATATTCCTGGGGCCTCCTGCAGGTAAAGAGGTGCAGAGGGGAATCCAGACACAACAGGATTAGAGAGAGGGGAAAACAAACCAATCCGTGACTTTTACCTGGCAGAAGTGACATTAACTCCCAAGTGGGAACACTGGGGCTGAAGGAGGGGTGACTCGGACAAGAAGCTACAAGACCCATGCTCAGACCCTTCTGCACAGGTTTTTTTCTGGCTCCCTTTTCCCATGCAGGTTACCATGGTTTCTGGAATCCACAGATTCAAGAATGGAGCCAGGGAGGCTGGGAATGTCGCTCTGTAGAGCTCTTGTCCAGCAGTGATAAGGCCTTGGGTTCCATTAAAAACCCAAAACCATCGGGATGTGGGGAGCAGGGAAGTTTTGTATGCTCAAAGACCACTGCCCTTGTGCAGCAGACACCAGGGATCCAGTAGATGTGACTGGAGGATCCAACCCCAGCACTCTACAAGTGAGAGCGTTCATGGAAAGAGGCTTTGATTTGGAGATTTTTCTCCAAAGGAGTTCAAACAAGTCATGTTAAATCGTTGAAGGAAAACAGAGATGAACATTTGTTATTCAGGCTTTGGGCCCTGGGTTTTCATCTTTCTAGAAATTATAGAGAGACAAGGGTAACTCCAGTTGCCAAAGGACATCTCCTTTATTTTGTCTCATTAGATACTTCCTGTTTTATTTTTATTAATTTTGTATCTGGGGCTTTGCCGACCCATGATGGCTTTGAGCACAAAAATTAGTGTTTATACATACTGTAAGGATGTTCTACCACAAGTGATGCCCAAGCAAAACCTACAGACCGCAGTTCCCCTGGGGAAGACGGGGCAACGTGACGTGGAAGCAGGGCTCCAGCCTTCCCCACCTAGGCTTGCTCCTACCCAGCTAGCTGTCTTTCAGGGTATAGGGGGGACGGCAGGGGTGCAGGGTGAATGGCCCTGCTCTGACTGCCTCGGTCTGGGTTAGTGACAGCAGTCACCCTATCTACTTGATCCAAGGTCACACCGCTCACCTAGACTCACTATTAACCCTGTTAATAGAGTCAGGAAACTAATAGTACTCTGCTTCAGTATTATATCCTGTTCAAACCTCTAAGGAATCACAACAGAAGGAATTTAATAGGATTATCTGTAAACCTCTTTAAGACTCTGCCGAAGTCAGAGATTCAGTCAAAGCATTCAGTTAAGCCTTCGATACTCATACTATCCCAATGCTAAGGAACTATGGAAGAAGCAGGGAAGCATTTAGTACTTAGCATCATGTAAAGGAAAGCATACAACATACTTGGGCTTCTTCAGTACTACACGATAAATGTCTTTCGTGACAGAACAGAGTATCACATCATTCAGGAACATTTATTTTCTCTCTGCCATCTGAAAACCTCAAGAGCAAGCCCTCCCTCCAGCCCTGAAGTCAGGGGCCCCTGCTGACCAGCAGCTAATGCTCATCTTTACCTGCGGTTCCTCTGGAGGCAATGTTGGTATCTGAGTGGGAGCGAATATGGCTCTTCTTTGTCCCACTGGCGACAGGGGCTGTCTGCCCTTCTGAGAAGCTGGACCTGCGAAGGACACTGCCTGCCTGACTCTGCCTACCTGCCTCCTGGTCCCCTAGAGAAGAAGCAGCAGAGTCTGGCTTTTGAGAGCTGCTGGAAGAGAACAAGTGAGAGCAGCTGCTCTCGCCATTGCTGCTGTGACTCTGACAACTAGCAGTCCGGCCATGAGGGTCTGGGTTGCCAATGGCCAGGTACTCGGGTCCCTCACTGACATCACTTGGGGAGTCATTTTGGCTGCTGACCCACGATGCCTCTAGGGGGCTAGTCAGAGTACTGGAGCTCATCTCCTGTGCAGTCAGTGGGGAATCCTGGGCTAGAGTGGAGTCTGAAAGCAACGGAGCTTGGGTGGTCTGAGTCTCTGCTGGTGAGAGGCATTCTCTGTCTCCTTTAGGTTGCCAGGAAGGGCCAGAGAGCGAAAAGGAAGTAGATCTTCTCTCTGGAATATAAAAAGGGTAAGGGGTGAGGAAGGGGATCTAGAGTTCAATGGTACATATACAGGCCCACAGGTAAGGGTGCTCAGGATGCATGTCACACACAAGAGGCCAGCCTAAAGTAGCTGATTTAGAAGCAGCTACGGTGAGGGCATGGGTACTTGAACTAGTGGCTTTCCTGCTTCTCAGTACAAGTCACTCAACTAAACGTGAGAGAAATCATGAGAACAGCAACCTCACAGGACTGTTTTAAAGACCAAATGAAGTAATACATACAAATTGATTCTAACAGAACCCAACATGGTGCAGGTACTCTAAAAACTTCTAGCAAGTTAAGACCTTATTTGCAACATGGAGCAGAAGCTCAGATGCCTCCAATTATGCGCTGTTTTTCTAGTAATGCTACAAAATTATCTTATGCTGACTGACAGATAACTTCCCATTTGGTTTTGTAAGGCAAGGTTCTCATTCTATGGCCCTGGATACCCTTGAACTTTTAACAATCTTCTCGCTTATGTCCTCTGATGCTGAGAGGACAGCCATGTACCACCACACCAGGCAACTGCTGCTACATACCTTTTTATGGTGCCTATTACACAGATGTGAGGTTTGACAACCTATACCAGTCCAAGCCTAGATTCCCATCCTGTGGTCACTCTCAAAAGTCCTCTGCTCTCCAGACACATGAAGATGCATATAAGGACTGCCCATTCCCACCCCTACATCTAACTATACTTTTAAGGCCAGTCTGGGCTACCTAGTAAACAGAACAGAACAGAATGAACAAATGAATGAAGGAAAAAAGGGAGGGAGGGAAGGAGGGAGAGAGAGAGAAAGGAAGGAAGGAAGGAAGGAAGGGGAAGGGAAGGGAAAGGAAGGGGAAAGAAGGAAGGATGAACGGACGGACAGACGAGGCTAAAAAAATCAAAAGGCAGGCAGGTTCTGGCCTGTGTGTGCTCCCAGAAGTCCTCCACTTCCCAGGCCTAAGCCACACGCAGCAATCACACATCACCCCCATACCTGAGCTGTGGCTGGACTGTGGCGTGGGCTGGTGGAGGCTGGAGGAGGACCCGAAGTAGGAATGCTGAGCATAGCTAGTTGGAGGGGTATACGTGGGACCAGGCAAGGCTGTGAGACTCTGGCTCTTTGTGACCAGCAGTGGGCTCTCCTGCTTTCTGGCAAACTAAAACAACACAATACAAACAAACAAACAAAAACCATTTCAGAGTAGAGTACAACGGCCTCAGAGGAGAGACATTCACTGCAGAGACCTGACAGAAGCTAGTCTTTGGCAGTGCACCTGGACCACAGCTACACTCTACCTAGTATATGACACTGACACTGAAGTGCTGCTGTACCCACAGCTTCTGCACTGCAATCCTAGTGTATCTTCCCCTGTAAGCAGTGCAACAGTGAACTTAAGCCTGGGAAGTAGTGCAGGAACACAGGTCACTTGTCTGCAAGCATGAGGACGGGAGTTCATATCCCCAACATCAGTATAAAACCCAGGTGGGCATGGCAGCCTGCATGGGAAGCAGAGGATCTCAGGAGCAAGCTGACTAGTTATATTATTGGCTGTCTCAACAAACTACAGGTTCTTCTAGAGACCCTGCCTCAGTATATAAGGTAGAGAGCAATCAAGGAAGGTGAACCCAACACCAGTCTCTGGTCTCCGCATGTAGATACATACACACAAATGTATACCCACACACACGGGAACAGGCATACAAACATGTATGTAGACCACATGTAAATACATACCAAAATTATGCATGTGGAATCGAAAGTCAGATAGACTGGTGGTCTAAGCCATGCATGTCACTTACAAGCATCTGACCTAGGCTCTGGGTGAGAAGGCAAATGTGCGCTTCACTGACTCTTCTCTTTTTTACTTTTTAGACAGAGCCTCGATATGTCACTGGCCTGGTACTCATGACGCAGCTCCAACTATCCTGCCCTCAAGCTTGTGTCAATACCCCCCTCCCCCCAGTCTGCCAGGAGCTGGGATAACAACAGGGAGCCATGCCTGGTCCTGGCCCCTAGTGAGTCAGCTTCTTCTTTTCTTAATTTCTTCTTTTGTAGTAGGGTGTACATCATATGTATGCATGTGTTCACCTGTGCACAAACATGTGGAAGCCAGAGGTCACCACTGGGTGTCCTCCTCAATCATCCACCTCCTTCTTTTTGAGACAGGGTCTCTCACTGAACCTGAGGCTAGACCAGTGGTTCTCAACCTGTGGGTCCTTGGGGTTCAAATGACCTTTTATAGAGTTCACTTAAGACCACTGGAAAACACAGATACTTACATTATAATTCATAACAGTAGCATAATTAGTTATGAAGTAGCAACAAAAATAATTTATGGTTGGGATCACCACACGAGGTATATTAAATGGTCTTGGCATTAGGAAGGTTGAGAATCTGTCTAGACTAATTGGCCAGGATCTTCCCCTCTCTCCTCCTCACCCCCAGTGCTGCAGTCAGACACACACGTCCCCATGGGTGGTTGTGCATGGCTTCTGGGAATCTTAACTGAGGTTCGCTTGCTTTTGTAACAAGCACTTTACCCACTGAGCCATCTCCCCAACCTTGAGTGACTTCTTTATAAAGAGATAATGTCTTCCTCATAGAGTCCTAAGGATTAAATAAGACAGTACAACTCGTACTTTGTAGGACTGCAGCATGCCTGGCACAAGGGGAGTGTTCCATGGATGGTGACCACAGTCAACATTAAAACAACCAGGAAAGACGGGAGACCTCCACTCTACAAGGTGTTTGGATTGAAATGTTAACAATGGGGTAGGGAGTTTGCTTCCTTCCCTTCCCTTCCATGCTCTTCTAGGTCCCTCACCCCTTCTCCCCTCCTCTTTCAAGATTGGACCTCATGGTTGAAGCTAGCTTAGAACGTACATAGTGCAGGCTGGCCTCAAACTCTGACCCTTCTGCCTCAACCTCCCGAGTGCTGGGGATTACAGGTGTTGGTCAACTTGACACCACAGCCAGTTAAAAAGGAGGAGGGGGTCTCAGCTGAGAAAAATGCCTCTATCAGGGTGGCCGGCAGGCAGGTCTACATGTTATGGTTGTCAAGTACGTCTGTATGTTACGGTTGTGTAGCTTAGTGTCCTAGGATTCCTACGGTGGGAGAGGGTGCTGTCTCTGATTTGTTGTCTGCTTTTATAGCTTTATACTTGGTTTGACTGATATCCCTGGGAGGCCTGCTCCTTTCTAAGGTGAGGCGGATCTGGGGGACAGGGAAGTGGAGGGGAAACTGCAGTTGGAATGGAGTATGAGAAAAGAATAGAAAACAAAAACAAAAAACCAACAGGCTGAACAAGCCATGGGGAGGGAGCAAGGAGACCTTTCCATGGCCTCAGCATCAGCCCCTGCCTTGAGCTCCTGAGTCAGAGGACTGTCACTTGGTGCATAATCCAAATAAGCTCTTTCCTCCCCAAGTTGCTCTAGGTCTAGATGTTTTGTTATAGCAACAGAGAGCAGACAACACTCACATACCACCACACCCAGCTCTTTACAAGCATTTTAAAAACTAAGTCTGCCAGCTCACAGCTGCCTCAGTGAGGGAGTCATGAGCTACTGTGGAGTGTACATCATGGTGGAGAGGCCCAGGACAGACATGGGCAATTCTTCGCCCTTTACCATAGATGCATCGATCTGAGCCAGGAGACGGGGATTGTTCTGTTCCACTGCTTCCAAGCACTGGAGCATGGCTGTGACGTGGGCGTCACTCAACAGGAAGGCGGTTTCTAGGAAGAAAAAAGGTACCACGGTGCTGAAGAGAGAAGCTTAGAGAAAGAGACAGAATAAAGAGGAACTGAGGAAGAGCATGCCTCTGTGTAGAGAAGGGACTCGGGGACAAGTAAAGTATAGGAAAAGTCAGGCTATGTGCAGTCTAATGTAAGAAGTCTCAAAATCAAAAGGCCCAGAACTAGATCCTGGCTGTGTGCCTCTGGCCAAATCAGCTAGGCTCTCTGCTTAGAAAATATCAGTCCTACTGCCCAGCTCTTCTAGCAGTGAGCAGCATATATAAAACACAGCTCATGTCTTTCTTCTTACAGTCTGCATGGAGCAGCACAGGACACCTTAGCATGGGTGTGCTGCATGGAAGGTGAGAGGAAGACAAGGCTGTGTGTTTCTCAGTAGAGTCTATGGCGTCAAGTGAAAATCAGGAGACGTTGGCTTCAGAAGTTCTGTACAGAGGACGAGGGAGAGAAGGAAGAAAACACAGAAGTGCACGAGAAGCCCTGTGTGGTCGATACTTACCTGTGTAGAATTTTCTGATGTACTGTCTGTCCCCAAGCAGAGTCCGGAGCTGGGCTGAGAGGCAGTGGCACTGCAGGCTGTGCTGCAGCCACAGCTCTGCGACAGCGTGCTCATTCACGCTGTCAGTGTCGCTCTGGTCGCTCTCATGCAAACTGATGAACTGGGAGGAAAAGAGGCCCGAGTCAAACACAGATCCTGGCAGACACAGGTAAGGGCAGGCTACCAAGAGGTATCTTCTCCAGCTAGCTTCCAGGAGGTACAGGAGGAGAGTGAAGGGGTGGATGAATTTTCTACTCTACCAGACCTCGGGTGAGCCCTGGGAGGTAATCCCAGGGGAAGCAAGGCTGCTCCCTTAGGCTCTTTGAGTTCTATTTCTAAAGAGGTACCTACTCTAGAATAGGCACAGGAAGACGCAAGGGGCTGTGACCTCTTGACCTCTCTGACACCTCTATTTCAGAAAGCCTCCAGACAGAAATGTGGTATGTGTATATGTGGATGGTGGGTCTAGGAAAAAAAATACCACCAAAGATTTCCTTAAAAACATTTTTTTCCAGGTTTTGCTTTTTTTATGTGTGTAAGTGTTTTGCCTGAATATATGATTGTGTATCACATGGATGTGTTGCCTGCAGAGTTCAGAAGAAGGCATCATATTCCTGGGGATTGGAGTTACGGTTGGTTGTGGGCACTGGGAATTGAACCGAGGTCGTCTGGAAGAAAAGCCAGAACCACTGAGCCATCCAGCCTCAAGGTTCTCTTAAGAGTTCTAGTCGTAACAATCTCTGTCTGGAACCTCCTCCTTCTCCAGTGTTTGTAAGAACAAGGTTTCACAGTTGGGATGGGCACCACAGAGTGCATAAGTAGCAATGTCTACAGCACAACCTCTTAGTGCAGCAGCACAGGCCTATTAACTCAAGGGTAACCTGGGCTACCTAGTAAAACTCTACCTCAGGAGACAGAACAAAATGAACGAATAAATGAAAGGAAGGGAGGGAGGGAGGGAGGGAGGGAAGGAAGGAAAGAAAGATGAGAAGGTAGAAAGGCAGGTCCTGGCCTTTTCTCATACACAGAAGGCCAGTATGAAACCGTGTGGCTTTGTTCTCTGAATATTTAGAAAAAAGTATACCTCCTGACCTCATCTTATCAATAAATCCAACAGCTGGGATGCACATGAAACAAAACAGGCCATACAAAGAGAAATAAAGAGGGATGGTGGGTGGCTATTTCAGAGTCATTCCATTAATCTAATTTAGATGCATTTAAATTTTTCTATAATAAAAGGTTAAGTGTATACATAAAAGGTCAGTGATTATTCTAGAACCTGCTGTGTAACTTTGTTGGACTGTTTCTCTGGCTGCAAACAAGGAACACTGTGTGGAGCTGGGGACAGAATCCAGAGCGAGCCAAAGCTCAGTAAGGTGTCATCCAGAGCACTGGACTCTGGAATCCAGAAACTGCTCTGAACCTTTGACACACCTTTCTTCAACAGTCAGCAGATCAGCTGCACTCAAATTCTTGCCATTGGTCCTAGATTTTTATGTGTGTGTGTGTGTATGTGTGTGTGTGTGTGTGTGTGTGCGCGCACACGCGTGCGTGTGATGTTGCTGTTTTGAGACAGGCTTGGCTGTCTTAACTTGCTCTGTAGATCAGGCTGTCCTTGAACTCACAGAGAACCACCTGCCTGTGCCTATCTAGCTCTGGGATTAAAGGTTTTGTTTTTTTTTTTAAGAGTTTCATTAAACTCCCCCCCACCCCCCTTCCCAGGAGATGAGGAAGCTCGGTAGAATAATGCACTTGTAAGGCTGCTTGGTTGGTTAAGCCTCCCCTCTCAGTCAATGACATCTAACTCAGGGAGAAAAGACTCTTTCAACAGAATACCCATGAAGACTTGTGGCCACACCCCAGGGAGCCAGCTCCCCTTTCACTCTTCTTACCTTCTCAACGTGAAGGGCTGAGGGCGGGCTGAGCCACCGAATGTCTTTCACAAACTGCCAGTAATTAGCCTGGCGGCAACATACCTGCCAAACAAACACCAGCATGAGCAGATCACCACCCACCCAGACAAAGTCCCATTCACCTGTTGAAGGAGGGAGGGAGGGAGGGAAGGAGGGAGGGAGAAAGAGAAAGAGAGGGAGGGAGGGAGGGAGAGAGAGAGAGAGAGAGAGAGAGATCGATCTTGAGTGCAAGGCCAGCCTGAGCTATATAGAGAGACCTTATTTCCAAAACAAAAAAACAGAACAGAAGGGCAGAGAGGGAGAGGGAGAGGGAGAGAAGAGCCTGCTTCCACAAAGGTTGCCAGTAGCAACCAAAGGAATGTATACACTTATTCTTTAAAAATGATTAAATTGTTTGTGTGTGTATGGGTGCATGTGTTCACATGTTCACAGAAGTCAGAGAGATCCTCAAGAGCACCTTTCCCCTTATTTTTGAGATGTCTCTCAGTAGAACTCCTCGCTGGGCTGGCCTGTCTCTCTGCCTCACCAGCACTGGGCTACCAGTGAGCGCCACCTCACCTGGGTTCTGGAGATTGAACCCAGGTCCTTGCGTGGGAGCACTCTACTGGCTGAGCCCTAAACCGCTCTCCTGAATAGGTACCGCACGCATATGATCTGAAAGGTGTACAGTGAGGGTTACCTGTCTTCTGATCCTTTTCTCTGCAATGTTCAGTTTCCTACAAAGTAATTCTTAAAACTAATCCAGTTAGTTGTTAAAAAACCAAGGCTCTGGGTTCTATTCCCAAGGATTGTGGAGGGGGGGGGTGTCAGATCAGGTCAATGGTCGGAACCACTATAAAGAATTATATTCCAATTCATTGGAAAATATGCAACAATAGTGAAATTTCAGCCAGTAGAGTGCTCCCACGAAAGGACCTGGGTTCAATCTCCAGAACTCAGGTGAGGTGGCGCTCACGGTAACCCAGTGCTGGCGAGGCAGAGAGACAGGCGGCTCCTTGGGATTCATTTAATCTACCAAAACTGAACTAAGAGGACATAGAAACCATGAACAGAGCAATGAATAATACTTTTTAAAGCATTGGCAAACATGCCCCAATACAACAGAGCTCAGGATCAGACAGCTCCAAGACAAATTACAAAGCCTCTAAAAAGCTGTGATATAAAGCCAGACAAAAACAGAACAAAACAAACAAACAAACAAACACTGTTGGCCAAAATCCCCAATGAACATAAATACAAAGCTTGTCAACATAGCACTAACAACCTGAATCTACAAGCACATTAAAGAGACTGTACGCCAACCAACAAGACGGCTCAGTGGGTAAACACGCCTGCCTGCTGCCAAGCCTGCCAACCTGAGTTTGATTCCCAGAACCAATATGGTGGAGAGAGAGAACCAACTTTGAGTGCATGCCACATACAATAAATAAGTAAATATAAAAATCTTTTTAAAAAAAAATTGTTATGATCTTTTTAAATCCTTACACCTAAGACTCAGGAGACACGATTATGAGAGCCAGAAGACTATGATGCCTGCATATAATATAATATCATCATATTATGATGCCTGCTGGGGGGCAGGGAAGCTGCACCATGAAATCTTAACAATATGATTGCCTAAATGAGACCTGCACAGTGACAACATCAGTTGAAATGTCAAAATGGAGGGGAAAATTTCACAAGGCCTCACAACTTGATGAAGAGTTACAGATAATCAATAGCTGCTTAAAGAAGACACATCAGCCTTCTTTGCAGATTTTTATGTTATTAGCATATTATATTCACTATTTTACACTTGCCCCTTTTCATTTAACACACCTAGTAATTGACCCCAAATCACAACTTTAATATAGTGTGCGTACGCGCGCATGTGTGTGCACGCGCCTGCCTGCCTGCCTCAAATTTATGCCACAGTGTGCAAAGGATCCGAGGGTAACTGGTGAGAGTTGGTTCCCTGCTTCTACCTAGTTGGTCCCTCAAGTGGTCAGCCTTGGCAGCAAGCACTCACTGAGACATCTTGTTGGCCCATTCATTGTTTTTATAAATTGTGTGTGTGTGTATACATATTTAACATAAAAACCAGGAGCTGAGCATGGTGCCCCATGCCTGTAAATGCATACAGGAGACAGAGAAGGAGGATCTCAAGTTGAAGGTTAGCCTGGGCTACATAGCAAGACCCTGTCTCAAAAATACAAAACAAAAGCAAAATATGAGGACAAATAACAAGAAGTTATTCGTATTACTTTCATAAGTACACACTCTCTGGAAGGAAGCTAGTAAGAAGTAGTAACTTCCAGGATCAGAAGGTAATGAGAGACTTTTCACTGTTTTTTGTTTTTTTTAATACTCTTAAATTTTTTAGCCATGTAACCATGTATATTATAGAGTCAAAAATTAAACATTTTAAAGTTAAGTTACCAAGTGACACATATCTACAATCTTAACTATTTTAAAAGGCATAAAATTCTTTTAATTATAAGAATTTAAATATACAGAAAAATAAAATAAAATAAAGAACATCCAAAAGAATGCTAAACAGTGATATTATTTCTTGGTATTAAGTTTATGGGTGAGATTTGTTTTTTTGAGTCTTTATGGCGTATGTTAAAGTTTGAACAAGTAAGGAATATATTATGAGCTGGGCAGAGTGACACACAACTCTAATCCTAGTACTTGGGAAGCAGAGGGCAGCCTAGTCTACAGACTGAGATCCAGGACAACCAGGGCTACATACAGAGAAGCCCTGTTGGGGGGAGAGGGGAGACAAAAAATCCAGGCTACCTTAGGCTGGAGAGATGAGGCTCTGAGGGTAAGAGCACAGGCTGCTCCTGTAGAGGACAGTCCCCAGCACTCACATGTGGCCCACGGTTGCCTGTAAGTGCAGTTCCAGGACATCCAATGCTCTCTTCTGGCTTCCATGGGCACCAGGCACACACATGGTGCACATACATACATACATGTAGACAATATACACATAAGAAATAAATCATTTTAATTGGGCCATCTACACTGCTAAGCAGTTTCTTCTTGTACTAGGGGAGGGGCCCTTTCACTTCTACTCAGCTGAGTCATCTCAGGAACTGTCTCCACAGTCCTAAGCAGCAGAACAGAGCCATTATCAACACACCTGGCCTTGCAGGCGCAGTGAAAGGTGTCCCAGATGCGGCTGACAACAATGAGGTCCCACTAAGACTACTGTCACACCACTACAGCTTCCCAAGGGCCCTGAGTGATTAAAGCAAAACACAGCTCACATCCATAACACATTCTTTTGAAAACAAAGAGGAGCAATGACTAACAGGAATCATTGTGTCCCTTCCTCTTTCCAAGGGCACAGCCCCCAGAGTAGCTTTCTGGTGACACAGCAGCCTGAAACCTTTGAAAGCACTAACTTTCTGGAAGGGAAAAACAAGTCTGACACCAGCCCAGCATTTAACTCTTGGACTTCAACAAGGCACAGGGCCACAGTAAAACTGACATGGAGCTTCTGTTTCAGGTTTCTTCCTCTTGGAACCTCTGTGTACTCTGAAGAATGGGTGCTTTTATAGGATAGCTTTCATACTATCATTTTTTAAGAATTCTACCAAGATATGTTAAAACCATTCTGCATCTGTAAGCTTGTTTTATTTCAGAGTCTCATCAACATTTCTCCCCTTGTAGTACAGATGGTGAAACTATCATGTAATCTGGTTACACTACTATGTGACAATGTAAAATTAGTAACAGGGCCAAGAAAAGAACTTTTGTTATCAAGGCACAGGCACTTTAACCACTGAATGACAGCACCACTAATCTGGTAGCTATTTTGGTCACCAGCCTGGGAAACTTGCACTCTGTTTTTAACAAAACATTCTGGCATGCATTCCAATCTTGTGAATGGAACACTGGGTAGTTCAATGCTACGAATTAGCATAGAGAACATCAGGATGGAATGCAGTCTCCGGAGAAAGAACATACTTAGTCGTGCCCTACTTGTTGGGTGGGACAGACAAACACAGGTTCAGATCTGGAGCTCAGCACTGAGATCTGAGCTGAGTGTCACAGGCACATGGGTGACAAGAGATTGCTTCAAGGAAACTGAGGGGAGACACAAGAGTACACACAATGACTCCATCTTTAGAACCCTGTAATGGGCAAGGGACATGGCTCATCAGGTGAGGGTATTGGCCATGTCTAATGCTCTGAGTTCCACCTCCTAGGACCCACATGGCAGAAGGGGTCCTGTAAGTTGTCCTCTGATCTTCATATACATGTACACAAAAATAAACAAACGAATAAATAAATGTAATTGTTTCAAAAATGTTTAATCTAAGAAGAAATTCAGGGATAGAAACTGAAGAATGGTCACAGACTCAGGACAATGTTTCTTGTGGCATCAGAAGATAATACCATACAAATCAAGAAATGATGGTGGTCAACAGTATTGCATTTATCAATCAAGGGAGAAATGGTCATTGAATTAGATAACATGGATGCCATTTTCTTCTTTGTTTTTTTTGAGATAAGGTTTCTCTGTATAGCCCTGGCTGTCCTGGAACTCACTCTGTAGACCAGGCTGGCCTGGAATTCACAGAGCTCCTCCTGCCTCTGCCTCCCGAGTATGGGATTAAAGGGCTGGTGCTTTCTTAAGCAGCACTGCAAGATCACCAGTGGAAGGAAGACATTAAGATTTCACTGAATTAAGTTGTTTTCAAATTTTCAACGTTCTAAATTATATATACCATAGGACAGCATGCAATTGGAAAACAATTTATTAATTACTTCAAGTTTTCATTAGTTAATTTTGTATGTTTATGCACATACATGCTGTGGTGACTATGTGGAGGGCAGAAACAACTAGAAGTTCTCTTCTCCCATCAAGTGAGTCCCAGAAATTGGACTCAGGTTGTTAGGTGTGGTGACACACGCCTTTACATGCTGAACACTGCACTGGTTGTATGCCATAAGCTATGCAAGACAAATTTCTATGCTACCTTATTTATTGTTCTATAGATTTTCCTTTTAACATAAATACTATTACCCTGACTTATATTGATGAGACTATGACTATAGCTGATAAAAATGGTTTCTAGGGGCTGGAGAGATGGTTCAGTTGTTAAGAGTACTGGCTCTCTTCCAGAGGACATGAGTTTAATTCTAGCACCCAGTTACAAGCATCTGATAACTCTAGTCTCAGGGCATCTGACGCCCTCCTCTGGTCTCTGAGGCACCATGCATCAGGCAGCATACAGGTAAACATTCAGGCAAATCATCATAAATATAAATAAATAAAAAATTTAAAAATAGTCATTCTAACTAAAAAAAAAAAAAAAAAGCCAGATATGGTGACACAAACCTTTAATCCCAGTACTTGGGAGGGAAAGGCAGGTAGATCTCTGAGTTCCTGCTGCTGCCTCCCAAGTACCAGCTTGGTTTACAAGTCCCAGGATTGCTAGGGGACTCAAAAAGAACAACAAACAAACAAACAAAAAACCCAAAAACCAAAACCAAAGCCTTCTAAGATGCCATGTCTATGCCCTAGAATCTAGGGGATGACTCGTGATTGTTACTTTTTATGGAAATAGGGACTTTTCAGATGGGATTGACTTAGTAATCTCGAGATGAGGAGGTTGTCCAGGTAAGACCAATGTTATTATAAGGACCCTTAAGAGAGAAAGAGCTCATAGAAAGGGAAAGTGATATAAAAGCAGAAATACATTTCAAGACATTATGCTATTGGGTTTTGAAAAGTGGAGACCAACAGCCAAAGAATACAAGGGACACAGCTTGGAAGCTGAGAAGACAAGAAAGAAAAAATTTAGTCTGGCAATGGTGGCCCAGGCCTTTAATCCCAGCACTCAGGAGGAGGCAGAGGCAGGTGGATCTCTGCAGTTTGAGGCCAGCCTGGTCTACAGAGTGAGTTCTAGGACAGCCAGGGCTACGCAGTGAAACCCTGTCTTGAAACAAAGAAGTAAACAAAACTGTAACATCAGAAGAATAGTGCGGAGGAGGAGGAGAAAAGAAAAGAGTTTATTTAGAAAGAACTGTTTAGGATGTCTTAGAGAAGTACAGAACGGCAAACACCTTGGTTTGAGCCTAATGAAAGTTACTTGAGAATTCTGACCTCAAGAGCTGAAAGATAATAAATCTGTAACTAGCCAATAGTTTCATCTCTGTTTTAGAATCAACAGGAAACAAACTGATCTCTTGCTGACGTGCTGCCTGACCCCAGCAGTCTATTCATTGCTCTGACACCTTGGCATATGAGACACTGAGATGTTCCGGACACAAAGAGGGGGAGGGGATGCGTTCTACATACCTGGTCGTGGATGAGCCCATGATACAGGATGTTTTGCATGTCCCTGCAAAGCCGCTCCAGGCCACCATACTTGGACCAGACATTGGGGCAGTTGGCTGACACCAAACCCTCCACAGTAGTCTTCAAATTACCCAGCAACTGCCAGTGCTCTCTCCTGAAATTGTACCAAATGGTTAGTTAACTTTGCTGTGCCTGATCCTGATCATACAGATCAAAAAATATAGAAAAACAAGAGGAAAAGAAAAAAGGAGCCCCCCGCCCTACATCCTGACCTTCTCTCCCCTACTAACTTTTTACTTCAACATTAGGGTCCGCCCTGAGAGTATCACCATTACGAAGACTCAACCCTCATGCTCACATGGGATGTTACAGATGTTTGTGGGTTTAGGAGGGCAGCCCACTAAGATTCATTTCTGAGCCGGGCAGTAGTGCTGCACGCCTTTAATCCCAGCACTCAGGAGGCAGAGGCAGGTGGATTTCTGAGTTTGAGGTCAGCCTGGTCTACAGATTGAGTTCCAGAACAGCCATGGCTACACAGAGAAACCCTGTCTCAAAAAAGCAACAAAACAAAAGATCCATTTCTGAATAGTGATAATAAATAGGCAAAGGATGAGAATACCCACTTACAATCACAAATTTTTAAAAAATTTATTCTCATGTGTATGGATGTTTTTGCTTACATATCTGCCTGTAACCATGTGCATGCCTGGTGATGGTGGAGGCAGAAGAGGGCATTGGATCCTCTGAGACTGGAATTACAGATGGTTGTGATCTGTCATGTAGGTGCTAGGAAATGAACCCGCGTTCTCTGGAAGAGTAGAAAGTGCTCTTCACTATTGATTCATTTCTCCAGCCCAAAGTCAGAATCCTTTTATGTTAGAAACCAAATCAGCCCTGATTCTTATTCACTATATTCCCAAGCAGCAAGTAAAGGGCTGTCTTAGTCAGGGTTTCTATTCCTGCACAAACATCATGACCAAGATGCAAGTTGGGGAGGAAAGGGTTTATTCAGTTTACACTTCCATGCTGCTGTTCATCACCAGAGAACTCAGGACTGGAACTCAAGCAGATCAAGGAGCAGGAGCTGATGCAGAGGCCATGGAGGAATGCTGCTTACTGGCTTGCTTCTCCTGGCTTGCTCAGCCTGCTTTCTTATAGAACCCAAGACTACCAGCCCACAGATGGTACCACACACAAGCCCCCCGCCCCCATTACTAATTGAGAAAATGCCTTACCGATGGATCTCATGGAGGCATTTCCTCAACTGAAACTCCTTTCTCTGTGATAAGTTCAGCTGTGTCAAGTTGACCACAAAACTAGCCAGTACAAGGGCAGTGGGCACTTCACACACACACACACACACACACACACCAGATAAGAACACAAATGACTTGTAATTTATTTATTTATTTATTTTTGAGACAGTCTCATGTACTGTAGGCTGCCCTTGACCACACTGAATAGCTGAGGATGACTTTAAATCTGTGATCCTCCTTGCCACTACCTCTCAGGTGCTGAGATGACAGATGTGTGCTACCAGCTCTGGTTTTACACAGTGCTAGGGATCAAACTCAGGGTTTTCTTATGCCAGATGAACACTCTTAACTACTGAGCTGCACCTCCAGGTCACCCATGTATTTTTTTTCCCCCTGTGATTTTTAAGTGTATAGCAAAACAAAAAGGTTTTAAGTTTGCACTGAAGTCACTTTGAGACAAGTCCTCAAACCTGGCAGCTGTCATCTCATCCTAGACTATTCGATGTACTTCATTGGAAAAGTCAGAAAATTGCTGCCCTTGATCAAACTGGTTCCTCTTAATCCCTAGCATTTTCTCACCACAGCTTTTAGCCAGAGAAACTCAAAACCAGACGCAGTTGAACGCAGGAGCTGGATGTGCCGACCCAACTGGATGAGGAAAGTGTGAGGAGGTGATGTGTCACACTGGGCTTTGGCCCCACTATTAACTGCACACGTTACATCATCTATTTCATTAGTACACTGCTGCTCTTCCCTCTCTTCATGGTGGTCACAGGAAACAGAACCCTGAGTACTTTATATCACATACACACCAGCAGAGGAAGGGTTCTGAACTGTAACCCCTTCCACCAACACACAACTGACTTTTGTGCCTTTTCTGGGCTCTTTTAGAAAAGTGGTTGAGTAAAGGCAGACAGTAAAATCCACAGATGAGATAAGTAAGTGATAGGCGTGGGGTAGGAGAATCGACCATAAATGGGGGCCGGGCTGATTGGGATTTGCTCTGAAGGCCCTGTGAACAAGAATTCGTTTGAATGGAGAGACAGTCAGGCTTTCTTTTCCTTATCAAATCACCAGCTGGGTATGGTGGTTCACTGCCATAATCCCAGCATTCAGGAGGCTGCAACAGGAAGACTGCCATAACCTGAAGGCCAGCATGTATTACAGAGTTCTAGGCCAGCATGAGCCACACAGTGACCCGGTCTTAAAAACAGAAATATTGAGTCACCAAACTTTCTTGTCTTTCTATACCAGTCCTAAAATGCCCACAGAACTAAGGTAATTGCTTTAAGTGCCATTTATTTTTACATTACCAAAAAAAGCTATTCCAGGGGCCAACTGACTACCAACTGTTGCTCACTGACTACATATTCTATGCTTCAACAGGGCTAATAAACCTCTGGTCTCTTTTAAGGGACTCAGTTTTCACATTCCAAAGAACTATAATCAGGCCTTACAGGACTAACAGCTAGTGTGGCCCACAAAGTGGCTACATACCTGTGTTCTGATTCATTCTGGGCCGATCGCACATCAGCTTCTTAAAGAACACCATGGAGCAGACATCATTCTTGACTAGAGCACTCATGTCCTAGAACCTCTGAGCACTTTGAACAACTTCCTCTGGACAAAGCTAAAGAACCTTCCTTTCCCACAGGAAAGTGTCCCTGAGATGATAAAGCTACAGAGAAACATGGCTCTTCAACCGTATCCCACACTCATTTGGAAGAAACATAAGTCTCTAAAAGTTGTGTTTACAAAGTTTACCATGCCTTTCAGTACTCTTAATGATGTAAATATTTTCAGAGTTGAGACACTGAATTAACCTGAAGTTCACAAAGTGGTATTAAGTTAATCCATTTGTGCCTGAACCTGAGATGTAAGATCACTATGGAGAACAAGTACCTTCTTTTCCCACGAGTGTGTGCATGCACGTTTGTGGGGTTGGGGGCATGGGGGGAAGTATTTACACAGGTATACATGGAGGCCAGAGGACCCTCAAAGTGCCATCCTCAGAAATGCTCTCCTTTGAGATTGCTGGCTGCCCTGGAAGCCCCAAATATCTTTACTCTCTCCCATCGGCTACCAAGCCCCACTCTGCACTAGGATTTCAAGTGTGTGCCATCATGTCTAGCATGTTTGCTTGGGTCCTAGGGAGTGAACTCAGTCCTGCCACTTATAAGGAAAGCAGTTTTCTGACTGCGCTATCTCCCTAACTCACAGCTGTTTGAAAAACATTTCAACAGGCAAGATAATTCTGGCCGGCCTGTTTGGCCATAATTGTTTAGATGGAGATCATCTTCACATGTAACCTTTACCTGGACAAAGCCAAAGCCTTTGAGGTGTTAGGCAGAGAGAAGCTCGGGTGGCAGAACTGATAAAGCTGTCACAGACACAGACAATATGCATAACCCATCTCCACCCCCATCCCAGTCTCTTCACACGGTTACACTAAAGCCAGTCCCAGGATATAATCCTCTATTTTCTTGTGGGAGGATTTTAACCATAATCCTCCTTTAAAGAGAAATAGAAACTAGCTAAGTGACTCCACTATCTGGAGCAAAAATGGTTTCCTAACTACTAACTCAGACTTAAGCCTCCCAAGCAATGGAGCTGGAGAACTGGCTCCGTGGGCAGGAGCACTGGCTGTCCTTCCAGGGGACCCAGGTTTGATTCCCAGCACTCACACAGCAACTTACAACTGGCTGTGGGACTCCAGTCACAGGGCTCCAACACTCCTCTAGCCTCCACATGCACCAGGCACACATGTAGAGCATAGATACATATATGGGAAAAATACCCATACGTATCAAAATAAACTTAAATTAAAAAAATTAAAACAAGAAAAGTTACAAATGGTTTTTCATTACAAATGCTTTTAAAAGCAGTATATCACATATGTAAAAAGAAAATACAACCACTGAAAAATATAACATATGATAAATCATAAATAAGTGAAGACAATTGTTTTGGGTGTTTGTTTGCTTGTTTGAGACAGGGTTTCTCTGCGTAACAGCCTTGGTTGTCCTGGAACCTGCTTTGTAGACCAGGTTGGCCCCAAACTCACCCAGACCATCTACTATCTCTGCCTCCCAAGTACTGTGATTAAACGCATGCAGCACCATGCCTGGTGACACTATACAACTAGAAAATGAGATTCAGTGTAAATATTGGCAAGTTAGCAATCCTCAATGTTCGTTTGTTCTCTGTGTGTGTGTGTGTGTGTGTGTGTGTGTTTGTGTGTGTGTCTGTGTCTGTCTCTGTGTGTGTCTCTGTCTCTTTCCATGTGTTTATGTATGTCTCCGTCTCTGTCTTTCTGTCTCTTTCTCTGTGTGTCTGTGTGTGTCTCTGTCTCTCTCTGTGTCTCTGTCTCTCTCTGTGTCTCTGTCTCTCTGTCTCCGTGACTCTGTCTCTGTGTCTCTGTTTCTCTGTCTCTGTCTTTCTGCATGTGTTTGTCTGTCTGTCTGTCTATGCATTTGTACCAGTATACACGGAGGCCAGAGGACAACCCAAGTGTCATCCTCAGAAGTGCTCTTGCACATGTCTGTGTGTATGGCGACCAGAGGTGAACCTCAGCTGTCATTCTTTAGGAGCTGCCATCTTGGTTTTTGACTCACTGGGACCTGAGGCCTGCTGCTTAGGTTAGGCTGGCTGCTTGTCTTAGTATATGGGAGCTGGGATTCCAATATATGCTACCACAACTAGTTTTGCTTTTTGTTTGCTTGCTTTTACTGTGGGTACTAGGGATAGCATTCAGGGCCTCAGACTTGCAGAGCGATCTCTTCATCTTCTGAATCACATCCCCGGTCTCTCAAATGTTCATTGTAGAAGCTAAAGGAAGCTATTCTAGCATATCCCTTTCACAGTATGTCATTTATCTAGGATGGAGATCACAGTTAGAGGTCAGGTTGTACCAAGTCAAATATTGATTTGATCCCTGAAATGGAGGGTGGAACATGGTATCAACATGACAGAATGCTAGAAAAGAATTACAATTTTGACCAGAAATACTTTCCAAAGATATGATAGCATTGGGGGCTGGGAGGAGGTAGGGAGACAAGACAGGACCGATCTCAATACAAAAGTACTAAAACCAGAACATGTAAACATGCTGTGGTGGTATGAGGAAACTAAAAAGGAGAAGAGCTGCTAAGTCTTTTCTGAGATTAGCAATTAATAAAAGATTCACAGTGACATCTGTCTGTCACTGCAATCCAGAGGCTCTAATACCCTCTTCTGACCTCTGAGGGTGCACATATATAAATGCAAGTAAACACTCATAAACAAGATAGCAAACAAGAACTGGAAAGTACCATAAAGGATTTTTAAATACTCAAATGTCAAAAGGTTTCTCATGCCGACAGACTCTGACTAGGCAATCCCCGGGGACTTTTGAGGTCAGAGAGCACTTTTTAGACAGAACTTGTTACTCCTCTACATACAGAGAGACACAAAATAAAAGAGAAGTAATTATTGATAACACTGAGGTAGCAAGAGACTCTCATACTTAATTTGAATTTAACATTTCTTCATATCTGGATAATTTGTTTTTAATTATATAGTATTTAATTTTTAGATTTCATGATTAAGTATTTATGCTTCTTCTTAAATATTATGCTTATGGAAGAACATATGTGACTCTGTTGTACAATCTCTTAACTCTGACGTATGCAGCAGGGCAGTGGTGGCGCATGCCTTTAGCTCCAGCACTTGGGAGGCAGTGGCAGGCATATTTCTGAGTTCGAGGCCAGCCTGGTCTACAGAGTGAATTCCAGGACAGCCAGGGCTATATCCAGAAACCCTATCTCAAAAAAAAAAAACAACAAAAAAAAAACAAAACCAAAAACAAAAAAAAAAAAACCCAGAAAAACAAAAACAAAAAAACCTCTGAGGTATGCAGGAGACCCTATCCATTGGCCACCCCTGTTCTTTAATGATAGCATCTTCACATCTAAGAAGTAGGCAGTATCTCTACACAACTTTATAACTCAGACCTAGTCAACAAACGCCTCACCAGTCATCCCAAACTTTGAATGATACTGAGATTACCAAATGCCAACAATGAGTATATTTAACAAAAGGCAGAATCCCTTACACTAGGGACTATAACCATGGCTGACATACAAGCCCCTTAGTATGGAGTTCGCACACTATTACTTGGTCTCAGTCTAAATATTTTCCTACTAGAATCCCTCAATCTAAATACAACATAGTCTGCTTAGTGTAGTCCATCACCAGTGTGTTGACCTCACTGACCTCTGGTGTTTTAATTACTGGATCTCCCTACTTAGAACCTCTCTGCTCACCTCATGCAGGGATTCGGGTTCAGCTTTAGCTCACCTTCTTCTCAGAGGTATTATTCTGTTTCACTATGATTGCTTTGTTAGGATCCCTAGATCCTAAGCTATTGATAGATCACTTTTCTTGATAATACTTAAAAATCATTATTTTAATTACTACGTGTGGCTTGCCAACTATGTTGTCTATGATCAACCCAACAAGTTGATGAAACACACGCAGGAAATAATTTTACAAGAGAAGGGTGAGGCTGGGTGGTGGTGGTAGCGGCGGCAGACACCTTCTGACCTAGCACTTGGTCAGAGGCAGGCTGATCTCTAAGTTTATGAGGCCAGCCTGGTCTACAGAGCTAGTTCTAAGGCAGCCAGGGCTACACACACATACAAAAAAAAAAAGGAAAAAAAAAAAATCCTGTCTTGAAAAACCAAAATAAATAATTAAATTAAAGAGAAGGGTATGGCACCGGAGGAAGAAAAAAGAGAAAAGCTTCCATCTCATAGAACTGAAAAATTGTCATAAACAGAAACAAGCGCTTGAGGCACAGTACCTGCCGTCAGCTGACGCCTCCTCCACGCCCTCTAACACACCTTCCCTAGAAGCTTCCGGATGTATTCGCAGGCGGGGGGCGCAGGGGAGGGGGTTGGAGCGGGAAGTACTGGATACAAATAACTGAGTTACACAGCGGAGAATTCCCAAGAATCCCACGATCGCCTGCTTCACCACCCGCTTCGCTTTACCACCCGCTTCACCACCCGTCTTCTGTATCATCAATCGCTGGCATCAAGGTGAAAGGAAAGGATGAGAGATGAAGATGGAAGGAGAGAAAGCGTGGGTGTGAGGAGAGGTGGGAAGGAGAGGTCTGGAAGGCGTGAAGGGTGACTAAGCTCTTCAGGCAGAGGGAGAGACTGAGAGTGCAGAGATGGCTGAAAAGAGTCCAGGTGACAGCCTGGGACTAAGCTTCAGAGGGATGAAGGCGTAAACTGAATACTAGCTTTCATTCGTCCCTTTAATTGCTGGATCCTATATATTACAGCTCCATACCCTTTATTATTACAGAAGACTATTCCCAAGCAGGTGTATAATGTACTCTGAGCATGTTACCTCACGCTCCAGGCAGCCCCTTCTCATCCTTCCCACTGTCCCCGGTGTTCTGATCTCAGGTCATCAGTACACCTATGACCTCGTGTAGCTCTAAACTAGAGGAATGAGAGAAGGGTAAGAGACAGTGGGATACTAACCTGAGACTGACTTTATATGATTACCTTCAGTAGCAGCCATTTTCCTACAAACAACAGAGCTGAACAAATTCTGTCAATTATATCACAATGCAAAAGGCACTGAAGATCTCTGAGCAAACATGAATGAGTGACTTTGTTTCTAAAAAGTTAAATAAGTGACAGTAATGTAGACTGTACTGAGAGATGACATTCAGAGAGGAAATTTAGTTAAATAGTTGCTAGAATAATCTCCACTGTGAGAATATGTCTGCAAGTGAATGTGCACCTGCCCCTCTTAGAACCCGTGGCCCTTTGAAAACAGCTACTTTCCAGAGGTAACCACCTTTAACACTTATTTTAGTCAGTGAAGTTCTAGGAAGGGACCATCCCACCCCAGGATCCACCATTCCAGTCCAACACAATCCAGGCCCAATTGAGCAGTGTGCTCTACATCCTGACTGCAAGAACATCAATCAGTCAGCTTGGGCAATGCCTGCCAGACTGCATCCTTTCTATTCCTGCTGTTGAGATCTCCAGACTTGGAGTTGCTAAGGTTTCCCTATAGAAAGTCTCAAAACTGAGAAGGAAACCAACAAACTAGGACCCATCTGAGAGATGGGCAACACCTGCCTTTCATCACCAAGGTTTGGCTGTGTCTAAAAGCTCTGGATTTTTAAGAAAGGAATATAAACCATTATATCTGGAAATGGATAAAAGAAGAATTCAAGGAACTACTAGGGAAGAACTCACATAAATGAGTGCCTGCTAGGACAGGGAACACGGGGAAGACAGAAGCATGACAGTGAAGTTCAGGCTTAGCTGACTGAGTGGAAAATGCCACAGACTAGGGCTGAGGACACAGGTGGGGAAGGTTTGGTTTACTCCACTGAGTGTTCTATTTAATTCTGACTCTGTGGGCCACTGCACACAAAACTGAGCACTGGGTAGAGCTGAACTCCTAGCTCTCAAGTAGACTGCACCACTCAATAAAGTCCAGGCTGACAGAGCAGTAATTGAAGGACTCTTGCTTCAGATGACAGTTCTGGCAGACAACTCCCAAACAACTGGCATTTAAGGAAACTCTAGGGAGTGAGAACTATCATTCTTAAGCACAGCAGTATTTTGCTATCAGATAGTCAACTACATGGAAAACCGTAGAGGAGCCCATGATGTAAGTACACTTCTAGGGTGTAAGAGCTAGGTCAACACCCTAATCTCCCATGAGCTTAGGGCATGCCATGGAACTGGGAAGAAAAAGCTACCCCATTGCATGTGGACAACATACCTAGCACATGGAAACTGGAGACTGGACACAAATACACAACCCTTTGTACTTTAGTACAATTCAGGCATACTGAGAGGAACTTGAGCTCATTATTTTATTTAATTCTTATGCTCTTCCAGCAGGGACCCTGTAAAATGAGCAAGTCGAGCACACATGCTAGGATTCAACTGTAGCTTTGCATATAAGAAATGGAAAGAGAAGTCTGAAATTTCACGGTGAGGCTCTGGCTTGGTTGACTGAGTGCAAAATGTTATTGACTGAGATCAAAACAGAAGAGAGGCTTGTGGTGGGTTAAATTATGCACATTTCTTTATCAAGTGCTTGGAAAACTGTATCCTTCATGCTTAACAAATGCTGTCAGCTCACCAAGATGACGTTTTAAATTGTGTGTTGTAGTGACCATAAAAAGATAATGTTTGCTGTGGCCTGGTCACAATGCCTCAATTCTCAAACATAAGGCACGTATTTACCAGTGTCTATCTAAGGAGGCCATCAGTACCATGAAGCTTCATTAAACACACATTCTGAACTAATTAGCCACCAACAGAGAGTAACCTTACAACAACAGTTTGAGCAAGTCACTGTGTGTGTGTGTGTGGTGTATGTGTGTGTGTGTAGTGTGTGTGTGTGTGTGTGTGTGGTGTATGTGTGTGTGGTGTGGTGTATGTGGGGGGGGGGGTGTCCCACTGCTGGAGTTGTTTAGACTGAAGCACTCTAGTTAAGAAGCAGGGGTAACTGACAGGAAAATATATCTGCAAAGGCGTTGTCCTGCCCACCTAAATGACAGGCATAGAACAGTAAAAATTTAACACTATATTCGTCACTATTATCATATGGGGCAGCAGCAGAGTGTAGAGATTAAAAGTAACTGGGTGTGAGTCTCAGTTCTACCAGAGATTCACTGTGTGACGATGGCAAGTTACTTATCCTGCCTGTGTGTCTGCTTCTGCCTGTGAAGTGATCATGGTTATAGAAGCTACCTCACAGAATGTTCAGTAAGTTAACCTTCACACAGCTGTCAAGACAGTATCTGGTGTATAAGAAAGAAGTAATGGATAATTAACTAAAGAGCTCCAATTAAATGAGAAAGAAAAAACAAACTTAAATATCTGACCCTGCCTGCTCCACATGAAATAGTACAGGAAAAATCAAAATAACCCTAAAGCTTGCTTAGCAGCTACAGGGTACCATTTACATAAAACACTTCACAGATATCTGGAGAAAAATAAGTAGCCAACTATACAAAAGCAGAAACTAAAATGTTGAAAAGGGAAGTAAGACATTCAGTTTCATTTAGTATACACCCTTCATAGAGCTCAGGCAAGAATTCCAAGTTCAACTAATTCAGTAGCTAAAGGCTACTTTATACTCAGGAACATACATCATAGCAGATCCAAACACTTTTCAGTTTTTCCCTAAGAATATTTTAAGGTAAATTATTTTGCTTCTAGTCGTGGGACTTCACTTGCTCTGGAGACCATCATTGTACCAAACTTATTTCTAAGTGTCAAAAAAGACTCCCTTACACCATATTTCTACTGTGTCTCTGCTTCTGCATCCTCTTAAGAGGTTGAGACCCTGCTTCTGTTGTCCTTGTGATGCTGAGGATGGAACCCAGGGCTGCCTGCATGCTAGGCAAGTGCTCTACCATGAATTACACTCCCAACCTAAGACCAGTTGTTAATGAAACAACCCTAAGTAGGAGACACGTCTTTACTGAGTCTAAATGATGGAGCTAAAGTAGGTTTTTTGGTGGGGTTTTTTTTTTTCTCCAACTTCTAATTTGGGCTGGTGAAATGGTTTTGTGGGTAAAGATGCTAGCTGCCAAGCCTGACACCTGAGTTTTATTCTGAGAATCTACATGGTGGATGGAGAGAACTGCCTCCTCCAAGTTGTTCTCTAACCTCCACACGTGTGTACACACACATAAATAAGTGTAATTGTTTAAATTAAAAAAGAAAATAAATCTTAAATCCCCCTATTTCTAGAAGCTAAGAAGCTTTCTGACAATAATTCCACATAAACCTGAGCTTACTTAGTCTGCATTATGGAGAAGCAAAGGGGCTGAAGAAAAAAGAAACGACAGAGGTCCTCTCAGGGCAGCGGGATCTCACTGACAAAGGACATGCACACAATTTCTGTCCCTTCAGCGGGCCCACACCCAGTGCAATCAGTGGCTTTTCACCCAAAGGCCTAACTCTCCTCTTCACCCACATTCGTCTCTTCCTAACCTTGCTGAGCCATTCTAAAACCTTAGCTCCCAAATTATCTTACAGGACCCGCATAAAATCGGTCTGGGTTATCACAAGTTTTAACGCAGGGCACCAATCTTGTTTCTGCTCTTATCTATATATAGACTTCGGCCTATAAAATCTCACTATAGCACCTCAGTCCTTTCTCTCAGATTCTCAATGTTCACCTCTCCTCCGGCAGTCTTGTATCTTAGTTTCTTCACTGTCTTCCCTGGCCCTCAAAAGAATCAGACCCACCCTTCCTCACCGTCCCTAAATTCATCTCCTCCCTCGTCCTTATACACGCCCCGCCAGTCCCTCCTCTTGGAAATTCTTCCCGAACAAGTCACTTGAAGCAGTAGCTCTACGGACTGCCGCGCCCCGCACAGCGTGTCATCCCAGCCCTGCCAAGTCACCCTGTGCTCCCGCACACCCAGCAGCCCCGACTGCCAGCCGCTCCCAGCCCACCTGCTCTCCTCCGGCAGGCGCTCCCCGCCGCCGCCAAGATCCATTCCCGCGCCCTTTGGACGCATCGGACTGTAAGGCCGTCTCAGGGCAGAAGAGAGGCTCCAGGCCGCTTCGACCGCCAGGGCCCCCGGAGCACCCTCAAGAGAGGGGAGGCACCATGGCTGGTGGGCTCAGAACCATGCACTACACCCTGACAGCGACAGAGTCAAAGACTGCTGCCTCAGCTGCCGCTCTACCCCTGCCACCCCCACTTCCGGCTCCAAGAACTACAATTCCCAAAAAGCCCTTCGAAGCCCATCCTTCTCCCAGCATGCACTGCCCTATCCAAGCTCAGGCTCACCTAACCACCGTACACAGACGCCAGCTGCGTGCAAGGCGAGTTTGCTTGTGCAGGGAACCTTGATTGAGAGCTCCGTGTAATGACAATCAGGAATTCGAGGGCGAACTCCTGTTATACTTTACTCAGACTCTGTCGGAGGTTAGGATAGACAATAAAGCTGATATAATCCTAATTCGATTAACTTCACTTCAGTCCATTCCTGATTTAACCTTCTTGGTGTTGGGAGACTCCAAGCATTTACACCTAGAGATACAAACTGAACCAGAAAAGAGCAGTAGAAAGGCAAGCAAGACTTTGAAGGAAGGTCTCCTGCCGGAGTGATGTCAGGGTACAGATTACTGTTTTCTTTTTAAAAAATATTCTTAAATGTATATGCGTGTGTCTGAGTGTACGTGTGTGCATCACGTGCTGGTAGGTGCCCGTTAAGGCACCGGAACAGGGGCCCTCTACAAGAACAGATAGTTCTCAACCCTTGAGCCAATTCTCCAACCTGTTTTGGTACTGTAGCACAGGTTGGCCTCGAATTCAAGATCCTCAGCCTCCAGAGTGCTGAGATTATAAGCATACAATAAAAAGCCAGGCACAGCAGTTTCTAGGATAAGAGTTTAACAAGAAGGGGAGGAGAGGCAGGAAGATGGACAAAACAGCGCTGACAGGTATTAAGAAAATAGCTGTTTTGGAAACTGCTGCTTCTTAATGATCAAAACTGAGAGAGGGCAAGATGGTTCAGTAAGAAAAGAAGCTTGCTACCAAACCTGACTACCAGAGTTCGAACCCCAGACTTCCATGGTGCAAGGAGAGAACCAACTCCTGAGAGTTATTCTCTCTCCTCCCCATGACTGTTCCATGAATGCACGCGCACACGCTTGTGCACACACACACACACACACACACACACTCACACTGTATGTTTGACAATGTGGAAAGGGGATAGTGTGGGTATCACACCAGAGGTAAGAGGGAAGTAGATAGAGATTGGTGATCCCTAGGTGAATCTGTGCATAATGGCCAAAGACTAAGATAAGTGAACTGCAAGAAATGGGAGAATGGCAGAAGTTCTGAGCTGGACTGTTCCAGCCTTTTTCCAAGAAGGAAGTCTGACCTTAGCTGTAACTGAGTGTTTTCAAATGAACACTGGGACTTTTGGTTGCCAGCTAATATAGTATTGTTTTGTTTCCCAAAAAACAAGCTAGAATCTGCCCCTAAAGGTAGAATTAACTATATTTCTAAATTCTGGCAGACTATTGTTCAGACCAAGAAAAACTTGACTCTAGGCTGAAGGTGGCCCTGTGGTTGCTAATTTGCATGCCCAGGCCTAAGGGGGGTGGGGGGGACTGGAAGAACAAGGTTGCTTACAACTATATGAAGGCAAGAGAATCAGCATTACTTTGTGAAGGGCTGGGTACAGCAAGTGAGAGGGAGGAAGAGGATGAGAATAACTCCACTAATGAATGTTAAAACTAGCTCAACTTCTAAGAGCTTTCTATCTGGGCTGGGGCTATAGCTCCAAGTAGGGAGACCCTAGGTTCAAGCTCCAGCACCAGGTAAAGGGGACATAGTGGTGTATATCTGTAGCCTCTGAACCGGAGAGGCAGAGGATCAGAAGCTCAAGTTCATCCATGACTACAAGTTGAGTTCGAGGCTGGCCTGGGCTATATATGAGAGACTGTGTCAAAAACCAACCAACCAAACAAAAACTAGTTTCATTCAAGAAAAGACAAGTCCAAGCCCGGTGTGGTATCAGATGCCTATAATTCTGTCAGGGGGCTGAAGCAGGATTGTGAGCTGAGCTACACAGAAAGTAAGAACTGTCTCTAAAATGAAAAGAAAAGAAAAACCTTTACAAAACATTTCAAATTAAATACAATAACATATTCTAAAAAGATGAAGCTGAGCAGTGGTGGTGCATGCCTTTAATCCCAGCACTCAGGAGGCAGAGGCAGATGGATCTCTGTGAGTTCCAGGCCAGCCTGGTATACAAAGAGAGTTCCAGGACAGCCAGAGCTACACAGAGAAACCCTGTCACAACAAAACAAAACAAACAACAAAAAAGATGATACAAAATGGCTATATGCATTTATCTAAGAAATGCAATATCCAGGGCTGGAGAGATGGTCCAGAGATTAAGAGCACATACTTCTCTTTGAGAGGACATGAATTTGGATCCTAGCACCCATGTCAGAAGACTCACAACTCCCTGTAACCCCAGCTCCACCATATCTAACACCGTCTTCTGGCTTTGTAGGCACTACATTCACACACAGAGACACACATGTATGTACACATAATTAAAAATAAAAATACATTTTATTGAGCATCAAAAAAATAAATAAATAAAGGGGCTGGAGAGATTGCTCAGGGTTAAAGCACTGACTGCTCTTCCAAAGGACTGGGGTTCAATTCCCAACAACCACATAACAGTTCACAACATTCTGTAACTCCAGTTCCAAGGGATCTGACAACTGTACACAGACAAATGCAGGCAAAACAACAATGTACATAAAATAAAAATCTATATACCGTTTTAATAAAATTTTAAAATAACCATTTGGTTATCTCACTTGATACAGCGAAAGCGTTAGAGTTCAACATTCATAATTAAAATTCAACAAACCAGGAACAGACGGGAACGTCCTCATCCTAATAGGAACATCTTTTAAAATTGTGATAATTAATAGAAAGCATAAAAAAATCTGTCTTGCTTAAGGGCTAAAAACAGAATGTCTGGGGCAGTGAGAAGACTTAGCAAATAAAGATGCCTGCTACCAAGCCTGACCTAGGTTTCATCACTGGAACCTCGATGGTGGAAAGAGAGAACCAGTTCCTGCAAGTTACTCTCTGACCTCCACATATACACATTAAAATACATAAAAATAAGTTTAAAAAGAAAGAAAGGAAGGAGGGAAGGAAAGAAGAAGAAGAAGAAGAAGAAGAAGAAGAAGAAGAAGAAGAAGAAGAAGAAGAAGAAGAAGAAGAAGAAGAAGAAGAA
>JADRCH010000065.1:3154830-3215098 GCA_019843965.1 Rhynchomys soricoides | reverse complement strand
AAGAAGAAGAAGAAGAAGAAGAAGAAGAAGAAGAAGAAGAAGAAGAAAAAGGCCCTCCAAAATCAAAATGTTTTCCCTCTGGGGTTGAGAACAAGGTAAAGATGTTGCATGGCCCTAGAGTCCCTAGAATCTCCAGTACAGTATGGACCACAAGTAAAAGACATACAGATTTGAAACAATTACACCAAGTGAAACCATCCAGTTCTTTAAAAAATACTGTCTGAGCCCATTCATCTAAAAAGCTAAAAACCTTCACACTTATCAACAGTGGAAGAAAACATACTAGTGCCCTCTAGGAAATGAGGGGAAGTGTGACAAAAGAGCACAAGACAATCTTTACAAGATGTATGTCTTATTCAGAACATGGTGGTATTGTCAGAGGTACCTGTTCTGTGTGCCTATATAAACTGTACACTTTAAATGAACATCTTTAATTGGCTATCAATTATATCTCAATAAAATTGAGGGGAAAAGAAACCCTAAAAGGTACATTAAACAAAATGTATTGAAGGGGTTAACTGTAAGAAAGTGGTGAGGATTGTGCCAGAGCTATATAGTCAGACCCTGTTCCAAGGGGCGGGGTATCAAAGCTCAGTTGGCAAAGTGGCAGCATAAATGAGGCCCTGAGAAAATCCAAGTTCCATCTTCAGCGCTCGCCTAAAGATCCAGGTATGATGGTACTCCAAAGGCAGATAGATTCCTGGGGCTTTTGTCCAGCCTAGCATCATCAGGTTCCCAGGTGAGAGCCTTTGTCTCAAGCAGGAAGAGAGAAGGTGGGAATGCTGCAGACAGACATGGAGTACCCATGTATGAGATTCTCAAATTAATAATAATATAAAACCAAGTTGGACAGCTCATGAGGAAGTAGACCAGAGGCTGATCTCTGGCTCTACACACATGCGTACACTCATGAACGTAATAAACTGTAGAAGGCAATGAATTGAATGAATTGTAGAAAGCCTCTAAGGTGCTGAAAAATACCATTTTCTCTTTAAGCTGAGCAAAGATAAGAGATACAGTTTCCATACTGTTTACTGCTGATCCTCTGCGCCTAGTACAATGTCTGGCACTCAACTCCTACCCATAATGTTTGTATACACAAGCCCACCACACTAAACATTCACCCACATATAATATGTATACATAATCTTAAGTACTTCCTGCTGTTTATCTTCAACACAGGACATATCAAGTCCTTGCTTATCTGGAACCTATATTAATTGGCCCTCAATTTCCTCTGACCTTACTAGATGTTTTCTTATCATACTGTGTGACATCAAGCCTCTACAAAGGGTGGCTACTTGAATTCTATTTCTTTGGACTTAGGTGAGGATTCTGAACTGCTCCACGCCAGGCAAAGGTATGTGCTCCACCCAGCACAGTGCCTCATTGATGTAGGTGCTCAGAAATTACCTTTCACTCTGTAAGTTGCGTCAAGTTATGAAGCACTGCATCCCTAATGTTTGTTGCTTATCCCCAAGAGCCTATTACCACACCTGGTGCACAGTGAATATATGATTAACTGAAGAGCTATTGCTCATGCACCTAGAAAATGCAAAGTCAGCCTTTATCTCCAGCCTTTGTACATGGCTGATCAACATCTCAGTCAGTTGTGAGTGGTGCTTGTGTGTGTGTGTGTGTGTGTGTGTATGGACAGGGAAGACACAGGGGCAGGAGCAATGAGGCAGCTGGCCACATCCACAGTCAGGAAGAGGGAGACAAAAGGGCAAGTTCAGCTCATAGAGTGGTGTTGCCCACATGTAGTGTGAGCCTTCTTCTACCTCAGGTAACAGCCTAGAAACTTCCTTATAGCCATGCTTGAAGGTGTCTCCTAGGTGATTCTAGGTCCTGTTAAGTTGAAAATTAATATTAACTCACACTGCCAGGGTTGACTGAGATGTTACTAACATAGGCATTGTAAACTTTTTATTCTTTTCTTTCAATATAAACCCAGTTAAGTCCTGACTATGATCCTGGATTACAGTTTATTAATATGATATGAGGGAGGGATAATTGAGATTCATAGACTTTAACCATTTCCCTCAAGTGACAGAGCTTGGAATCAAATTCAGATCGGTAACTCCAAAGTCAGTTTATGGATCAGTTTGACAATACTGTCTAATCGATTTAGATTGATTACTTCCAAATCTAGTCTTTATGGTAATGTTTGTACTGATAGATCATGGCTCTGATCACAACTTCATATTTAAACTTTAATTAATGCACAAGTACAAAGTAGATTTCTTCACAAAAATAGTAGTAATTTTTAATGAGTGTGTGGAACATGTGCAAATACTGGTGCCTTCATATGCTGTTGATGGTAAAATAATGTAGGCTTGTGAAAGTCAACCTGCCAGTTCCTTACAGTTAAAATGCTGTCATATGACCCAGCAATCCACATCTAGTATGTTTCTAAGAAGTGAGCACTTATGTCTACACCAAACTCATACATGAAGATTCATAGCATACTATTTATAATAAAAAGGGGAAACAGTCCAACTGTCTATCAACTGATAAAGAAAACACTACATCCATGCAATGGGATACTATTCAAGCATTAACTTACCTAAAATTTAAAAAGACAAAACCCCCAAATCTAGACATACCTGTTTTGTTATATCAAATGCATGCTTTCAAAATCTAAACGCCTTAACTTTTTCATATAGATTAGAAGGAAGATTAGAAACAAGACAGGCTGGTAAGATGGCTCAGTGGGTAAGGCTGCTTGCTGCCAAGCCTGACAGTAAGGGTGTGATCCCTACAAGATAGAAAGAGAGAATGGACTCTCACAAGTTGTTCTCTGATTCCACATGTGCCATGTTAAATGTGCTCACATACACACACACACACACACACACACACACTAAATAAATAATAAAAATAAATAAACAGACTTTCCAGGCTGGGTATGGTAGTGTACACTTGGCACTAAGAAGGCAGGGGTGGGCATATTTTTGTGAATAAGCGACCAGTCTGATTGCATAGGGAGCTCCAGGCTAGTCAGGGCTGCATATGAGACCCTCCTGTTAAAAAGAAAGAAAGAAAGAGCCAATCTACAATTCTTCTCTGTAGTCTACTCCTACAAGTGAGCAGAGAGTGCAGAAGTTATAACTAATGGCAGAGGGCTAACGCAGGGAGAAATGTCTTGTGTTTACAGGGATCTCAGAAACTGAGAGATAGGGTTTCCAGCCTCCAACTCACAGAGATCCGCCTGCCTCTGACTCCCGAGCGCAGGCATTAAAGTTGTACACCACCGCCCAACTCAGGATTGTAAACAATCTTAGGATAACCTATGCAAACTAAGGCCTATAGCATTTCATAAGGTAATATAACAAATGAATGAAGGAAATGGTAAGTGTACTACTCCCCTTAGAACCTCAGAAACTCTTTTGTTTGGTTGTTTGGTTTTGTTGTTTTGAGACACAGTCTCACCATGGAGCCCTGGTTAGTCTGGAATTCCCAGAGATCCACCTGCCTCTGCCTTCTAAGCGCTAAGATCAAAGGCGTTCTCTACCATGCCTGGCCTCATCCACCTTCTTCTTTCCCCAGTTGCTGGTAGTTCAAGGGCGTTGGGGTTGCAGAGTAATACAGCAAACTCAAGGACCTTGTGGCAAGAGCATCAGGCTAGTCTACTTGACATGCCAGATTTTATTGTTGAATCTTGCTGACTTGACTTTTTACCATTAGTTTCTTGTACACTTTCATAGATGTGTGCCATGTTAACTATGTACAGTTATAGCTTTGCCATGGGAAAGAAAACCAACTTGATTTTTGTGGTTTTGAGACAGGTAATCTTTACATAGCCCTAGTTGTCCTGGAACTATGATCTGGCTGGCTTACAGAAATTCAACAGTCTGTGCCTCCTGAGTAAAGGCACTGGAAACCACACCTGGTCCAACTTGACTTTTGAGAATAAGGAACTGTATTTCTCAAAGTCTCAACAGAAAACTATAGGTTTCTTCAAGATAAGACTACTATGGTTCATCAAACACTCCAAAACGTCATGCTTTTTGGACAGACTCACAACTTAGAATGGCCTTTTGTTTTAATCATATTATAAGAAGCATTAGCATGTAGTTTTATTTTTAAGATCGATCAATAACTATCACAATCTTTGCTAAAAAGGGTAGATGTGATATAACCAGGTTTTAGCTGGTAAAAGTTAGAAAGTATGTTATTAATAGATGCAATTGTACATAAGAAATATTCTAAATTATGGAAGCTCCAAGTAAAAAGTACCACTGGGATTGTGGCAGTACTAAATTAAACATAGGATAGTGTGGATTTCAGATTCCTTGCAAGCTTTGTGGCAAGTCTCTACTAAAGAAATTTTAGGAAGTGAAGAGAGGTGGCAGAGATTTCTACACGAACAGAACGTTTGAGGCTGTTTTTTCCTTAGATGAAAATGTCTGAGATGGTTTTGAGCTGTTATGTGGGGGATGGAATAATAGGCAAGTGTGTTGTAGGAAATTAAAGTAAAAAAGGGGGAGTGTTATAACATTTCATAAAGGGGAAACGAATTATTAAGCAGGCATGGAAACATTAAGTTTTTCTATAAAGACGATTAAGGAAAATATATTTCTCTCACAACTCAACTGAGTAATAGAAAAACGCAGCCAAATAAACAGAAGTACTTACCCTCCCAAGGGAAGATGAGGTTTTACAATAAGGTAGCTAGTACCGTGCCAAATGTTTATAAAGTGCCGATGGAGACATGGTGCAGATACATTAACATTTAGTTTTATTTTTAAGGTGTCTCAAGACCTGTCACTGCAGCCTTTGCTATCAGACGTGGAAACTCAGGAACAGGGGCGCTGGGACCCATCGTTGCAATCTAGGCTCTCAGGGGTCTGTCCAGCCTCCCTAGGCTGCACTGCAGAGGGGCGTGCCGGGCCTTTCCGCAGCAGGACGGGTCGGACCCGCAGGGCCAGGCGAGCGTTTCAGACACGGTTTCGGAGGCGCTGCCAGTGGTGTGGACCGTCGAGGCGCTAGGACACCGGCTTGTCCCGGCGCCCGAGGCTGAGGCTCCAGTACGGCGCCCCGCACCGGCAAGGGCCGCTAGGCGCCAGTTTCGCGTGGGCCGCTCTAGCTCGCAGTTCCTCTCTATAGTCCCTCTCCCCGCCCGCTGCTGGAGGTGGGAGGGCGAGGACGCCGCCAGCGCGCGTGCGCGCTCTGCGCTGCAGCTAGTCTGCGTGCGTGAGTGGGAGGCGGCGGGCCTGCGACTGTGGCCTTCCCGGCTGACTGCTCCGACGCCGCATCCCCAGTCATGAACCGGTTTGGCACCCGGTTGGTGGGAGCCACGGCGACCTCGCCGCTGCCGCCGAAAGCACGAAGCAATGAGAACCTCGACAAAATCGATATGTCCCTGGGTGAGGGACCGGGGTGGCCGCGTCGTGGTGGGGGAGGGGGCGGGAGTCGCGGTGGGGGAAGGGGCGGTTGGCCGCGGTTGCCTGTCGGTTTTGGTCGCGCGTGGGCGGAACCGGCAGAGATCCCCGAGGTGAGACGGGAGCCACCCCGGCGTAGGGAGGGGTCGTGGCAAGGACTGGCCGGGCCGTGTAGTTTGCAGGGTCGGTGGGTACTGTCTTCTTCCCTTGCGGGACGCGATCTCTTGGGCCACCCGGGCTGGCGTGTGCTCACCCACCCGGGGTTTTTCCTTATAAAGTCTTAGAACCGGGCTGGGGCTGCAACTGACTAAAGCCAGCAGCTGCGAGAATGGCCTGTCTGGTGTGACTGTGTCCAGAAGTGCGCTGGGCACGGGCGATTTCCAACCAGCCCCCCCCCTGGGAACGCCGGGGGACCGGGACGCGGTCCCAGAACGGCCGCTCGGAGGGGTCGTTAAGCGAGAACCGTATTGCTGTGTTTGATTAGGTGTTTACAGAAGCGTGTTCCCTAGCCCGGTTTCAAAGTTAGCCAGTTGGGGGTGGGGAGGGAGAGATGTACGCAGATTGAAAAAATGTCAGGTAGAACATGGGGTCCAGTATACATAAAAAGGATGCCGTAGTTTGCTTCTGACTATATAAGAAAAGCATGAAGACTGTTTTTTATTTTCGAAAAAATAATTCAGATCCAACAGTATGAAGGCTTCTATTTGGATTGGCTTAGCAGATCAAAAGTAATATCATTTTTGTAGAGTCAAGTTATGGTATTGGATAGGATCAGTGCTGTCTTGCTTTTCCTCTTTCTGGGTCTTTTCTCACCACACCACCCCTCTTTGACATTGTAAAATACCTGAATACTGAACTTGTGTTTCTTTTTGAATGGAAGGATATCCTGGGCCTCAGAAGCCCAGAAACCATACAGCTCGGAGGGGAGGTTTCCCAGTGGAAGGGCATCCTGAGACACGGGTGCCCAGAAACCACACAGCTCTGAAAGAAAGTCTTTGCAGCTCCCAGGGGAGGGTATTCCCAGATGAGCTGAGGAGCTCAGGACTCTCAGCCCTACTCCACTTCTTAACTTCTTCTCTTCATTGCTTCTAGGCTTCTTCTTATTAGTCACACCAGGCAGCAAATCTCATAAAATTGGAGGATACAGGGATGGCTGCCCTCTGCTCCCAAGATAGGACAACAGGGAATTGGGCAAAAGGCAGTGCTTTTCAGGACAGAGATTTCCAGAATAAGGATTGGTGGGTTTTTCTTCTCAGGGATTGGTTAGTTTTTGCGGCAAGCTCTGGGATTGGTAGGTTTCCAACCCTTTTCTCCGCCTTGGGTTAGGATAGAAGTCCTTTCCGACCACAGGCCCCTTTGGCTGAGGCGCCATCTTGAGGAGGCTGGAAAGGAGCTGTGCTGTGGGACAGCTCCTGTGGCAGCGGTATTTCAGGGTGGCACATTTCCTTTTCCACCTCTAGGCTCTAGGCTGAGGAGGTGATGAGGTGCCTCCATTTCTACTGCTCCTGTTGGGGCATCTTACAGAGGCCCTAGGCTGGGGTAGGATGGAGGGTCTGGCTGCTTTGATGGCTTTTGCAGCATACTGCTTAGGGACTGCAGAACTTAGATGTAACCTATTCTGAGGATGTTATTTAGGGTAATACTGGGTCTGGAAACACTCTTGTTATTTCTTTACATTTATGTTATCTCTTCTGTTACTTGGAAAGTTTTTGGTCAGCAGTTAAAAACTCTTTCTTGGTTTCTGGAGTTGCCTTAAGTCAGAACCTAATATTTGAACTAGTAAATTAACATGAATATGTTTGGCCTTTAGTTTGACTACATTGTCTAATCAGTAATGAACTCAAAAAAAAAAAAAAAAAAAAGACAGCTTTTGATTGAAAGCCATGAATTAGTATAACATGTTTATTGGATGCCAGGCGGTAAACTAAACATTTAATATAGTTTAATGTCCTACCAACCTCACAAGGGTTGTACTCCTAGTGATAAGTATGTAGAGCCATACTGTTTCATGAGCACCCTGCTGCTGACGTTTACTAGCCCTGTGACTATGGACAGATGGTCTAAGAAGGTGAGAGTAGGGTCTAGAGAGATTGCTTAGTGGTTAAGAACATATTCTGTTCTTGCAGAGACTCAAAGTTTGGTTCCCAGTACCTACTTTTGGCGTCTTGGCTCACAACATAACTCCAGTTCCAGAGATCCCATTCTCTCTTGATGTCCAT
Organism: Rhynchomys soricoides; assembly: GCA_019843965.1. Lineage (NCBI taxonomy): Eukaryota > Metazoa > Chordata > Mammalia > Rodentia > Muridae > Rhynchomys > Rhynchomys soricoides. Next base: position 3,207,495 of record JADRCH010000065.1, on the reverse strand, counting down.
AGACACTGCTTACATGCACAGATCCACAATCATACACATATAATTAAAAATAAAAGCCTAAAACAGGCGATAGCAGCTCCCTCATGGAATTGCTCTATTAAATGGGTCAATAGGCAAATGAAAACTGCTTGGAACAATATTTGAACAACAGATGCTATGCATGTATGTATGTATGTATGTATCTATCTATCTGTGTATTGAGACAAGGTCTCACTGTGTACCCCTGGCCGGCCTGGAACCAGGATGACCTGTAGACCAGGGTGACCTCAAACTCACAGAGAATCACCTAACTGCCTCTTGAGTGCTGGAATTAAAGGCTCTGTCTTTTATACACACCTGCACTATCTATAATAGTGTGTGTGTGTACCCTTATTGTAATTATCATTTACAGGAGTCTGAGGTAGAGACACGATTTGTTCAGAGTCCTACATAGTAGAGTCAGTAGAAGTCAGGATTTCAGTCTGGCTTTAGAGCTTGAAACTATAGATGTTATGAGAATTGTTAAACATCTGTTTCCACAGCCAATTATGAACATTATAGGAGTTCATAGTTTTGTGTTTCTTTAGATATACTGTTTCTTTCCTTTCTCTGTGTACAAAATATATATGTGCCACAGCATACAGGTGGAGGTCAGAGGACCTCCAAGAGTTGTTGATTCTCTTCTGCCATTGGTTCCAGAGATTAAACTCAGATCATTGGGCTTTTGCCCACTGAGCCATCTTGTGTTTTGTATGTTGTGTGTGTGTGTGTGTGTGTGTGTGTGCCAGAAGTTGACATCTGGTGTCTTCAGTCACCGTCTACCTTTATGAGGTAGGGTCTCTCACTGAACCTGAAGCTCATCCATCTGGTCCATCTGACTAGCAAGCATGTGTTAGGGATCCCATGTCTGCCTCCCCATTGCTGGGATTACAGACTTGTGTCAGCACCCAGCTTTGTGTATGGGTGCTGGGGATCTGAACTTGGGTCTTCATGCTTGTTGAGTAAGTACTTTACTGACTGAGCCATCCCTCTACCCCCCTTTGTATGTATTTCGTTTGATAAATAGGACATAAATTAAAGAGGGCTGCTTCTTCTTGAAAGTAGAAAAGTGGTGCTATGGAGAGCTGAAATAGAGCTGTCTTCCTCAGGAGAGTCCATCAGTCTGTCAGGTGCTTGTCTTTTAGCTAGAATCTTAGAGATTTGTGATAGTCTTACCAGGTCTTATAATCCCAGCAGAGAACCAGAGTCAGGCAGATAGGTGTCTGAGTTTGAGGTACGTTCCAGGCCAGCCTGGGCTGCACAGTGAGGGCGCCCCCCCCCCAAAAAAAAACCAAAAAAGCAAAAACAAAACAAATTTTAAATATGTGACCAAACCAGCTCAGTCAGTCAACAGGTTCTCCAGGGCAGGAGCGAGGATTAAAAAGAAAAAAAGACAATTAGACAACACTGTAGCATGACCCAGCCAGTTCTGAGGCTGAGGCGGGTTTATTTTTTCCCAATCTGCTTTTATACCATTTTAATTACATGCAAGTAATAAGATCAGTTCTAGGTTAAGGAAATGAGCAAGGCAATAAACAAAGTCCCGGGATCACCTTTGTTGTTGTTTTGTTTTGTTTTGTTTTTGTTTGTTTCTAAGGGCTTATCAGGATGACCAACATATCTAAGCCTACTTCCCTGTCCTAGCCCAAAGTCTTATTCCTGCCTGAAGCCTACTTCCTTGCCCTGGCCCAATGTCAAATTACTGCCAAGAGACCCATTTCTTTTCTTTACCAGATTTATAGAGTATCTACCAACTTAACTAATAATTGACATTGGCTCAGTTTTTAATTTAAAAGTAATATTGTAACACTCTTTGTGGTGGTATTATAAGAATAATGGAATGCACTATAATTATCTCACACATACGCATGCACACTGCCATGGAAGAAATGTTTCCCTTATTATGATATAAAGTATTTATTTTATGTATGTGAGTGTTTACCACATGGGTGCATGGTGCCTGTAGAAAGCAGAAGGGCATCAGATCCCCCTGGAACTCCAGTTGTGACCACAGGGAATTAAAGCTGGGTCTTCTGGAAGAGCGCAAGTGCTCTTTTGTTGCTGTTGTTTTTTTGTTGTTGTTCCTGTGTAGCCCTGGCTGTCCTGGAGCTTGCTCTGTAGACCAGGCTGGCCTCACGGAGATCCACATGCCTCTGCCACTGCAGTGCTGGGATTAAAGGCTTGCATTACTACCACTGGTTACAACCAGTGCCCTTAACTGCTGACTCATCCTTTAGCCCCAGAGAATAAGATGTAGTTATTATAATGTACTTCATTGTAATGGATCTTTTTTCTTCTATTGTTTACTGTCTACTTACTGTGTAGGAGTGCCTTGTTCTCCTTTCATATTAAAAAACTTTGAGGACTTAGACAATAAGATGTCTTCCTATTTTTAATTTTTAGTTGTGGCAAGAATTGTGTTGTATACTAGTAATTTGGCACTCTAGAAGATAAGGCAGGAAGATCATGAGTTTCGGGCTAGTGAGACTTCATCTTAAATTAATTCAGCTATATTAAAAATTATTCTGGTATGTTGGTATGTCTGGTATGTTAGCATATGCTTTTGATCCCCGCAGTTTCAAGGCAGAGGGAGGAAGAACTCTGAGTCCCAAGCCAGCCTATTTTATGAGTTCTGGGCCAGCCAGGGATACATAGTGAGTGGTACCTTGTCTCAGAAACAACAGCGAAATTACCCTAGTAGTCAAAATCAACACTCTTTTGCCCATAATCTCCAGATCAAATTCATTGGGTATATTCTCAAAGTTTTGAGGTTGTAAATAGCTGATGGAAAGTAGATCAATGAAATCGATGTTTTTCTCATTTTGTTCTCAATGAGAACTTAGTAATAAGTTCATATGTCTGATTTATGAAGCCTTGTTTTAAACCTAGTGTTGCTGTTTAAATACAGTGTCTCCCAAAAGGCTCCTAGATTGAAGGCGTGGTTCCGCCAGCTGGTGAAGCTGTTGAGAAGTGATTGAATCATGGAGGCAATAATGCCCTCATTGGATTAGAAATTGATAAATTAATAACTGAGTGAGCTGTTTAGGCAAGGTAGGGCCTCGTTGGAGGAAGCAGTTACTAAAGGTGTGCCCTTAAAGGGCAGCACCCACTTCTTTGCCTGGATGTCTGGAGGCAGTCAGCTTTCCCTCCATGCCCTTCCGTCATGATGCTATTTGTCACTACAGGCTTAGAAACAGTGGGGTCGGATGACCACAGACTGAATGAAACCTCTGAAAGATGAGCTCCTGCCCTTCTTCCTCTCCCCCAAACCTTTCTTTCTAATTGGTTTTTTTTTGGGGGGGTGGGGGGAGTTGAATTGGTATTTTTCTTCAGTGAGGGAGCTTGACTAACACAATTTTTAGTGTCTTTTATCTTATTAATTGGATTGAGGGTCAAACCTAGGGTCTTATGAATGCTAGGAAGCAGTTCACCCAAAGCCCTTGTGTTTTTAAATTTAGTGAGCTAGTTTGCAGTTGGAGACGAGTCTGGAGGAAAACGATACTTTGGAGTACTTTAAGTTACATATATTTATTTTTTTGTGTGTGTGTGATGTATGTTGTTTTGTGCATTTAAGCCAGTGGACAACTTATGGGAGGAATAATATAACTCAGGTAAGAAATGACCCTTAATTCAGGCATGCTAACGCAGGCCTTTCATCCCAGCTGTTGGGGAGGCAGAGGCAGTAGGATCGCTGTGATTTTGAGGGCAGCTTCTGCAGAGTTCCAGGACAAAGTGCTACACAGAGAAACCATGTCTTGAAAAACCAATAAATAAATAAATAAAACAAATGAAAGAAATGATCCTTAATAATTTCGTATTTCCTTCACTGATTTAGGAAAAACTAATTATATTGATACAGTTGTGGTTAAAGTGATTTGGTAAAATGATTGGAATTAGCTTTTAGCTTTAGTAGGAAGTAGTTTCTTTGGTTCTTTGCTTTGTCAGTCGCCACAATTAACACCGGGTTTGGAGGCTAGAGAATTTTCCACCCTTTCCTTTATTCTCTCCTTCTATCCTCTGTCTTTCTTGAGATAGAGTAGCTTTATGTAGCCAAGGCTGGCCTTAAAATTAACAGCAGCCCTCTTGCCTCATTCTGTCAAGCTGGGATTACAAGTGTGTGCCACTACACCCAGCTCAGTTTAGATATTTCTCTTTTTAAATATGTGCGTGTGTGTGTGTGTGTGTGTGTGTGTGTCTGGGTTTGCACACCACAGTATGAGTGTGGAGATCAGGATAGCTTGTGGAGAATCACCCCTCTTCTTTTACCATAAGGGTCCTAGGAATAAACTTGGGCCATCTGGTGTAGGTGCCTTTATTTGTGGAGCTATCTCCCTGGTGCCAGATATTTTTTGAATGAGTATAATGTTGGTTTCTAGTAACTTTTGACACTTAATAAGAATTTGATATATGTTTAGTTTTTTCATACTTAGATTGCTCATTGTGGTACTAACACAGTATGATGTTTATGAATTAATTTGAGGCTGTTTGAAGGTGTTTTGGAAATAACGAAGCTTACAGAGTTGAAGAGGTTAGAATAGGGAGGATTATGGATGACTTTGCTAGAGAAGAACAGAGCCAAAGTGCCATCTTTTATTAGGATACTTGCTCATTTGCTTGCTGTTTGCATGCCTGTTTCCATAAATAACTTAAACTTACTGAGACTGGGGACTGTCTTACACTCTTCCCTTATAATAGTCTAACACATGAATTAATTGCATAAACCGTACATCCAATAAATGTTTTCTGAATTAGGGTGAATTTAGAAAATTGGACTTTTGAAGTTCCTATTGTTATTTTGAATTGGCCCAAGCTCCCCTCAAACTCAATCTCTAGTCAAAGCTGGCCATGAACTTCTGACTCTCCTGCCTCTGCCTCTTTTTGCTGCAACTATAGGCATGTGCCACTGTGCACAACAGTAAGAGAAGACATTTTGTTGTTGTTTGCAGTACTGGGTTTGAACCCAAGACCTTGTATGTTCTAGGTAACACTACTACTGAACCGAATCCACCTACTGTCCCTCTCCCTGATAGATTTCATCAGTTGGTAGATCTCGTTGTCTGTTGGTTGGAACTTTGACTGGAGAACCTTCCCAAGCATTTCATCAGGCAAAATGGCTCATTGAAGCTTGGGGTGAGGGAAAGGGCTTGGGAGTCCTATGGCTACATAGGATAATATTCATGGGGACTGATAATATTCATGGGGACTGTTGACTATAAAAAGAACCTGAGCAATTTATTCATTGTGTTAAAATGAAAATAATTATGGCATTACCTTTTTTGTAGATGATATTATCAAACTGAATAGAAAGGAAGGAAAGAAGCAAAATTTTCCAAGACTAAATAGAAGACTCCAGCAAAGTGGTACCCGGCAATTCAGGATGAGAGTACGGTGGGGAATCCAGCAGAATTCTGGTAAGGCGGAAATGCTGTTATTTATGGGCTCATTATGTAATATGTTCAGCCATAGACTTAAAACCTGGAGGGAATACACCAGAACTCTCAGATTTTTGTTTAATTCTGAAAACGTGGAAAAACATTATTTCCTAAAATAGCTGTTAATTGATTGTTCCTTAAAATACTAAGTTGTTTAAAAGTAATCCCAGTTTATAAATAGTTTAAATTATTTTTAGAGTTTAGATTTGCCAAAGGTCTTATATAGCATGTAGTCCTGTTTTCCTTCCCCAGTGATAATCTGATGAGAACTGACTCCAGCTTGAATCAGCGGAAGAGCATACTGCAGCATGAGATAATCTACTCTATTGTGGGACTGTTCTGTTTACTAGGAATTTCTCATTTGATAAAAGCATGTCTAAGTATTACAGGAGGAAGAAAACTCCCTTTGTAAAGAGACCCTTTACTATGTGAAGACTGCTGTTCTACAAAGAAAATTACCAGCAGGCAGATTGATTGATTGATTGATTGATTGGCAGCATCTCACTGTGTAGCCATAACTAGCTATGTAGACTAGGCTGGCCTCAAACTCACAGAGATCTGGCTGTCTCTGCGTCTCAAGTGCCGAGATCAAAGGCCTGTGCTATCTTGCCCAGCTTTTGTCCAAACGCTGTCTTACCATCCAAGAACTTTATTTGTAAATTTTCCAAAGGTAGCACTCTAAACTGACTGCTGTGGGTGTAATTAGATTAGATAGATAGAAAGATAGATATTTTCTGATACTCTGATAGCTGCTGTACCTATAATCATTTTGTTCTAAAATAGTTTGGGAACAATCATTCAACAGATATATTATAAATTAACTTTTTAGCAACTCTACCAGCATCTTACAGTAAGCCTTTGTTCAAATAAAAAGAAATATCTTTTTCATATGAATAAAAATAACTTTGCCAAATTAACCAACTTAATTTTTTATTCTGTATTTTGAAAAATGAAAAATAATCTCCAGTAGAGTGTAATTTATATGTTTAATAGGTGATGTGTTTTCAAAAATATATTACTAATACTGGGCCTTTTTTTACAAAAAGATTTTATTTATTTTATATATATGACAAGTACACTGTAGCTTTAGACACACCAGAAGAGGGCATAGAATCCCATTACAGATGGTTGTGAGCCACCATGTGGTTGCTGGGAATTGAACTCAGGACCCCTGGAAGAACAGTCAGTGCTCTTAACCACTGAGCCATCTCTCCGGCCCAAGACTAGACCTTATAAGAAGCTCGGTGTTTTCTAAAGATTTGTTTTCTTTTTAACTCTATGTAGGGTGTGTGCATGTGAGTGAAGTAGGCATTGCAGACCCTGGAGCTGGCGTTTCATGCGGCTCATGTGGCTGTGAGCCACCTGGCTTGGGTTCTGGAAACTAAACTTGGTCATCTGGAAGAGTGTCCGGTGCTCTTAACAGCTGAACCATACCTTCAGCCTCTTAAGAATTTTTTAACTAGCTGGATCTAGTTTATACATTTTGTGACAGGTATTTAGCTGTTAGAAAAAAATGTGTAATTCTATTGATTTATATTAAAGATATCTTTACAGTTGTTATCTAATACATCATATTTAATATATTGTTATGTTTATATATTTTATCTTGAAGTAATTATTCAGACTAGCCAGAAATAGTATTTATTAATATTTTACATATTTGGTAAGTGTTTTTGAGCTTCGTGGTTTGGGGAATGCATAAAGATACAATCTTTTACTTTAAAGACTTAATTTCTAGTAACAAATAACTTAGAGAAGATAGAGTTTTAAAAGTCGTAATGCATGCCTATAATTTCAGCATTTGGGAAGCAGAGATAGGAGACTTGCTGAAAGTTCCAGACCAGCTTGGTCTAGATTAGTGAGGCTGTCTCAAACAAACAAACAACAACAACAACAAAAAACAAAATTCAAAAATCAAATTTGAGGCAAGTTGATGGGAGATAAAGGAAAGGGAGGGGAAGAAGAAAGGTACAGTACGTATGGCTCAGCAGTAAAGAGCACAGGCTACCCTTCCAGCGCACACACATACACAATGAAGGGCAAAGCACTCAGACACAACATAAAGTTTTAAGTTTACAGTTTTATAGACTTCACATAAGAATTTTGTACCACTGAGCTACATCCCAAAAGTCTTCTTCCTTCACTTAAATAGTCCTCCATTGCTTTCATTTTGTACGTATATGCATGTATACGAGACTATTCAGGACTATGTAGTAAGACCCTGTTTAAAAAACACATAAATAAAATAATTGCTGCTGTATTGTTCAAGTGTACTTTAGATTGTCCTATTACATTGCTGGACATACTTTTTTAAAAAGAAGGAATAGTATAGCAAGTTCCCACAGGCGAGCAGTGGCCGACCTGCTTTTATCTCATGGAGCTCTGAGTCAGAGCTCCACGATCTCTACCCAGCTCACTAGGTTCCCACTGGCGTGTTGCTACCAAGCCAGCTCCAAGCTTCAATACCCCACAGCCTCTGTGGTGCACATCTGGCAAACCCACACTTTGCCGCTGTACCTTTCTCTCTGGAACTCAGATATGAAGGAAAACGCAGCACAAACTTAGCTCAGAAACAATAGTAACTCAGTCTCTGGACGCAACAGCTAAAACCTAATCTTGTAAGCCTTATCAAAACCTCTGCTGGCAAATCCTTCTGGATTCACCATGATACCAGGAGACTAGCTACATCTTACCTATATGCTGTCCTGTTCCAAAAGGACCGAACTCTCCTGCTTTCTCTCTTCCTCCCTCCAACCTGAAAGTCCCTCCTACTCGCCCAGTGATTGGCTCTTTTATTCATTAGGGGATTGGTTCACAAGAAGTCACATGAGTATGTAATTCACTCCTTGTCCAAAGCCCCTCCCAGGAGGGCAGAATTAGCATCAAAATACAAACAGCCAAATACAAACAGCCCGGGCTATTCACAACACTATTGAGAAATTAGTGCTAGGGGTTTGAGATGTATTTCAGTAGTAGAGTGTTTACATAGCACATATAAGACCCTGAGATTAATCATCAGCACCATGTGCACCACCTTAGTTCAGAAGTACAGTATCTTGGCATTCCTAAATTTGTAATATCCTTTTCTTCTGTAGGTTTTGGGAAAACTAGTGTGAGCCGTAGAGGAAGAGTATTGCCTGGAAAGAGGCGCCCTTATGGAGTTATCACTGGCCTTGCAGCCAGGAAAGCAACTGGAATTCGAAAAGGAATAAGTCCTATGAATCGTCCACCTCTAAGTGACAAGGTAGGGTGTCACGTGATGGCTTAGTCCTGACCCAGATACCATTTTCCATTTATACTTGTGTCTTTCTGTCATATGCTTATTAGTAAATTTTAAGATATGTAGTTCTTTCTGGCTTACAGAACTTTCTGTGTAGACCAGGTCTGTGCCTTTTAAATGTCGGGATTAAAGACATGTACCACCACACCTGGCTATCCTAGTGTTTTCATGAATAAGCTTTACAGCCTTTTGATTGCCAAAAAAAAAAAAAAAGGATGGGTTTTCTTTGTAAGTGTGTGTGCACACTTGCCTGAGTGCCCTTGGAGCCAGAGGCTCAGATCCCCTGGAGCTGGAGATACAGCTAGTTGTAAGCCACCTGCCGTGGGTCCTCTACGAGAGCTGAGTCTAGCCTCCTACTGTCCCTAACATTTAAGAGATCCGTATTTTGTTTGTGTGCAGGCACATATGCACCCGGGTGTATGTGTAAAGGTTAGAGGACAACTCTGCAAGTCTGTTCTCCCTCCCTCCACCTTTATGTGGGAGAACCTGATGCTTGTCAGTTTACCTGCCCAGCAGATTCTTTTATCCACACGGCCGTCTCACCAGTTTCAGAGAAATTTGGTTCTTATTTATGTATTTCTTCTTTTGGATGATGGAGATTAAACTTAGAACTAGACAGCCATTGTAATATTGAAATATATCCCCAGCCTTGATTTTTTAATTTATCTTTTTGAATCAGGAGCTGATGTATCATGTAGCCAAGGCTAGCCTTAAACTCCTGCCTCTACAATTGCTGTAATTACAGGCATGTTCCTTCATGCTCATGCTCTCCTGATTTTTATATTTAAAATTATTTGTTTAAGACAGGGTCTCTGTTTTGTAGCCCTGCCTGTACTGGAACTCAATATGTAGATCAGGCTAGCCTCAAACTCACAAAGATTGGCCTGTCTCTTCCTCCCAAGTATTGGGATTAAAGGTGTATGATACCATGCCCAGATTGATTTTTATTTTTTAGATGAAGTACTTTGGAACTTACAGAAACATTTTAATAGCTAAGTAAAAATCTTTGCCAATTCATAAATATGCCTCATTCTCAAGTACAGTTGTCCTTTCATACCTGTGGGGATTGGTTCCAGGACACCTCTCTAATACTAAGGTCTTTCACACTTGGCTCAAAGTCTTTTAGGTAGTGTGGTATTTGCATATATAATATGCCCATTCTCCCATGTGCTTTGCCTTCCTTCAGTTACCTGTGATTCCTATTACAGTGTAAATACTGTATAAGCAATTTTTTTACTGTATTTAAGAAACAATGACAGGAAAAATCTATACACATTTAGAAAATGTAGTTTCTCCTGTCTCTGAGAGGGGGATTGTTCAGCTCACTGTGTCGTCAAAGATAACTTGAACTCCTGATCCATCCTGCCTTTACTTACCAAGGGAGACTTGGATTATAGGACTTCACCACCATACTTGGCATAAGTAAATTTAAAATTAATTTATAACAAATAATTATAGCATGCCAAGTACTTTAAAGGAAAAATTATGTTTGATAGAGGAGCACTTCACATTTATCTATAAAATAATCCTTGGTGTTATCACTTAAGATAAACTAAAGAAGCTTGGAATAGGAGCTGGAGAGAGTGTTCCTGGGTTAAGAGAACATGCTGCTCTTCAGAGGACCTGAGTTCAGTTCCCAGTACATACATCTGGTTTGTGATCTCCTGTAACTTCAGCTCCAGGGGCTCGGGCAGCCTCTTATGTTCTCTGGAAGCACATGGATGCACATATTCATACCCGACACAAACACAGTGTTCCTAAAGAAGTAAAATGCTTGGATTGGGATATTAGTCTAATTTTGTGTGTGTGTGTGGGGGGGGTTATGTTTTTGATAATTGTTTTCCTTGTTTCTACATTTCCTTCTTTTCTAAATAATCTCTAAGAATCAATGGGGCAGTGCTAAGGAGATGGTTCAGAATGGCACTTGCTATGCAAGCATGTGGACCTTTGTCAATCCATATAAAGCAGCTTGTAATCTGAGAAATGGAGACAGTTGGATCCCTGGGCCTTGCTGACCACCCAGTCCGTTTGTCTGGTATCAGTGAGTTTTATATTCAGTGAGATTCTTTCTCAAAAAATAAAGTTGAAAACTGTTGAAGAAGATACCTGACATTGGCCTCAGTCCTACACACACACACACACACACACACAGAGAGAGAGAGAGAGAGAGAGAGAGAGAGAGAGATATCCGTCCATACATGTGTATGCCACACACATAAGTAAATGAATAAAGATCTGTTTCAAACAAAAATGGAGCCAACCATGGATCCCATCATAATCCTGGCACTTAAGGACTATGGGAGTTGGAAGGTTGTAAATGTGAGGCTGTGGGAGGCTAGCTTGGGCTACATAGTATAATCCTGTCTCAAGAAAACAAATATATAGGCTAGGTGTTGTGGTACATGCCTCTAAACTCAGCACTTAGGAGGCAGAGGCAGGGATCTCTGAGTTACATAGTGGGTACCAGGATGGCAAGGGAAATGTAGAGGGACCCTGTCAGAAAGAAGAGGGGCGGGGGACAACAACAAATCAAGATAAATATGCAAGAAAATATTTAAGTACTGTTTTTTTTAATTATTGTCATGTTTATTAAGTACTTCTCATGATTAAAGCGATAGGAAAACGCAGACAATGTCTAAGATAGTATATACATCTTAGAGACATCTTTGTAGAAAATCTAGAAGCTTGAATTAGGATTTTATGATGGATATAGTTTACATATGTGAAGGAAAGAAAAGATACCCCACATGTTTGATTTTTATTAAATCCCAGCCCAGTTAATTATACTTTAATATCTTTGCTATTAAAACCTCTTTATTATGTTCTTGTTTTGGAAATTGGCCTTTATCTTTTTACATAATATGTTAGTCAACTTTTTATTATCGTAATAGAGCACTTGAAACAGTAGAGGGGCAAGGCTTGTTTTCGCCTGATTTTAAGGTTGTACTGCTGAGTGGAGGGGCAGGGGCAGGAGACTAATGGAGCAAAATGCTCATCTCTGGCCAGAAACCCGGGAGGGAGGAGGAGGAAGGGGGGGGGAGGGAGGGAGAGAGGGAGGGGGAAGAGGGGAGAGGCAGGAGAGGGGAGAGGCGGAAGGGTAGGCTTGTCACACTTCCCTTCCAGGCATTACTCCTCCCCAGTCACCCGAGATCCTCAGTGTGCCTCTGATTCTTTTCTTGAGTAATGAGTAACATTTCCCCCATCACCAGTTCACCTTCTCACTGCATCACTGTATCTGTATTTTACATGTAATATGATTGTCATCTTTTTAGTCACTTATGAAAATTTCAATTAATTTTAGTTTCTCCATCTTCCTATTGTATTGAAGCACTTTGGGGGCTCTGCCATTGTGCATTAAGAAATGTTAAGCATATTGGCACACATCTTATCCCCAACACTCATGAGACAAGCAGGTGGATCTCTGTGAGTTCAAGGCCAGCTTGGTCTATCTACATAATAGTTCTAAGACAGCCAGGGCTTTATAGAGAGACCCTGTCTCAAGAAACCAAAAAATAACAACCAAAAAAGTTTTTATTGTAGTAAGGTATATAACAAACGGCAGTCTGATTAACATAGTTGTCTTCCCTTCTGAAAGAATATAGAGCGATACTTTCCAGCATTAAAAAGGAAGACAAGCCTTCTGAGACAAAATGAAGTGCAAAGGAAACCAGTGGCAGTTCTCAAGAGACCTAATCAGTTAAACAGAAAGTAAGTACTCAAGCGGAAGAGAAGAATGTACTGTTTGAAAGTATGTGTTAGTCACTTGTCTTGTTGCTGTGCCAGAGTATCTGACAAAAACAGCTTAAGGAAGGAAGAGCTTATTTTAGGTTATAGTTCATCGTGGCAGCAAGAACAGGCTGGTTACAATGTCCACAGGCATGCAACAGATGGGTGAGTACTTGTGCTCAGCTCACGTTCTCTTTTTATTCAATCTGGGACCCACTTACTTGTCTATTGCTGTGATAAGACACCATGATCAAGGCAGCTTATAAAAGAAACAGGTTTATTTGAGGCTTACGATTTCAGAGTCCACGACCATCATGGCAGCAGGCAGGTGTGACTCTGGAGCAGTAGGTGAGAACTTTTATCTTGAACAACAAGTAGGAGGTAGGGTGGAGGGCACGAGCACTGGGAATTGCATTAGTCTTTTGAGACCCCAAAGCCCACCCATAGTGGCATTCCCCCTCCACCAAGGGGGAATGCCTCCTAATACTTCCCAAACAGTTCCACCAACTGGAAACCAAGTGTTCACATACAGGAGCCTTTGGGGACCATTTGTAATCAAACTGCTATAGAAGAGTTCATTCTCCCTTTGGTGGATCGATTTCCCACTTTACTTTCATCTAAATAATTCTTCCCAGACATGTCGAGAGATTTCTTTCCATTATGATTATAAATCCTACCATTTGCCATTTGAGATTAACCATCACAGTATACGAAATACTTTCTTTGATAGATGTTCAGAAGAATGGATTTACAGTGATTCTTAAAGTTATCTGGTCATTTCAATACAGTTACTTCCTTGCTGGAGGTGTGACTCAGTGCACTTAGCTAGCACGTGGCCCAGGGTTTATTCCTGACACCATGGGGAATCAAGAAAAGGTAGCTATTTGAAGTATCTATCCAAAAGCTAACATGGGAAGCAATCAGTAATTACTTTCTTATTTCTTAGACACAGTAATATTAAGGAATTTCATTAATGTAAACTCTTTTAAAAAGTATCACTTTTTAATTGTGTGTGTGTGTGTGTGTACCATGATGTATATGTGGAGGTCAGAGGACAACTTGAGGGAACTAGTTCTTTTTTTTTTTTCTACCTTATGGTTGCAGGGATCTAGCTTGGGTCATCTGACTTGGGGCCAAGTGGACTTCACTATGCTTCTTTACCTCCTTTAACATATAAAATAAAATTGTAAAAGTAATCATTGTAGTTATTCAATTCTAAAAGCTGAATTGATTTTTTGGTCTTGACTCTTACTAAAATACCGGGGCATAATATAGGTTATTGTGTGGACAGGAAAGCTACAAAGCTACCTAAATCTGGGTTTTGTCACGCCCCCTCCCCCATAGTCTTGTGTAGCTCTGTAACTATATAGACCAAACTGTCCTCAGATGTGAAATGTGTAGGGATCCTTCTGCCTCTACCATTCAAGTGCTAGGATTTAGGCATCTGCCACCAGCCTAGGATACATGGATGTTTCTTAAGTTGAAATTGCTTTTAGATTAAATTTAAGAGCATAAAAACCCCTAAAATGTATGTATTGTTAGGGCATTGTAATCTGTGAAGTTACTTCATTATTATTTTTTGAATTTTAAGTACTATTATTTCTTACAGAAAATGACAAGATAAATACAACTTGGATTGAGGTCTTTTCATTACTGTGTAGACATGTAGTAATCAAATTGCAGTTTTACTTAAAGCATTTGGTAATATCGTTTGTGAAAAGGGGTTCTTTGCAAATAAAAATGTTATTTGTTACATGAGATTTCCGTGTTGTGTTAGCTAGAGAAATTTGCATTTGAGCCTCTGAAGGTTGGAAATGAGATTTAGGAAGAATTTTAAGTACTTTATTATGCAATGGTAATTATAATTTATAAGTATGTGCTGTTCCATGTATGAAAGAATTAAAAAGTAGAGTATCACTTGAGTTATTATTTATCGTGTGTGTAGATGCCGCAGAGTGTGTGTGGAGGTCAGAAGACAGCTTTGAGAAGTTGGGTTTTTCCTTTCACCTTTATGTCAGTTGTAGGGATCGATCTCATGTTCTCAGTGAGGCACAGCAAGTGTATTTTCCTGCTGAGGCATTTGGCTGGATCAGAGAACATAGCTATTATATTATACCTTCATATATGTTTGTACCTCTGCGTTTTACATATTCATGTGTGGTGGGGTTTTCCCCTTGCCACGCTTACGATTGAACCCAAAGCCTCATGTAGACTCAGCAAGTGCTGTGCTTACCGTTTACTTATGTCCCTTACCGTGTGGTTTATGAATGGAGACAAGAAAGAAAACAAGAGCAATAGAGGTCGTTTTTCCAAGCCTTGTTTGTTTGTTTTTTTTAAGATTTATTTATTTTTGTTTGGTATGTATGAGTGTTTTGCCTTCATGTATATCTGTGCATCACATGCTTGCCGTGCCTAGAAGTCAGGAAAGGATGCCAGATCCCCCTGGAGGTACAAATTGTGAGCCACTATGTGGGTATTGGTAATGGCACCCAGGTCCCCTGGAAAGAGCAGCCAGTGTTTTTAATTTTTAACTTCTGAGCCCTCTCTCCTGCCACAACTCTATTTATGGTTTTCAGTTTGGCTCTGAATGCATCTAGGTTTGATTTTCTTTGAACTAATCTACTAAATTATAATTTTAAAAACAAATACAGGAAATAATAGAACTAAAATGTAATTTTGTGAATGTTTTCATAAGATGTGAAATGATGAAGAGTAGAATATTTGGGAACTACACTAGTTCAGAACCAAGTTGTTACGTAGTATACTACAGAGGGAATTTTGTAAATATATAACAGCTTTGTATAAATAAGAAAGCAAATTGGAGTCTATTACATGCTTATCAAATTTTAAGCTTATGAGTTTAACTGTTTTTGCTTATTTTTCCTCAAGGTATTTAATAGCAAAGTGGCTGAGATCACTCGTACATGTTTTTTCTTGCAGAAATAACATTCCAACTAATTTTACCAGGAATGGGAATAAATTAAGTCATCAGAAAGACACTCGTCAGGCGACCTTTCTTTTCAGAAGAGGCCTGAAGGTATTAGAAAGCCCTGGTCGTGCTGTTTCCACTCCCAGGGATCCTTTAGTAATCATAGGTGTGGCCTGTTGTTTAGTGTGAAAAACAAGGCACTAGATTAATTCTTTCTGTTAATACATGGGTTTTCTACTTCCTGTCTTTTCTTGCTGGTATCTTATAATAATTTAGCTTGGTTATTTACTAATAAACTTGTATTTGTACTTTTTCCTATCCAGAGATCCCTCACAGAGGGTGTTGCCAGCATAGCGTAGGCCCTTCCTGAGTTAATGTTTGTGTTTACCCTGGGTTGTATGTTTTCAGTGCATGATAGCCGGTTGAACTTAAACACTGTGCTCACTGTGAGCCCTGCTGGGGGTTTGTTGTTTTTATTTTCCTTTAGGTTCAGACCCAGTTGAACACAGAACAGCTGATAGATGATGTGGTAGCAAAGAGAACACGTCAGTAAGTTCCAGTTTGTTTCTTTAAGATGTTGTTTCTGAATTTACATGATACTAGCTGCTTGAATTGCCATCTGCCCCAGTGCGCAAGAAATAAAACCCAAAATGAAATTCTTCCTGCAGTAGATAAATGGAACCTTGGCCCTGGGATGCTAGATAGCCACTGAGCCACATCTGTAGTTCCCAGGTGAACCAGGCTTCAGGTGTCAGTGTCTCCTGAGTTACTGAACTAACTACTCTTCACGATTTATTCCATTAATGGTACAGTTTTCCTTCTTTCACCCTCCTTTTCTCCTCCACCTCCCTTTCTTTTTTTCTTTCTCTGCATCTTTTATGCAAATGAGCCTGTTTGGGGAACGACTAGAATAAAGTCCCGTAGAGTTTTTAATAGTAAGTGTCTGTCCATTATTCTTCCCAAGTGTGAACTGTATAGTGGTCTGTTTCTAACAAAGGGTCAGAATTTGTAATTTCTTTAAAAATAGCAGTTACTTTTTGTAAAATAAAATGTAAAAAAAAAAAAAAAATAAGGTCATGGTCCGGATGCAGGTACAGTGAAGTGTGATTTTCAGCAATGTAGGAAATTATTTGAACCTGACCTTTAGTACAGGAGACAAAAAGTCTTAAGAAGAAAATAATAATAATCAGTCTGTTTGCTTCTTCAACAAACATTTATATAATAATGATATTCTATCTGTACTGTTTGTTTATGCTGGGGGAAGGTCTCAAATGCCTCAGATTCAACATGCATCTGAGCGTAGCCTTGAGCTCCGTATCTTCTTGCCTCCACCTCTCAAGTGCTGGGATTACATATGTGCCAGCATGCCTGGCATTATTTATTTGTTTTGGGCTTTGAGAATAAAACATAGATAAAGCAAAAGACAGCTAATTTGGGAAATTATAATGGAAGTGCCAGATTTTGGCTAACATAAATAAATATGAAGGTAGAGCTGACAGTAATGGTGGCATTCATCTGTAGCTTCAGTGTTTAGACAGCTGTCACCAAGACAAGTCCTAGCCCACACAGTGAGACCCAGGAATGAGGAGGGGAGTGGGGAATACAAAGTGGGAAAAGTAGAAAGGATTACAGAGGCCACTAAACGTAAACGACAGAGCAGACGCCATCAGAAGGAGTGCGGTTTTAAGTTACAGTGAAAAGGAAAGTAATAATCATACAACTGTGAAAATAGTTAGAGGTAGGAAATAGGAACCGAAGGAAGGCCTTGTTCCATCTTAGGAAGAGCTTTGTATGTAAACATCCTGTCTGTAAACTGAAAGTAACAACTACCACTGAAAATAGGAAAGGTCAGAAATGCTACCTCCACACGAGAAGCGGAGACTGTCTGCTTTCATTAGATTCTCTTCTGCACGTAGTTTTTCAAAATGTCTTTATAGTCATTACTTTGATAAACACCTAACAAATCTATATTTTCAGTTCTTATACCTAAGATCCTGTGTGTATTTTAAACTAAAAAATGAATGGCTACTTTGAAATGTGTAGTTCAGGACTGAGATTTTATCTTGGTAGTGGAACACTTGGTTGATGAACTAAGACAAATAGATGTGCAGAGAGACAGAATAAATATCTTTCAATGGGATATACTGTAAGATTTATAAGCTTTTAAGAAAAAAAATTTCAAACCTAGATGGCGTACTTCCACCACAAATGGAGGAATTTTGACTGTATCCATTGACAATCCTGGAGCTGTACAGTGCCCTGTGTAAGTTTTTTTCTTCCTTTTTTTTTTTTTTCCTTTCTTGAAAAGTTGTAACATCTTGATACACGCACACGCACACTCACGCACACTCACACGCACGCTCACGCACACTCACACGCACACACACACACGCACACACTAGGAAAGTGAAAGGTGTTGGACTTGTGCTTAGAGGTATAAGTCAGGGTAAAATGAGATGCAAGAATAAAGAATAATTGCAACATTAGCCAGGCCTTTATCCCCAGTACTTGGGGAGGCTGAGGCAAGGGGATTGCCATGAGTTCTAAGACCAGGTTTAGATACAAAGTGAGTTCAAGGTTAGCTCAAGTATAGACTGAGGCCATGTCTCAAAAAAAAAATGGAAATCGTATAGGTCAAGTAAGCAAAAGCTCCCTTGATTCCTGGCTCTACATCTACCCAAACACCCACTCATATGTATCTGTATATGTGATACAGATATTACCACTTTTTTGTCAGACAATCCTTCTGTGTAGCTCAGACCAGCCTTGAACTTAAGAACTTTTTGTCCCACGCTCCTGAGTGCTGAGGAAAGATACATGCCACCATCTCTGCTTATTATGTATTTTTGCTTTCAAAATTGTGTTCATGGAGTTGGGGAGATGGCTAAGTGGTAAACTTGCTACAAGCACGTTGAACTGAGTTTGTATCCCCAGGCCTCACATATAAAACCAGGTGTGGCAACATGAACCTGCAATCCCAGCATGGGGGTGAGGGGCGGGGAACAGAGACAGGTTGGACGGGTGGATCCCTGGAGCTCACTGGCAAGCCAGCTTAGCCAGATATTGAGCATCAGGCTTGGTGAGAGATTCTATCAAAATGAATGAATGAATGAATAAATAAATAAAGGTGGAGAGGCATAGAGAAACACCTGATAGCTAACCTCTGGCTGCCACATGTACACATACAACACCAGAGTTCTGTGTCTGTAGAACAGATGTGTTCTTTTAAATGTGTATGTGATAGTAAGTGAGGTGACACCTGTGCTTACCACTCTTCCCCTCCTCCCCTTGCGTAGGTTGAATATCATTAATTTGAGACCATACAGACCTACTTTCTCCTTTTTTGTAGTGTATCTTATCAAAGTTAACTGTTTCACTATATGTATTGCACTAAAAATACAGGTTCCTTTCATTTAAAGATTATGACTTAGAAATCACCAGTTCTTTGACTTGTTAAAAATGTTAACAGGTAGGGCAGGAGAGATGACTTACTATTCCCGTGTAGGCTCTGAGTTCAATAAGGCAGATCATAGTCATCTGTAACTTGAATCCCAAGGGCTCCAGCACCCTATCCTCAGCTTCGTGGTCTCTGCATCCATGTGGTGCACGTGTATACAGGGAGGTGAACACTCATACACATGAAATGGGAAAAAAAGACTTTTTAGAGAGATGGAGTTCTACTTGAAGAGGAATTCTGTGAGCAGTTATACATTTCGGTAGTTAAGAGTAGTCCGTCAGCAGCTGGCACTGCTGTTTTTATTTTTTGAGAGAACATTGTGATAGCCTTAATTCATTTGAACGTGTGTGAGGAAATTTTGAGTACTTTATCTGGTAAACGAATTTAAACTGTCTTTTTTTTTTTTTTTTTTTTTTTTGCTAGAACTCAGAAACCACGATTAACTCGTACTGCTGTGCCCTCATTCTTGACAAAAAGAGAACAGTCTGACGTTAAGAAAGCTCCTAAAGGCGTCCCTCTACAGTTTGACATAAATAGTGTGGGAAAACAGGTAAATAAAAAAAATTTCCCCTGTGTTTCTTTGGATCATTCACTGACAGCCTTCTGATAACCAAAAACATTGTATGCACATTAAGCAGGGTGGGCTAGCCCCTTTCCCACTCCTTAGGCTCTCTCAGAGAGTGCCTGTTTGACATTTTATTAAATCAGATCTTATATTTACCATGATTTATTTAAAGTTTCACCTGTATTAGCGGTTTTTTATTATTATTATTTGGATGGTATTCATCACATGTATTTGTCACATTATGTATTCTTTAATTAGCTGGAAGTTTTTTGTGTCCTTGGGCTGTTAGCATGTTTTCTTTGGGGGGAGGAGGTAAATGTCAATGGATATATTTGATAGATTTTGGTAGACCATATGCTAACTTTACATTTAACTTTCTTAGAAACTACTGAGCTATTTTCCAAAGAGATGACTATAGTCTTTTGTTTTGTTTTGTTTTTCAAAACAGGGTTTCTCTGTATAGCCCTGGCTGTCCTGGAACTCACTCTGTAGACCAGGCTGGCCTCGAACTCAGAAATCCGCCTGCCTCTGCTTCCCAAGTGCTGGGATTAAAGGCGTGCACCACCAGTGCCTGGCGACTATAGTCTTTTGTATTCCTACAGCATATATGGGGTTTCCACATTTTTGTCAACATTTGTTATTATCTGTCAGTTTATCTGTATAGTGACAGATTAGTGTAAAGTGACATTTCTCTATGATTTTGACAGTTTGTGTATTGTTGTAGTCTTAGATCTTGTTAAATTTATTTAGCTTTAGGGGGCTGGAGAACTGGCTCAGTGGTTAATAAAAACAGTGACTGCTCTACCAGAGGTCCTGCGTTCAATTCCCAGCAACCACATGGCAGCTTACAGTCATCTATAATGGGGTCCGATGCCCTCCTTGGTGTGCAGATGTACATGCAAAGTGGCCACATACATAAAATACAAACAAATCTTTAAAAAAATAAAAGTAAAACACCTTGGTCAACTACCTTTTTTTAATTGCTTAATTTTATAGTTAATCTGAATTCTTTAGGGTTTTTCTATATAAATACTTCTTCATTCTCTAAATTCCTTTCCAGTGTTTAAACCCTTTTTCTTGTTTTATTATAATGGTTAGCACATCCACTACAGGGTTTGATAGAATTAATAAGACTAGTGTGCTTGCTGTGTTCTGCTGATGTAAAGCATTAGACGTTTGACCATGTTTTACAGCTAAGCTTGCCCACTTTTCTGAGTTTGAACTCAAAAGTATAACTTGCCTTTGCCCTTTCAATTTCCTCAGGTACTGCCCTGTCCTAAGCATGCTTGCCCTTGCTCTGCGAACAGCCCGCCCCTCTTCTATAGCTGTTTTCCATTTCCCTTCCTTTGTCACATGCTGAGAAGAATCACAGCTTGTCTACCTCTCAAACTCTAGGAAATAGTTCTTTGTTGTTATTGTTTTTCCAGACAGTTTCTTTGTGTAACAGCCCTGACTGTCCTGCAACTTACTATGTAGACTAGGATGGCCTCAGACTCACAGAGATCCACCTGCCTCCAGCATGCTGGGATTATAGGCATGTGCCGCTGCCACCCACCTAAGAAATAGTTTTTAAGTTAAAAAAAAAATTAGATAGACATTTAGATAGATAACCGCAAGCTTTACGTTTATTGTAGATTGTCCAGATTAAGGGACCTCCTGTCTTTCTAATTGCTGAGAGTTTTTACTATGAATTTATGTTGAATATTATCATATACTTCTTTGGGGAACAGTTTGGTAGAAATAAGGTCCTGGGATTTAAGTTTAGAAGTGCGGGGAGAAAGCTTGGTTTTATTTCGTTAGAAAGCACATGTTTGACACAGACAAAGTCCTTGGTGTAATTGCTGATACAAAATATGAAGAAAAAAAGAGACAAATTTGTTTTATTTTATTTTGATCCTATTCTTAATTTCTTTTCTGCTTGGAAGCACTTTGTTGTTTTTTAATCAAAAACCAGAGTTTTACTTAAATCTTTATAGGGTACTCAGTTTAAAGCTTTCTTTTAAAATACTCAGAAGTTGAAATAACTGTGTTTCTGGTGTTTTTAAAGTCATAGTCTCATACTGCGGCCCAGGCTGGCTTCACGCATAGTTTTTCTTCCTCAGCCTCTTGGGATAGTAAGAGTAGGCCAGCTACCAGTTCTGGCTAAAATAACTTTTTTGTTGTCTGATATTTTCTTTCTCGTCTTTTTTTTTTTTTTTTTAAGACAAAGTCTCACAGTATATTCTTAGATAGCCTGAGACTCTGTGTGGATCTGGAATTAAATTCATAGATTCACCTGCCTTTTCTTCCTGAGTGATGTAATCAAATGTGCGTGCCAACACTAGTTGAAGTAACACTTTTTGCCAAAGGTATCACTAGAATTTATAACAGTGTTTGCAGAGCTTCAAATTAATTCAGATTGAGGTATTTGGATATATTTTCTATAGACAGTAGTAGTATATATGTATATGCTTGTATAATGCGGTATAGATATTTAATGATTGGAAGATGAGGATTCTTGAACTCCTACTTTTAAGTTCTAAAGCTACTGATAGACAACTCAGTGTATAGCTTGTTTTTGTTAGAGTCAATTGAAATTATACACACAATTTAAGATGATGCATATCGTTACTACTAATTACCATTAATTTTAAGATCACATATAAAGGAAATGGTTTGGGGTTTTTTTTCAATTAAGTTAATTTTTTCCTCCTCTTCTATAGACAGGGATGACTCTGAATGAACGATTTGGAATACTGAAAGAGCAAAGAGCCACCCTCACGTTCAGCAAAGGAGGAAGCCGCTTTGTGACTGTGGGATAGATCCAAGTCCACGGAACTTTTATGTGTTGACTGTCTGAAAAGTTGATTTGCTCGAATAGTTCATTGGAGAAGTTCAAGAAACTTTCCTTCAGGATATTCACAGGCCTAAATAACTTTATTTTTGAAGGTTTTGTTTTGCTTTGGTTTGTTTGTTTGTTTGTTTTTTAATGTATAAATAATGCCCTGAAAGAATAGCAGGGAATATACCTATCTGTTCTTAAAGATTTCATAGTTGGCCCAAACAAAGCAGTTCTCTGTTGACTTCTTTGATTCCTCATAAAGCAGAAGGAAGACAGAAAGATAGAAATTGATTATTTTTATGAGTGTGGTATTTAGGATCTTATCACTTTTATCCAGTTTTTAGGTTTTGCCATGGTAAATCTTAAACTTGAGAAATACGAGTATACTGCTGTGTTGTTACCCATTCATGTGCTGGTGTGACCAGGACAGCTGCCTTTCTGTCATCACTGTAGGAGAATTTCAGTTTTGACTTCCGAGGCTTATGGAAATATTTGGAACTTGGTTCATTTTTCAGTTATTGTTAGATTAAACTTCCTGAGTTCTAAGCACTTAGTATTAAACTTTCAGTAAAAAATGTGGCTCTCAGGATTAGTCTCAGACCAAAATATGTCAGGGCTGTAAATGCTTATTTACAGAGTTATCTGATAGGTTGTTGGAGGAGATGCCTCCTACAAAAGCTTGATAGTTTGTGTTTAGTATAAATGGAAAAAACACGAAAGGCATTAGCAAACTGAAGGACTGGAAACAGGAAAAAATAAAAACCTGAGTCATAGTTATATTATCTGGATTTACTTCTGTCTTGAGTCTAGTGTCCATAGATTCTTCTATAAATGATGCTTACAGGAATTACAATTTTTAAAATGAGTTGAATCCTTGGGTATTTTGACAGTATACTTATTAAATATAAAGTCCTATGTTTCATACTCAAAAGGTTTTTTGTAAAGCTTTTAGACTTGATGAGTTCAATAATTTATAACTCCCCAAACAAAAATCTGCAGTGTATGTCACAAAAGGAAAAAGTGCAAAATCACAATGAAGTTACGGTTAACTGTACACGTTCACTCTGTTTCTTCTGTCACCCAAAGTTCAGGCATTATAGGGAGAAAGGGTTTTTTTCTTACTCTGGAGGTCTGCTGTGCTGAGCTAGTGCTGAGAGTGCTCACACAGTCATAAGTCATAAATTACAGTGAAATGCCAAAATGCAGCAGCATGTCCCAGCTACAGATCAGCAAGTGTGGTCATTTTGAAGCCTGACCTTTGGTTTTATGATTTCAAATTTGAGTTGGTGTTTAAGTCTCTGCTGTTGATTTCTCCTGTAAAGACAAAGCACTGTACTTCCTGCCCACCTCCATTGTGTTCTAGGCTTCATTGTCTTTGATGTTCAAGTTTCTTACTGGCTTGTGCTAGTCGTGGGAAAATCAGTAACAATGTCATGCTTATACCAAAGATCTAAATCGTTCCTCAGCATCTGTTATCTGCCAGCACTTGTACTTGGGAAGGGGTTTTGGAGGGTAATCACAGAACCTGAAAGTAAACTCCAGTTTCTCCTTAGCTGTAATGCTTTTCATTGAGGCCAAGGACTCCTTATACAACATTTTTGCCAATTTGAATATTTATATTTGGTTCAGAAAGAAAACATTTTAGAGTGGTTTGCTGGTAGCTTATTTTAAAGCAAAGGAAAAACAACTGAGCATGTACACTATCTTTGGAACAATTTTAAAAATACAATATAAAAGTCTTTGTTTCTTGTTGTTTTAAATATTATTATACAGAGGTGTTAGTAATTCCATTTTTGGAAAATCTTAAAAATTGCCCAAATGTTGACACTAAGTACATTGGAACCAGTGTCTTTGGTATAGTGAATGTTTGCTCTTCATGCATCTGTAATTTAATTTTTGTTCAAATTTTGCCTTTGATACAACTAAGTTAAAACTCTTTGAGTGCTGACATGTTGTATATAAACAAAACAATATGCTTTGTTGGAGGAAAATTTCCTTTCTTGGAATGTGATTGTAGTCATCCTTGTTCAGTTCTTGAAGCCTTTTTTTTTTTTTTTTTTTTTTTTTTTAATTTAAACAGGGTGCAACTTAAAATTTCCTTTGCATCAAGGTGTATGCAAAACATTGATGCAGTGCATCACAAAGTGAAAGTTTGTATTTAATGAGGAGGTGCTTTACACTGTACTTTTTGGTGTTTTTTGGAAAAGTTACATTAGATTTGTTCTGGAGCTGTTGTTCATTTTTGACAAATAAAATGTAACAGGTTTCACATGAGTTATTCTGAGCTATAAAGATGAGTTGTGATTTTTTTAGATTGCTCTGTGTTACAAAGCATCTTGTAGTGGTTTTATTACAATTTCTGAGATTTGAAGTTACAGATCAGCTAAATCTCCACTCTTGGTATTCCTCTGACTTTTGATCATTTCATGTGTAGGTAACATGAGGTTCCAACATGAGGTCACCGAGGGGAAGTGAAGATAGTCACATTGTTATAATGCAGGGCACAGAAGTAGATGAGCCTTTAGAGGTGACCTGCATTGGCCCCTCTTCTTTCATCTTAGTAAGTGACACCCAACATTTTCTAAGACGTACATGTGGCAGTCATGACTTATAATTCTCAGTGGACAATAAACGTCTTCATACATAGACAGTAGTTTTGTGGTATTTTTAATGTGTCAGATATTTAAGAATTAGTAGTAGTCCTATGTCAACATTTGTGATATGCTCAGTAAATATACTCTTCCAACGATAATTCCTACTTAATTACTTTGATATTGAAGCTACTGAAACTTACTAATTAGGAAAGGCCACTGTTTCTAGTATACACCAGGAAGATGATTGCTAATTCCAGGCCCCATCTCAAAAAAAAAAAAACTAACACAGAGAGGAAAAAGCCTGGTGGTTGAATCTGTTGTGTATTTTTAAGCATACACAAACTTTTTACTATATTAATTATAATCAAATTGTAAAATATGTTTAAGAAACATGGGTATGATTGTCAACTTTTTAGTTTTGTTAGAGATGCATATTAAATGTTGCTGCCCATAATGTAATTCATACAGTATATGCAGTTTGGGGGTATGAAGAGATTTAAAAAATTCTCTTGTCATACAGAGAGTTCCCTATGTTCCAAATGCAGGCAATATTAAAGCAAAAAAAGAAACTACTCACTTCTGATCAGTAGACCTTTTACGTTTATTTGGAATTGTCTTGCCTTTTTGTATATATGACTTAAGCTTCCCATGAAAGATGGTGGTTCTGTTTGGAGCTGGGGCAGGGTGGTGGTGGTGGTGGTGCAGTCAGGCTCTCCCTCCATTTCCCCCTTCCTCTCCAGCCTATGTATCACATAGCTTCAGCTTTCAATGTCTGAGTTTATAGGAGTGTGCCACAATACCTAGTTTTATCACTTCAAAGATTGGTTTAAGTATTTTCATGTCTGCATGTATGTATATTCACTGTGTGTGCTGGAGCCTATGAAGGGCAGATGAGGGTGTTCGATCCCTGGAACTGGAGTTAGAAGAGCAGTGAGCACTCTTAACCATCTCTCCAGCCCTTTCAACAGATTTCAAAGTGGATACTTAAGTAAACCCCAAGCATTTATGAAAAGAGTTTTAGATACTGTAGACCACTAAGAGATGTAAAGATTTGCTTGGAAATTGTAGTATGTATGGCCAACAATGTCTACTAACTCAGCGAGTAAAGGTGATTTAAAATTTGGTCCCCAGAACCCATGTGATGGGAGCAAAGAATAGACTCCAGAAAGCGTGCTATCGTCTGACTTCCACGTGTGCTCTGTGATTACAGGTGCCAGTGTGCACACACACCTGAGCCCATTTCCCCCCTTTTCATTTTCTCTAGTAAGTAGAAATTTACATTAAACTTTGTTGTATAAAGTTTTTAAAATCAATTAGACCCTATTAAAGGAAAAGGAAGGCAGGTATGATGGCACACACTTTGTAATCCCAGTACTTGGGAGGCAGGCAATGAGATTGCTGCAGGAAGGGCTGAGCATGTAGCTCAGTGGTAAGATGCTTGCCTAGCATGAGTGAGGTCCTAGGTTGAACCCCCAGTACTATAGCACATAACAAACAAAAACCCCTATATTCAAAAAATGTCTCATTTAAAGGCTGGAGAGATGGCTCAGTGGTTAAGAGCACTGACTGCTCTTCCAGAGGACCTGAGTTCAATTCCCAGCACCCACATGGTGGCTCACAACCATCTGTAATGGGTTCTGATGCCCTTTTCTGGTGTGTCTGAAGACAGCAACAGTGTACTCACATACATAAAATAAATAAATTAAAAAAAAAAAAAAAAAAAAGATTGCTGCAGGTTCTAGTCTGCATAGTGAGTTCCAGGCTAGGCAGGACCAAACCTTGTCTCAGCAAAACCGAAACTAAAATGACCAAACATTTGTTGAATATATTCAAGTCAGTTTCTTAAATTTAAAGAGGATGTAATATACCAGTTTTTTAATCTTAGAGGTAGAATCTTAAGGAGTGAGTACCCACAATGAAATCTCAGTGGCTCTATGAAAGCTATTGAAACTGAAGTGAAACTTGCTTCTGGTACTGAATGAGTTAAGTTTTAGCCTCTAAAATAAACAGGAAGAAGGGGAGTCTGTCAGTGCCTGAGACTGAGTAGCCTCTACTGCCCTTCTGTTCAGCTTCTCCTTGTAGCACAACAGTAGTTGAATAAGGTGGTTGATTTCTATATCCCGTTTGCTCAGCAACCTTTTAGTACTCTTAGTTCTTGACTAAAGTTATACCCTCCACAAAGGCTCCGTTTCTGATAACTTGTAACATGATACCTACTTTATGAAGATTGAGGAGCTGGGCTTCAGTGCATGCCTATGATCTTAGCACTCAGGAAGCAAAGGCAGGAAAGTCCAGCTTGGAAGACAGCGTGGGCTGCACAGATACTGTCTCAGAAGATTTAAAACAAGAGATGGAGGGAATAAGGTGAAAATTCTACACATTTTGCATTTGCTTCATAGTAGAAAATGCAACCCAAGTCTTCACATCTCAAGAATGCCCCCTTGATCTCTCAGTTTATGACAGGTTTATAAAAACTTTTTTCTTTTAAGGCCTGTGTGTGTTGAGTTAATAGGTTATGTACCATATGTGTGCCTGGTGCCTGCTAGGGTCACAAGAGGGCATCACATACATGCTCTGGAACTAGAGTTGTGAGCCACCACCTGGGTGCTAGAACCAAACCCAGATTCTTTTCAGGAGCAGCAAGTTCTAATCAGTGAGCCGTCTGCAACTCAGATTTAATTTTACTGCTACTTCATCTACATAATTTATGTGTATGAGTGCTCTGAAGGGGTGAACACCTGCATGGCAAAGGAGGGCAACAGATCCCATTACAGATGGTGGTGAGCCACCTTGTGGGTGCTGGGAATTGAACTCAGGACCTTTGGAAGGGCAGCCAATGCTCTTAATTGTTGAACCACCTAGCTAGCCCTGAGTTTTAATTTTAATATATGTGTGTATGTGCATGTGAATATATATGGATAACATCTCACTGTATTGCTCACTGTTGTCTGATACCGGATTCAAATTCCTCTGCTCAAGTAATCCTTGCCTTGAGTAGCTGGGAATACAGGCATATACCCAGTTTCATTTATTCTTTCATTCATTAGTTGCTTAATTGAGACAGGATCTCATTAGTGCTCATAGACTGACTTAGCTCCCTGTTCTTGCTCCAGTTTTCTTCATACCCCCATTTTCAAATAAGTTTAACCTTTTCATACGTGTGTGGTGTATGCCTGTATGTACTCAGAGGCCAGATGAAGATGGCAAGGGTCCTGCTTCATTGTTCTCTTGAGATACAGTCTCTCTCTGGTCCTGGAGGCAGGCTGGCAGCTGGCAGCCCTCAGTGATCTCCTGTGTTCCCTCTCCACAGCATTGGAGTTACAGCACAGATGTGGCCACACCTGGCTTTCTTCCCCTACTTCTGGAGATTTGAACGCAGGTCCTTATGCTTATACAGCAAGGAACTCTACCCACTGAGCCATCCTCCCAGTCAGTCCTTACTCCCCAGTTTTAAAAGACATTTTCTCACATAGTATGTGTAGCATCTTCCGTTTCTCCCCCATGCACAGACTTCTTAATTTTGGCCTTCAGATATCTACAGACTTGCATACCATGTTCTGAAAAACTAACCTATCTACTTATCTTGATTTCCATGCTTCCTTTTGATTCATATGGTCAGCCTTCCCATATACCCCTGGGATGTGGGGTGTGTGTATAGCATCAAGTTTAATTTGCTAATGGCTTCAAATCAAGTCAAACAGACTAGTTTCAATTTACACATCTGGCCAGTTCAGGATTAGGATTACCATGCTGAAATTGTAGTGGAATGCTCGTGTCAATAGGAAAAGAGGCCATATTGCTAAGAACTTGTCAGAATTCATGCAGATATCAAGTATTGAGAGGACAATAGTGCGCAATAGTGCATTTGGAAAGGTACATCTGGCCATTCCATAGGATTAGTGTGTGTGTGTGTGTGTGAGAGAGAGAGAGAGAGAGATGTGATGTGTGAGTGGGCACAGAGGTTAGAGACTACTCAGTTCTCCCCGTTTACCACGGGCTCTGTGGATTAAATTTAGGTTGTTGAGTTTGTGTGGCAAACTTTTCCTCATGAACCAGCTTGCCAGCCCAACTTTTTTTTTTTTTTCCTAAGACAGGTATCCCTATGTAGCTAGGTTGGCCTGGATCCTCCTGTCTCAACCTCTCAAGTACTAGGATTACAACATGTGCCTGGCTAACTTACTTAATTCAAACTTAATTCAAAGAATTACAAATTTTCAGAAAGATCAGAAAATATACATATGTTGGATAAACATTACTTGACAGAGACTACCCATTACTTACAATGAAGTGACCCATTAATAGACATTAATAATTTATTGTGGGACTTGTTGCAAAAGAACCTAGAATGTCACATAGTGGAGAGCCAGACATGGTATCAACTATCATATACTTGCTTTATATTCTCAAGGGTTGAAAGGCCAAAGGCCAGCCTGAGCTACTTTGGGACTCTTATCTCAAAACAAAAGGGCTGATAGAGCGGGTCTCTGAACAACTGTGACTAATCAACTTTATTACTGAAACATTTTTACAATTTCTTGAACTTAGAGACTCAGGAAAGTGCTTGTTTGGGGCTTCCCTGAAGTTGGGTCTTGGATGATGAGTAGCTTCTCACACCTCATTTTCTTTCATGCTCTGTGGTGGATTTTCTCATTTGTGTCTTAATGCTCTCACATGCATCAAAATCATACTTGAGTATGTGTATACTCATCTTCCATTATGAAATTTTGCTCTCCGTCATCCTATCCTATTTCATAACTATTCAGGTTTGATTCAAAGCCTCACTCATCTTGGGAGGGACTGCTTTGCTATGGACTCATAATCCTCTCTTCACGCTCAGCCCTATTACTGTTGTCTTACTGTAACTGGCCTCCTTGGGTTCCAAAATAAGATTAGCTAATTCTTTAGGAAAAAAACTTTATCTGACAGGCCCTCGAATTCCGTACAGCAAATTAAAATTGATGGTAAGTGACATTTGCATCACATATTAGGAATGGCTCAATTTAAAAACAGATTTGGGAAAATAAGACCGCAGAACTAGGGAGGTCTTATTTAAATGTGAGTGGAATTTTTCATTACTAGAATGGTTTTTTTTCCCCTTTCAGTTCTAAATTTAATCTCTACATTTATATCATAGCCAGGTTTCAATGTTAGACTTAAATACTATTTGTTCTGCTCTAGTCAGTGATAAAATCTGCGCGAACAGCCATAGTATTTAAGACGTTTGGTTTCATTAAGAGCGCCTGCTTAAAAAGAAGAATCTAAAATACATAACAATTTCAACAAAAACTAGGGACTTTGTAACCGAATCTGCACATACAGTATTTTTTTTCTCTTTCAAGAACTACTAGTATATCCACAAATCTCAGTTCAGATCATCTGGCTTTACGGTGACAAGTTGAGAGACAATTTCGGCTTATCCCAGGGAGTCCCCTCTAAGTGCCCAAGTTTCTGCCTGCAACAGTGCTAAGAATCTTTGCTGTTTAATGTGATCCACCACTGAGGGTCGGAGCGCTGTTAAGGATGGTTTTTGTAGTGGTCTTGTAGGGAGCCGAGAGTTACAGGGCTGCTGCAGCTCGGCGAAGTCGGTTCGGTTTTCCTGGAAAACCTGCTTGTGGGCGGGGCAGGCGCCCAGCTGCGCCCTCTGCGCGTCCGGGAGAGCTGTCCGGGAGAGCTGTCCCGGGTCCGCGAGTTCTTTTCTCCGCCCACCCAGCGGATCGGGTGGCGCATGCGCAGAGCCGGGCAGGAGAGTTGTCGGCTGGGAAATGGCGGCCGCGGGCTTGGTGGCTGTGGTAGCGGCTGCGGAGTACTCTGGCCCAGTGGCGTCCGGGGGAAACCTCTCCGGTGCTAACTGTGGGCCGAGCCCTGGGTTGGGCCCTGGTCCTGGCCCAGGTTCGTGGAGCCGCTCGGTCGACCGAGCCCTGGAAGAGGCGGCGGTCACCGGGGTGCTGAGCCTGAGCGGCCGGAAACTGAGGGAGTTTCCCCGGGGAGCGGCCAGCCATGACCTGACGGACACCACCCGGGCCGGTGAGCGGGGTGCGGGCATCCCTGCTACCCAGGACCGGTGGGGCGGGGGCGGGGGGCGTGTGGCGACTGGCCCGAGGCTCCAGGGGTAACGGGGACTGCTGGCGCTACCGCGCACCCTCCCGGCCTGGCCAGACCCGGAGCCTGGGGTGCGGCGGCGCGCAGCAGCATCTCCGATGCGGGCTAGAGGCAAATGACTGCTGCCCTTCCCGGAGTCGCTCTCAGATATCCCGGCGTCAGTGCCTCCCTCCCCCCGTAGACTTTTGCCTCACCCCGGTGTCTGCAGACCACTTTGGATTTGGGATGCCAAATTGACTTTGCTAAGAGTTGGAGCGTGGCAACCACGTTCTTCCATCGTACTATGGGTGCCTCTGGGTGCTGCATTGTCAAAGGACCCAGGTCCGCGATTGCGTTTTCCCCAATGTGTCTGAGTATGTGTGTGTAATGTGGATTCCAACGCTGTAACGACTTATTTCTCCGCCTCCGTCTGATTTACAGAAAAGTACTTGTAAAAAAATAGGCCATCTTTAGGTGCTCAGGACTTTCTTTTTCCATTCTTACTGCCCCCCAAGAAAACATGAAAAGAAGAAAAACTTAGTAGGACATTGTCTACCACATCTATATTTACTTTTCCCTTTAAAAACATTTCTGCGCCTTATATTGTTTAAGACAGGAAAGAGAATGGGAATTAAGTATTATTTGGTTTCCTTAGTTGTGGGAAACAATGTATGGTGACTGAAGTATTCAACATACTATAATGTGTTCCTCTTGTGTTTTAAATATAGTTTCCTCTGGGAGTAGATGAAGAATTGACTTCCTTTTATTTTACATAAATATAAGAGGAGGGGTCCCTTATGAAGTGGTTTAAATATTTTGTGTTTATGTAGTTAGTGAGTGTATAGTATATACATTGTTTCATCCTCATTCTGCTTGATTTAAAAATCTTAGAGTTAATACTTTTTCTCAAGTGTGTAGTCATTAAAGATTGGTAATTATTACATATAATCACTAATGTTGAAAAAATAAATAGAACTGGGCTGGAGAGATGGCTCAGTGGGTAAAAAGGCACTTGCTGTTACCAGACCTGACAGACAACCCAAGTTTGGTCCCCAGAACCTACATAGTGGAAGGAGAGAACTGACTCCTGCAACTGTCGTCTGCCTTACACACACACACACACACACACACACACACACCACTGCACTAAATATTTTTTAAAAAATGAAAAAAAAGATGTTAAATTACCCCTAGAAATTATTTCCAAAGAAACTTTTCCTCTGCTTATTAAAGCTTATTTTGGGGAGTTTTGTTTTTTTTTTTTTCTTTTAAAATATAATTTTTTATGTATTTTTTTACTTGATGGTATTAAAGTCAAATGTGCTAAGGTAAACATGAATAAATTACTTGAATTTTTTTGTGTGTTGGTGACCGCATGTAAACTTGCCATTCAGACCCCTCCCTTCCTTCTTGATTCTGCTCATTGGAGGACTGACTGGCAAGGTGCTTTTCGCATTGAGGTGAGTCATTTCAGTAGTGCTGCTCTAAGCCTGAAGGTAAAGAAAGGGCTGATTGTAGGGGTCTATCTGGCTTATTGTCTCATGTGTTTTTAAGTAATTCTAGGAGTAAAAGTTTGAGCCATCAAGAAAGAAAAGCTTGATTGACAAAACTGGACATTTATGAAGAATAATATTTCATCTAAAGAAAAGTTTTCCTTTTTTTTGTTTTAGATTTATTTATTTTATGTATGTGAGTACACTGTAGCTATCTTCAGACACACCAGAAGAGGGCATCAGATCCCATTACAGATGGTTGTGAGCCACCATGTGGGTGCTGGGAATTGAACTCAGAGCCTCTGGAAGAACAGTCAGTGCTCTTAACCGCTGAGCCATCTCTCCAGCCCCCAGTTTTTCTTTTTGAGCTCTGATATTTTTATGTATATTATTACTCATATTTTAGTGTTCTACTTACTATATTAAATGAAAGGTTTGGTTGTTGGTGGTTGACATTTTATCTGGTTAAAAGTATACTATAAAAGGAGAGATTCAAAAGTTCACAAAGTGTTTTTTAACCTGTTAGGCCAGATTCATTTTTAACTTTGGCAGCTCTTAGTAATTAGAACAAAAATAGTTTTAAACAGGCAATTTAATGCCACTGACATAATTTATTGAGTGTTCATTATTTGTTTTTCATCCTTAGATGTTTAAGATATATTGCCTTGTTAAATACACATAACATATCGGTTAAATATGATTAAACCCACTTTCATAGGAAAAGCAACTCAAAGATACTTCTACTACTGGTAGACTTTTACCTAACTCTGTTTTCTCTACTCTATCAAGCAGCTTCTCTGTGTGCAGTGAGGCTTTATTTTTCTTTGTGTTGCAGATAGAGAAAGAGAAGCTTAGAAATGTTTAATAATGTGCTCAAAGACCTGTAACGAGAGGAAGAGGGTGTTCTTTAGAACTGGAGCCTTGTGACATGACTCCAAAACTCAGTCTTCCTTTTTTGCAGGTACTTGATGAATCCAGACCTGCTACACTTTAAATGATATGTATATGTGTGTGTCTCTACTGTCGGTATGTGCATATGAATGCAGATGCTGAGGAAACTGATGAGAAGAGGGGATCAGTTCCCCTGCAGCTGCTGTCACAGGTCACTGAGCCACCTGGTCCTCTGCAAGAGCGGTGTACCCGCTTAACCACTGAACCATCTCTGCTGCCTGAATTCAGACTTGTATTCAGACAATAGTTACGTATTTTGCGTAGGGTAGATACTCTAAATATTTAAAACCATGTAAATTGTATCAGAGTTGGCTCATAGATTATTCTTTCATTAAGAATGCAGTGTCTTGGTGGACAGCAGCAGCTTTCTACGAATTTACATCCTAAGAAACAGCACTTACAACCTATACCATTTACAACGGGACATAATTGAAGTTTGTCATTAAATTCTTCTTTAGTTTATTTTGGGTTTTGGTGTCCTGTTAGGTGTTGGGGAATAGCTTTTTTTTTTTTTTTTTTTTTTTTGGTGGTGGTAGGGATTAAGTACAGGGAATTATACACATCAAGGAAGGGACAAAAAACAGTTTTTGTTTTTTAAAGAAAAAGAAATGCTTATTTTTGAGTAGGTGACTAGATCCTGTGGACAAGATTTTAGAAGAAATTACAGAAGAATTCTTGGAGCAAGAGAGATACAACTTGGGTGTCAGTTGGCAGAAATGAGAAGGAAAGCCGTTCTGAGCAGTGGTAGACATCATAGAAAAAGGTTCAAGATTCTAGGGGTTCTCGTCTGCTCAGGACCACTGTCTAATCCCCTTCAATCCCGTAACAGTACTTCAGTTTTCCTATTGAACCACCCTGAGAGGTTATATAAATCCTACTCTGCATAGGGCAGGCTTAGGGCTCAGGCATTGTGCTAAGATGCCTTCCAAACATACAACAATTATGTGAGTTGTAAGTGCTAATTGCTTTTTGTCTGACTCCACACATCAGATAACTGAGACTCAGGAGATGATATAATTTGGTCAGGACTTCACATCCAGAAAGCAATAGAACTAGGATTCAAATTCATATATAGCCTGACATGCTGGTATATGCTTATAATTCTAGCTTTTAGAAAGCTGAGGCAGGAGTTGGCTTCTGATTAAGAAGTTGAGGGAGCCTGTGCTATTTAGGAAATTCAAGGCTAGATAGTGAGACCCGTCTCAAGAATAGTCACGTATGTGTTATTCTAAAGCTGTGTTTTTGACCACTGAGTCACACAAGTTTGAAACCTACAAGTGGTTGCACTGCTAGCTAATGATGTGCAGCCAAGGGAAACACAGACCCGGAGCTTTAGAGTGAAATCAGAGCTAGAGCATAAACTCAAGAAAATGATAGTGAAAGTTGAGACATTCAGATTCTTTCTCCAGGAATAGAAAAGTGAGTCTTTTCTGGCATTTTGAGAAGGAGGAAGAATCAGCCTGAGGGAAAAGCAAACAGAATTCATTAACCAGGCCTGTTACAGAGTTGATAGACTTGGTGGAGCTGTAATGACCGTCTGAGTTACTTTATAGATGAGAAGCTTTCTCAGTTTAAATGCCATGCTTCAAAGTGTAGAGTGAGATGACCAGATAGTTCGTATTTCACAGACAGCAAATGGGAGTCGCAGTTGAAATTGTAAAAAATGTTTTTTGAATAAAAGATAGAAAACAAAAGAACAAGGCCTCAGAATTGGGGAAAAGCACAGTTGTGGGCTGGTTGGGGAGGGAAGAATGAGATTGCACACGTCTAGAAAACAAATGGAGATGCAACAGTCAACATAATGCAGTATCATCAAAGTCATGGGAATTGAAACTATAAGAAATGAATACTTATTTCCTATACAAGAAGAATGGAGCTAGGCGGTGGCACATGCCTTTAGGGAGGCAGAGGCAGGTGGCTGTCTGAGTTTGAGGCCAGCTTGGTCCACAAAGCCAGTTCCAGGACAGCCAGAGAGACCTTGTCTTGGGAAAAATAAAAAATTAAAACCCAAGAAGAGTGGAGACCGCTAAAATGCCATTTAATTAGTTAGGAATGTGATCTGTAATCCACAAAATGATAGTTTTTGTAAGTCTTGGAAATAAGTACTAAAGTGTCTGGTCTTAAGAGGAAATAATGTTTTTTTTTAACCCATCTTGATATGTGTATATTCATGAATTTTTTTCCCAGAAATTTTTTTTCAATGTGGTAGTCACTAGCCATAGATACTATTAAAATAAAAAACATATATATTTTTAGATCTAGAAACACATGCTTGTAATCCTAGCACTTAAAAGGCTGAGACAGGAAGATAGGGAGTTTGGGGCCAGCCTAAGATAGCTAGTGAGACCCTGTTTCAGTCAAGCATTGAAGCAAGGAAGCTGGGTGTGTGCCTGCTACTCAAGAGGCTAAGGTGGGGATTACTTGAGCATAGGAATTTGAATCCTATATCAAACAACAGTAACCAACACAGTGGGTTCTCTCTCTCTCCCTCCCTCACGCTCTCTCTCTCTCTCTCTCATATACCTATGTCATGGGAAGAAAGAACTGACTCCAGCAGGTTGTCTTCTGACTTTCACATGTGCACATTCTCACACACTCACACATACATATGCGTACACACAGAATAAGTGTACATTTTAAAATCTGAGCTGCAGAGTTGGCTAATTTGTTAGAACACTTGTTGCTCTTGTAGAGAATCTGGGTGTTTGGTTCTCAGTGTACACATTGTGGCTCACGGTCATCCATAATTCCAGTTATAGGAGATCTGACACACTCTTCTGACTTCCACTGTCACCAGGTCTACGTGTCAGTACGTGTCAGTAAAACACTTAGACATATAAAATAAAATAAATCTTCAAATAAATTTCAACTAGAGTACTTGCCTAGCATGTGTAGGATACTGCATTTTATATCTAGGATGGATGGTGGATAATTGATTCTTGAGATAACCTAACTGTATTTCAGGTGCTTTCAGAAGATATATGTGTCCTATTGGACAGCACACTGGACAGACTTGAATTAATCTTGGGGCGGGGGTGGGGTGGGGGTCGTGAGACACAGCTTCTCTTTTGTGGCCCTGGCTGTCCTGGAACTCACTCTGTAGACCAGGCTGACCTTGAACTTAGAGATCTGCCTGTTTCTGCCTTCCAAGTGCCACTACTGCTTGGCTCAGAATTTTTTTAAATTATCAAATAAAAAAATAGAATAGAACCCCTCATCCTTCTAGAAAGGTGTGTTTTGGCAGTGACATGTTGGCATAATGAAAGAAACTGGGATTCTTTCTTGTTTATTTTATGAATCTCACTCACTTTAGCAATTTTATTATATCCACGAAAATAGTAAGCCAGCAGTGAGGCCAAGCTGTTAGGTAAAGGCTTAGGTGAGGACAAAGCCAAAGGGATGGTGACAGCAAAGCTAGACTCAGCTATAAGACCCTCACAAGCATGTCAACAGAGAGGTCTGTGTGATTTTTTTTTTTTTTTTTTTTTATAAAAATATATTAGGCTGGTGAGATGGGATAGTGGGTACAGTGTTTGCCTTGTAAGCCTGATGCCCTGACACAGGTAAAAGTTGGACACAGTTGCAGTAGCAGCTGTAAGCCCATCGTGCCATTGACAAGGCAGTAGGAGGCAAAGACAGGAGAAGCTTGCAGGCCAGATAGCCTGTGTGAACAGTGAATAAGATGGACCCCGTCCCAAAGTAGAAGGCAAGCACTGACACTTGAGGTTGTCCTCTGACCTCCACATCCCTGTGCCTATACGCACACACACGCACACGCACACACACACACTCCACTCTCTCTCTCTCTCACTCTCTCCCTCTGAAAAATTGAAGTCTTTGGTGCTAATAAAGACTCATCCTGTGCTTCTTCCTTCCTTTTCTGCCTCAAAAACAAGTACAAGCTGTATACTGACAGTGTAAAGGGGACCTATTGGGGTAAAGAAACCTTGGTTACTTAGCTCACACACGCGATACTCACATACACATATGCTTACAAAGAAAGACAGAGGCTGTGCTGCTGGTGGGGATTGTGGAGATGTAGTATAAAGCTATTTAAAAATAAGATTTTTTTTTTTTTAAATTGAGGTTTTGGGAGATAATCTTGGCTTCTCTACAATGGGGTGACATTTGAAATAGGAAGGGAAATAGCAGGACAGTGACAACAGAGCCAGTGTGGAGATGGAAAGAAGGCCAGCAGCATTCAGCCAACATGGCCTAAGTTCTGTTTCATTTACATGTGTTTCTTTGGGAGGTAGAATCATAGAAAATATAACCCTTATATAGTATCAGATATTTTCAGTTCACTTATAAGGCAGTTATTCCATTTGTGTTTGAGGAAAAAAGTTTGGTACATGTGTTAATTCATACAAAGGAGTGGAATATTACTTTGAATTTATATGGAAGCCAGTGACATCAAATGTAATACTACTAATTTAGAGTCATAAACAAGGCCTAAAACGTTATTTTATTTTATTTTTAAAAAATTCCATTTATTTATTGTGTATATGCCAGGGTGTGCATGTGATAAGAGAACAACCATTCTCTTCTTCACTGTGGTTTCTAGAGATGGAATTCAGGTCATCTGACATCAAGCTCCCTAACTTGCTGGACCATCTTACAGCCCTTCCTACTCATTTTCAACTTTCTTTGCTCCTCTAAAATGTAGATTATTTTGTTTGAAGGGAGTCTTAAGCAAGTATATTAAACTTATATCCAGAGATGTAGTTCAGTTGGTAAAATGCTTGTAAGAGGCCTTTGGTTTAGTCCTTAGCACTGTATGAAAGAGATGTGGCAGCACTGGCTTGTAATCCTAGCACTCAGGAAGTAGAGACAAGGGGATTACAAGTTCAGAGACACTCTTGGTTACATGGCAAGTTTGAAACCTCGTGTGTGTGTGTGTGTGTGTGTGTGTGTGTGTGTGTGTGTGTAAAATCTGAAGTGTTTGTCGCACAGTAGCTACTGATAATGGGTTTTTCACTGAAAACCCATTTTAGAGAACAGTTTGCACATGATAAAGAGAAGCCACAATATGAAAGAAGGCTTAAATTCAGATGGTATGTAGAACATATGTTGGATTTCTGTAAATAAAATGAGAACCAGTAAGAAAACTGGAGGAAGCCCTTGAGCTGATACTTTACCCAAGAGGAATGCCGTCAGTAATCATGAGAATGGAAAACAGAAGCACACACTCAGGTGCCACTTAAAGAGCTGAGAATACCACAGACCACGAAGCCTGTGAAGAGTGGGGAAGTCACGAACTGCTGGTGGACTGGGAGTTGATACACTGACTTTGAAAGCAAGTTTAGTGTTATCTAGCACAGTAAAAAGTGCATATGCTCTGTGCTCTAGAAAGCCTACTCTAGTCGGGAAGTGGTGGCACACACCTTTAATCCCAGCACTTGGGAGGCAGAGGCAGGTGGATTTCTGAGTTCGAGGCCAACCTGGTCTACAGAGTGAGTTCCAGGACAGCCAGGGCTATACAGAGAAACCCTGTCTTGAACCCTCCCCCTCCCCCCCCCCCCAAAAAAGAAAGCCTACTCTATATACACACTCTGAAGAAGTACATATTCCAAATAACCTTGTGTTGGTGTAATCCATGTATATGGATGCATGTGTACATCATCTAAGTGTTAATAACAGTAGTCATAGTGGTAACTCAGGTGCTCATCACCTAGCAGGGAAAATGAATGAGCTGCAGCTACATTCTATTACATGGACGAGCCATAGAAATAATGTGAAACACATGAACTTCGACTCAGTATTCGTGGTACAAATGTATTTTTTAAAATTCAAAAGCAGGACCAATACATAAACTTTAAAGTTATAAAGAAAATCAAGGAGGAGTTTGTCTTAAAAATCAGGGTGCTGGTTCCACAGGAGAAGAGAAAGGGAGTGAAGAAGGGTTGAACGGCTTGAGGTCAGGACGTCCTTCTGCAGCACTGGAACCAGGCTGCCCAATCCATAGCAACATGATTGCTGGATCATAAAGTGGCTGCTTGCTTGCTTGCTTGGTTTAGTTTAGTTTCTCAAGATAGGGCTTCTCTGTGTAGAATTCTCATCCATTTAACTTTTTATTACATGTTATTAATTTTTGTTGCTGTACAAGGGCCGCAGTGTACATGCTACATGCGTATATGTAGAGCACTGGACAGTCTGCAGGAGCACCATGTGGGCCCCAAGGATTGAACTCAGGCTTAATAGCAACAGCTTTTACCAGACAAGCCCTCTTGCCAGCTGTCTGTCCATTCTTAATCCGGTCATTTCTTGGTACTGAGTTAAGAGTTTTTTTACCTGAGTTGTTTGAATTCTGTATGCATTTGGAATCATTTGCTTACTCTGCCTTTTGTTGCCTTTTCTGTTAGGGTTGATTCCAAAAACATTCTTAAGATGAACGTCAAGGAGTCCTTCCTCTATGGTTTTGGTTTTTATCCTTTGGGGTTTTTGTTCTTTTGAGACAGGATCTCATTATGTAGCCCTGGCTGTCCTGGAGCTCACCATGTGAACCAGGCTTACAGAGATCCACCTGCTCTGCTGGGATTGAAGGTGTGAAGTGCTGGGAAAGAAACCACAACCTGCTCCCCTGTTTTATTCTAGTAGGTTTATAGTTTCTGGCCTTAATATTTAGGTTTTTAAGCCCATTTTGAGTTGTTGGGTTTTTTTTGTTTTGTTTTCTTTGTTTTTTTTTTACCATGGTGTAAGAGTCTCATTTCAGTTTTTGATATTATTTTACGTGTGTGCATGTTTTGACTATGTGTATGTGGTGCTCAGGGTTGTCAGAAGAGGTCATCTGATCCGCTGGGACTGGAGTTACAGATGGTTGTGAGCTGCCATATGGGTGCTGAGAACTGAACTGTGATCCTTTGCAAGAGGAGCAAGTGCTCTCAACTACTGAGCCATCTCTCCAGCCCTGATTTCAACCTTCTGTATGTGGATTACCAGTTTTCCCAAGGCCATTTACTAAAACACTGCTCTTTCCCCATTGTGATTCTTGGTAGCATCCTCAAGAGTCTTTGACCAAAAATATGTGGGTTTCTTCCTGGGTTCCATTCGTCTCCCCTGGAGGTGTATTTTCATGCTATTGTAGTTCTCTTTTGACTTCTACACCCTGGCAGGTTTGGAAATCAGGCAGTGTGGTGCCTCTAGCTTTGTTCTTTTATCTACAATTGTTTGGCTCTCTAAGGTCATTGTGATCTCATAGATATTTTAGGGCTCTTTTTTCTGGTGGTAGGGATTGAACCCAAGGGAGTTTGTTTGGTTTTGTTTATAAAGACAGTGCCTTACGATGTTGCCTAGGCTAGGATCGGGAGATCCTTTGCCTCTTGAATTAGTTGAGACTACATACAAGTGCTTCCATGTCCAACTAATTTCTGTAAAAATTGTCATATTAAAAAAAGAAAAAGTGTCATTTTACGAGGGATTTCATGGATCTAAGAGCACTTTTAAGTGGCATGGACATTTTAATAATAATAATATTTCCTTTAAGCCATGAACATGGACTCTATCTGTGTGTGTCTCTCTCTTCAGTTCCCTTCATCAGTAGTTTACAGGTTTTGGTGTATAAGTTTTTCCTTGGTTAAAGGTAAGTTGTTTGAACCATTCCTGAATTCTAGGTATAAATCTCATTTGATCGTGTGAGTGATCATTTTCATGTGTTGTTGAATTCAGTTTGTTAGTGTTTTGTTGAGGGTTTTTGCGTTTATATCAATCAAGGATATTATCCTGTACTTTTGTTTTCTTATGCCTTTATATGGTTTTGCCAACATAGTTCTGGCTTTGTAGAGGAACTATTCATTCCTCTTCGTTCTATGGAAAGAGGTTGAGAAAGACTTTGTTTTCTTTTTGTGTTTTGCTTTTGAGACAAGGTGTCACTATATAGCTTTGGCTAGCCTGGAACTTGCTGTGAAGACCAGGCTAGTGAGATCTGCCCACATCTGCTTCCCAAGTGCTGGGATTAAAGGCATATGCTACCATATCTTACAGATCAATATTCTTTAAAGATTTATTTGTGTGTGGGGGCCATATGTGTATATAAATAAATGCAGGTGCCTGTGGAGTTGAGAGGAATTGGAACCCCCTGGAGCTGGAGAAAGGTAGTTGTGAGGCCCCTGACCTGGGCGCTGGGAGCCAAACTGGTTCTCTAGAAGAGTAATCGTACCTGCTCTTAACTGCTGAGCCACCTCCTTAGCCCCAGGTCAGCATGCTTTAAATGCAGTGAAATCATCCGGTCCCAGCCTTTTATTTGATGAGACACTTTTTGTTACTGAATCATTCTCTTTACTCTTTATTAATCTGTTCAAAATCTGTTCCTTTATGATTCACATTTGATGATTTGTAGTTTCCTAGGAAGTATATCCATCCCTTAAAAAACAAATTTTTGAATGAGAAAATGAGATGGTTCTTAGCTTTGGAAATAATGATGGCGGTGGTGGCCGCCGCCGCCGCCGCCGCCGCTGCCGCTGCTGCTGCTGCTGCTACTCCCCCTGCTGCTGCTCCCCCCACCCCCCTTTTTAATTTCTTCCCCAAGACATGGCTTTTCTGTGTATGTAGCTCTGATTGTTCTGGAATTCACTCTGTAGAGCAGGCTGGCATAGAGCTCACAGAGATCTGCCTGTGCCTGGCTCTGCCTCTCAAGTGCTGGGACTAAAGGCTGACTTCTTTGTTACTAAGTTTAGTGTAGAATTTAACCAGAACATCCTTACGGATACTACTATTGATTTTGCATACGTTTGGTGTAGAACAGTCAGACACTCAGACCTTTAATTGATGCCATAGGTAAGTGGTCAGTATCCCAAATAAACCAGTAGCAACATAACAGTTCCTGAGTCTGGCACAATTGTAAGGTCTTTACAAATAGTGTAGGGTTTCTTTGTTTATCTGGTATATATAATTTGATAATTGCACAAGTTCCATTTAGTTTAAGAGAATCCTGATAACATGGTGATTTTATTTATTTATTTACTTTGAGATAGGATTATATATAGCCCAAGCTGGCCTCAAGCTCTTTATGGAGCCTTAAATGTCTTTGAATTTGTAACCTACCTTCCTCCTCCTAAGTGCTAGGATTATAAGCATGTTCTTTCTTTTCTTTTCTTTTTTTCTATGTAATAAATTTGTAGATTCTAGCCAGTTTAGTTAGTTAATTAGTTTCATTTAATTTAGCTTACCTCACACCCAGGCTGTCATGGATTCACTATGTAAGCAGGCTTACAGCTGTAAGCTGTATCAAGTAAACACCTGTAGCCAGTTCTTAGCGTTGAGTGTGCATAGAATCACCAGTGTGAGTTTTAAAGCAGTGTACAGACCTAGAAGTCGGCTTCTAGAGAGTGATTCAGACTGGGGTGGGGTCTTTTAAAGCTACTTGTGAGACAAGCTTCCTGATGGTTCAAGGTGCCTGGACAGGAGTGGACAAGAATCATCTCTTGAGAAAGAATTTCTGAGGCCTTATTATTTTAAAATTTAAATAATTTTTAAAGCTTAAAATTTTAAAATAAGGGAGGATAATTTTTCTTGACTTTGAAAGTCTGCTGCTCTCCCACATGAAGTGGTTAAAGTTGTCCTTAGTGCCTTCCATCCTGGCTGTAGTTGCCATGTGAGATGATAGAAAATGAGGTTCCAAACATCCTTATCCTTCTGTTCACTAGGAGGAACATGTGAGGAAGAGGGACATGGAGAAGGTTGTGGTTTGGGCCTACATCCTCCATGTCTTTCAGGAGCACCGAGGGGAGCAGGCCTGCCAAGTGATGCAGGAAGTGACTCAAGCATGTGGGCCACAACAGGTGTAACCATTTACAGATACCTGCAGGGATGGGGCAGCCACTGTAGGTGGAGTACAATCACATGCGAACATTGTACACAGAGCTTTATTACATGCTTAAAAGCTATGACACATGCAGACACACACGCATAGAGTGGGTGGGGGTGCTAGATGTAGTGTATTCCTGAAATCTCATAGCACTTGAGAGGATGAATTCAGGGTTATCCTTAGCCGTATAGCAAGTTCAAGGCCAGCTTTGACTATGTAAGGCCCAATCTAAAACAAACAAAAGGAATAAAAATTTGGGGAACATGAAAATTTGGAAAAGGAGCATGAGTAAGACCCAGAAAGCAGACCCCATTTCTTGCCAGTATAATCGTTTTTAACCTTCCTGTCTTTACTAGTCCATTTTCCATTGCTGCATAAAGTATCTCAGGTAGAGTAATGTATAAAGAAAAGAGGTTTATCTAGCTCATAATTTTAGGTCTGAGAGTATGTTACCTACTTCTGCTTAGCTCTCTGGTCAGGGCCTTATGGTGATGGCAGTACAGAGGCACATGCAGAAGCGGTCACATGACAAGACAGGAAAACAGAGCCGAGAAGGGCTCATACTACATTTTATAATAGCTCTCTCTGGAAGGAACTAACTGGAGTCCCACAAGAGATACTTTAATACTTCCGGAAGGCAGTGCTTTCTATGATCCTTACCTTGCAGCAAATCCTAGCTCTTAAAGTCTCCACCATGTTCCATTGAGAGTCCAGGACCAGGTTTCTAACATATGGCCTACTGTGAGCACACTCAGACCATACCGTCTCAAAACCCAAAGGGAAGTCCAGCCTGGTGACATAGCAGCATATAAGCATAACATAGACACTTAACCTATAATCCCTACATACCTTAAGTTATGTTTAGTAAGAGCATCTGTGAAGAAAGATGATTTAATGAAAGGATCTGTGTTAGTCAAGGCTCTCCAGAGGAAGAGGACCAGTTGCATGCATATGTAATTATACAGGGGATTTATTACACTGGCTTACACAATTAGAGATTGGAGACTCCACAGTGGCCATCTGCAATCTTGAGAGCAAGGGAAGGCAGTAGTTACTCAGTCTTAAGAAGCTGGAGCTCCCTGGGGAGTCACTAGTGTGAATCCAGTTCAAAGG
The DNA here is from genome assembly GCA_019843965.1 of Rhynchomys soricoides. Classification (NCBI taxonomy): domain Eukaryota; kingdom Metazoa; phylum Chordata; class Mammalia; order Rodentia; family Muridae; genus Rhynchomys; species Rhynchomys soricoides. The sequence goes on along the minus strand of JADRCH010000065.1, from coordinate 3,163,236 downwards.
CTAAAGAAGCTGGAGTCTGATGTCCCCTCTCAAAGTAATGGCAGCAGCAGAAGTTTGTACACACTCAAGAAAAATTGAACTTGCTTACCAAAGTGACTTCCTCTGTCTTCCATGCTTTTCCCAAGCTCGCATGCCATTGTACAATGCAGTTGGCGTTAATGGATCGCTTCCTATAACTTGCTGATTCGAACACCTTGGTACATATTAGCAGGTTTCCTACGTATCGCTCAATCTGGCCAAGCTGACAGTATCACAGTATCTTATTAGATAGTACCCCTTATACAGACCCTGGTTCTGTCTAGGATAACGGAGGTGCGTAGTTGGTTTTTGGCATCATCATCATTATTAGTACTATTGAACTGGGTCTCATGTAGTTTAGACTAATCTGGAGCTCTTGATTCTCATACGTCTCTCTCTTGGGTACTGGAGCTCTATACACACATCTACATACCCTACTTCTTATTGAGAGTTTTTAAGCAGGGTCCCATGGTGTGTCCTGCACTGGCATGAAACTTGCCATGTAGCCCAGACTGGCCTAGAACTCGTGATCCTCCTGTTTCTGCTTCCCCAGTACTGGAATTACAAAGTTTACACTACAACTTCAGCTCACTTGAAAATCATGTATAGGAGAGTGATTTGTATACAAGAATTAGAATATTTTTGTATTGACTTGGAGTTCAAAGAAACTTAAGTTTGACTTTCAATAACATTAACCTTTCAAATAGCATTCTCCTCTGTGCGATGTGTGCCTGATAAAGAGGTTTTATAGTTTGAGATTACAGCCATATGGAGTAACAAAGGTGCCATTATTTTTATGTGCTTGGTACTTTCGTCTTTCTTTCAGTTTGTGTTTTTTTGAAATAGAGTCTTGTGTGTATCCTGGTTGTCTAAGGATTTTCTCTTTAAAGTTGTAGAAAAGTTCTTTATTTTAGTTATTTTTTAGGCTTCCTAAAAAAGTTGAAGTATCTAATTTTGTAATTCATGCTTGAAGTGGTTTTCCATGTTTAGATTGTTGTCGCTGTAAGCGTGCATTGCTTTGGGACATAGTAGTTTGTATACATTCGCTCAGAAGATCAATCATGCTTGAAAGCAGCCTCTTTCTTTTTCACAGCTATGCTTTCCACATATCCTATGAGTGGGATGCTGAAAAATGTATGTGGGCTGATAAAATGTTTGCAAAGCTGGGCTATGGTAAAAAATGGTAATTGGTAATTAAAAAATAGACTCAGAACTACAACTGGATCTATCTCAGAGAACTGGCCCAGGCTCTAAGTTTGTTTTGGGTGACATAGACTGAGACATTCTGTATTTATTAGAAGAACATCTGTGACACCAAAGAGCGGTATATAACAAAAGAAACTTTGAAAAGATAGCAGTGTGACAGCAAAACAAGAACCAAGTTCCAAACCCTCTTAACTGATATTATAGACAGTGTCTCCTGTAGCCCAGCCTGGCTTCCAGCCTCCTGTGGAGTTGGAGTATGTCCCTCAACTGCTGGTCCTCTTGCCTTTGCCTCCAGTGTTGGGGTTATAGAGCGTCGAGCATGCATGCTAGGCAAGCACTGGGCTGCACCCCAGTCCTGCTTCCTGTTGTGACAGCTTCATATGGCTTAGACTGGCCTCTAACCTGCTACTTCTTGGAAGATGACCTTGAACTCTATCCTCCTGCCTCCACCTCCTGAGTGCTGGGATCACTGGTGTGTGCCACCATCCCTGACTTTTAAAGGTAGATCCAGGAGAAAATAGATTCTGGTTGTTGAAACCACAGCCCTGGCAAGCTGATACCACTCTGGATTCTGTCTTCTGTTTTATTTGCCTTGTATTGCTTCTTTTCTGTTTAGAGGCTGCTTTTAGTTATCGTTTTAGATCAGCTCTGCTGGCCACAAGCTCCCTTAGCTTGTCTCTATCTGAAGACATCTTCATTTCTTTCTTCCATTCCTGAAGGTTTTTTTTCTAGATATAAATCTGGGTGAGCAATTGTTTCCTATCAGCATCTTAAAAGATGTCCTACTTTCTCTGTCCTCCATGGTTCATAGTGTGGTATTTACTTTCATTTCTGTTCTTTCTCATTGTTTTCAAGATTTTTTTTTTCTTTATCTTCAGCTTTCAGACTTTTTTTTTTTTTTTTTTTGGCGGGGATGCAGAGATTCTCTGTGTATCAGCCCAGGCTGTCCTGAAACTTACTTTATAGACTAGGCTGGCGTCAAATTCACAGAGATCCGCCTGCCTCTGCCTCCACAGTACTGGGATTAAAGGAGTATGCCACCACTACCACCACCACCACCACTGCATGGCTTGATATGACATATCTTAATATTGTTTTTCTTCTTTTTGGTTTGTTTGGTGTGTCGAATCTCTACATTTATCACTTCCAAACTGAGGAAGCTTCAGTCAGTGGCCTTTCCAGGCCTACCTCCTTTCCTCACAGAACTCTTAACGGTGAGGAGCCGGGTGTTTGCATTCCTACTTCAGATCTCCCCCCACCCTTCTGTCTGTCATCTAAATGGAGAGTTTCTGGTGTTCTGCATGTCATTTCATTGCCTGTTTAAAAGATTTATTTTTAATTGTGTGTGTGTCTGTCTGTGCACAGGAGTACAGGCTCCCTTAAAGGCCAGAAGCCTGTGATCCTTCTGGAGCTGGAGTTTCAGGTCGATGTGAGCTGCTTGTCATGGCTGCTGGGAACTGACCCTAGGTCCTCTGCTAGAGCAGCCAGTTCTCTAACCACTGAGCCACCCCTCTGACCCCCTACTCTCTTCTCTACCCTCCATCTGGTGTTGACCCGCCCATCCAGCGTGCTTGTTTTCAGTTGCTTTAGTTTCTGTTTATTTTTAATCTTGTTTCTTTCGGCCGGTTTCCATTGCTCTGGTGAGGTTTTCTGTTTTCCTGGTGTTCAGGGCGTTTCTGGTGGTTCATTCAAGCATTTTCACAGTGATCTAGCAGCTGCCCCACCCGCTTGGTTTCTTTTTCTTGTCGCTGTGACTTGGTATTGCTGGAGTGCCAGCCTGGTGACTTAAGCTCTGTGCCTGGAATATGGGTACAGAACAAAGCAGCAGAAGCAACAGCACCCAGGACCTTGCTGCTGCTGTCTGTCCAAGGCCCCTGCATTCAACCCTCAGTCTTCTGCGGCCTGTTCCATGTGTGACATCTCCGTACTTTAGCTGTATTAGCAAAAGAATTACGGAAAAGGCTATGTGCCCTGTGCTCCACAAGCAAGTTGCTGACATTTACAGTTGTAAATGTGCGGCTGTGATCGTAGGTAAGAACAAATTTAAAAAATAATTCACACCTTGTATAAACATGATATGACTTGAGTGAAATGCTTTAGAAAATACTGTTGTTGTTTTTCAACCTTTCTGGGTTAATAATATTAGTGAAATGAAAACATTTTGTTGTTTCCTGCCTCAAAATTTTCATAGGAATGGCATAGTGGTTGAAAACAAAAATGAAATATGTAGTAAGCACAGAGTATTCCACAGTGTGGCAAATTTAAAGAGAAAGCTTCGAAAGTCTGACAGTCAGTGGTTACCTTCACTCACCATGGCCAGCTTTGTATTCCTGCTTGACATTAGGCTGCATGCAAGCGCATGGGCAGTGGTCTCTTAGGTGGCCGTACTACTTTGATATGGCACGTTAGGTATGTGACCTTCATGACAGTTTGGTTCTTTACTTGATTTAATATTGGTCTGTGTATTTTAAAGGGTGTTTTGTTGTTGTTGTTGTTGGTTTTTTTTTTTTGTAGTTTGTATATACTGTTTCTTATGTTGCTCAGTGTTGAAAAAAATATCTAATATAGAGATTGTCATAATCTCAGGCTCCCTTCATCCACAGTAGTGAACGTTCACATAGAGAGTGATGGTACGGGATGTGGCTGTTGCATAACGGGCTTTATTTGGTAAGGATGATGTCACTGTGTGGGATGGCCTGAAGCAGTTATTAAAGAACACAAGACTTTTGAGTGCTAGCATTTCTCACTAAATACCATTGTGCTGAAAACATTGTGTTTGGACTGGAATGAACCTAGATTTTTCCTGGCATGCTTACTGAGATTTTGAGAAGTAAATCTTACTATCATAATTGTAGAGCTGGATTGAATAAAATATTAAAATATATTTTTCCTTGGTGAAGAGAAATGGGATTAGGAAGGAAAAAGTGTCAGTTTCTGTTACACAGACAACATTTTGAGATTAAAGTTCAGCTTTGAGTTTTCAGTTTATTGCTGCAGCATAAGCTGATTATTAGAAAAACCTATAATTTGAAAGATTTTTAATGTCCTTGGAAGCCTGTGATCCCTCTGGAGCTGGAGTTACATTAAAAAGAAACAGATTACATTTCTACTTTGATTGACATATTTGATATTTTTATAATTGTAAAATATGCACAGCTGCATTTATTATCATTAACTAGTTTTAAGTATACATTGTTACACAAGTTGTCACCTCTATGTCTGTTCCCAGAATTTTTATCACCCTAAAGTGATACAATTTTATCCACCATCAAATACTCTTGATTCCCTTCCCCTTCCTGCCCCAGTTTCCAGTAACCATTCTACCAAAGGTCTCTGTGACCCTGACTTGGACTGTTTTCAGGGACCGTGTAGACACAGCCCTGCAGTGTCAAGCGCTTGCCCTTAGAGAACAGCTACAAGTCTGAACTCCGTGGACAACTGAATGAGTTCAAGCTGATCTGTGGACAGAGAGAACCTAAGTTTGCATTGAAAGTACTGGGATGGAGAAGTGAAGTAACTATACTTTACCACATAGTAGTTCCTTCTTATCAGATGTTACCATATTAATGTTCTGGTATCCCTCGGAGAAAGAATAGGAGAATGGGGCAAAAAGACAGTCATTTGATCCGATAGGAAGATAGAGTGATCTCAGGCTCCTTCAATATGAAAAGCAGACACTAGTCTGTAAAAAAAAAAATGTTGCTTCATGCAACTCAGGAATGGTCAAAAATGGTGATTGCATCAAAGGGCAAAAATGAAAAAAAGAAAAAAAAACCAGACAAAATTACAGACTTCTCTGAAGATAAATAACTTTTTAAGCTAAATGCTAGAAAACTGCTGAAACACATGTAATTATTTTTCTTTACAAGATTTAAGTTGGAAGCTAATGTTTTTTTAAGAAATGTTTTTTTCTACTTTTCTTTACTGTCTTATTTGAAGTAAGCAGTATTATATCAGTCAAAAATATTTCTGTGACTCTAATCTTCACAGTCTCAAACAGAAGTAGAAAAGTTAAACAGTCAGCTAGAGGGAAAAGGCCATGTCGGCAGGATCCGGGAGCAAGTTCAGTTGGCAGAGAGAGTGCTTGTTGTGCATCCTGCTGCCGTTCTTTCTTTCTGTTGCTGGATTCGAATTCCCTGACAAAAGCAGCTTAAGGAAGGCAGGCAGGCTTTATTTTGACTCACAGTTCTAGGGTACAGTCCATCAAGACAGATGTCATGGTGACAGGGGTCAGCTGCTCAAAGTCAGGAAGACAGCTAGGGTGGGTCTACGTCTGTTAACCTGTGAGTTAGTCCCTCCCAGGCATGCCCAGAGGCTTGTCTCCTAGGTGATTCTAGGTCCTGTTAAATTGAAAGTCAGCATTAGCTATCACATCTGACCCGCGTGTGAGGACTTACGTTCAATCCTTAGAATGACCGCACAAATCTGAGTATAGTGGTTCAAGCTGTGATCTCATCCAAGTGCTGGGGAGGCCAAGACCGGAATTTCCCTGGGGCTCAATGGCCGCCAGCCTAGCCACCTAGTTCATCATGAGCCTCGGGTCCCAGTGAGAAACCCTATCTGAAAAAACAAGGTTGGAGGCTAGGGAGATGGCTCAACAGTTAAGAGTGCTTGCTGGTCTCACAGAGGACCTGAGTTCTCTAGGCTCCAGGCTTGTTCTCAGAAAGTAGCTCTTAGTTCCTAAAGTCATAAACAGTTAAAAGTAGAAAAAAATAGACATACAACTCCCTATGGAGGTGTAGCCTGTAGTTTCAGGAACTAGTGGCAGGAGGCTCAGAAGTTCAGGGTCATCCTCTGCTACATAGTGTGGGCTGAGTGGGAAAGGAAAGACTGCATATTCTTGTGAGGCAGACACTCACTAAGGGCCATGCTCTGTAAGCAACCTGTAAACAAAAAGACGTGGTCAGCAGTATTCAAAAGTTAAAAAATATTAAAGAATGACCTTGAATTTTGGAGCCCAGCTTATTGTCACATACTTCTTTCTTTTTAAACAATTTTAAAACCACACTTTTTTAAAAAATGTATAGCAGTACAGTAGTTTAAAATCGCCAGGTGTGGTGGCATATGCCTTTAATTCCAGCACTTTTCAAGTTCAGAGCCAACCCAGTCCACATTGTAAGTTGCAGGCCAGCCAGGGAAACATAGTAAGACCATGTCTCAAAGTCAAACAAACAAACAAAAAACTAAGCTAAAATAGCACTATAGCAGAATGACTTTATATAGTTTTAAGCAGAAGAAAACCAGAAAAAATTCAAGTTATAAAACATATCCCCCAGGAGTAGGGGGAGTGATTGTAATAAAATTAATTATATGCTAGTGTGAAGATTTTCAAGAATTAATGAAATATTATATTTGAAGACCCTTCCCTCAAAACCAAATTTTAAATGTCACTTTTTCTGAGTGGGCATGTGACAAGTGTATTTAGTACTAGTCATGTCTGATTCCCACTGCACTGTTAGTCAGTAGAATAAAAGGGGAAGCCCAGCTTTTGTAATCACTGGCTTAAATGATTAGCACATTGCAATCTTTGGAAGGCAGGAGTGGTCTTGCTACTTTAGTACGCAGGAAGATGAACCTCCATATCTACCATGAAACGACTGTGGGTTGGAAGGAGAAAAAAATAGCCTTATAGCTTTTTATGACTCGGGGACCTTTTGCCTGCACTCCATCGGTTCTCGTCACCCAGTGTAACTCTTAGTCACGCCCACACTTACACCCCGTACGTATATCCAGGATAGGCAGCGTTGCATACGAGGAGAAGATGCAGTTCTTTCTTTCTGGGTTGTCCATCTGTTTTCCTGACAGTTTCATGATACTATTTTTCTTTACAGCAGAATAACATTCCATTTTGTACATATGTCACATTTGCATTACCATTCATCTATTGATTGATAGGTGAGCTAGTTCCATGCTTTGTTGTTGTGACTAGAACATCAATAAACATGGATGTGCAAATATCTCTGTGATAAGATATAGGGTTTCTGGGTCAGTGCCTGGAGTAGTATATCTGACCATATGGTGGGTCTCTTCTTAATTTCAAGTATTTCTTAAGAAACAGGCAGGTCTCACAGCATATATTTCTGGTCCCTGTAAATTGTACCCAACCCCTCTGGCCCAGTGCTGCAGCTTATATGCCTCTCGGACAATTTGGACAGACAGCCTTTGTTCCTAGCACTCCTGCTTCAGTTAGCCATTGCTAAAGCCAGTGCCTGATATTGTTGGTTTTAATATACCTGACTTCTGTTTCCAAGAGTATCAATTTCTGGTTTGCTTTTCTGTTACTGTTAAATAAAACACTTCAGAACTTAGTGGCAGAATGCAGCAGTGAACTTACTTATTTCTGCAGTTTCCTTTAGGATTATTAGCTTCACACCTCCGCGCCCCCCCACCCCCACCCCAATGTGCCTTGCCATCAGTTTGTTATATGGGTAAGAAAATAGATAATTCTAGAACCAGAGTGAGGAAGTTTCGAGACAATCCTGGAATATCTTGTGCCAGAATGTTAGCAGATATGAGCATCAAACCAAACAAGGCTTACAGTAGGTTATACAGATGAGTAAAATGAAAAGCTCTCCAGCCATGAAGGTAATAGGCTAATAAATAGTGGCCTGTGGTTTTAAATAGAAGGGACACCATAAACTAAAAACACTTTAGCTGGGTATGTTGGCTCACACCTGCAACCCCAGCAGTGGGAAAGCAGAGAGGTCTCTGTGAGTTCAGGGCCAGCCAGGGCTACATAGTAAGTAAAACTTGTCTCAAAGCTAAGCTAAACAGTTTGTACTTCAGAAGGGAAGTTGAGGCCCCAAGTCGTAGACAAATATTCCTAAAGGACCTTTTTATGATTGTGACCCATCTCAGCCCCTATCTATTATTACATCTTTTGGGTTCATTTTTTCACTTGTTTGTACATGTGTTCATTCAGTTATATATTTTTATTTTTCTTTAAATTTACTTAGCTGATGATGAGATAGCATGTGATATTTTAATATCACATGTATAATGTTTAACTTAGAGTAAAATTAACTATCTTTTTGTTAAGCATCTTTTTGTTAAGAAATTCCAGTTCCTTCCGTCTTTTTGAGCTGTACATTACTGTAGGCACCCTAATCTGCAGTAACACCCCAGAACATCATCTTCCTGTCCAGTTTGTGCTTATTGAGCATCCTCTCTCCACCCCTCCTG
>JADRCH010000065.1:3054516-3154820 GCA_019843965.1 Rhynchomys soricoides | reverse complement strand
CTCTGTATCCCTCCCTCCTGTTCCCCTCCACTCTTTAGCCACTGGTAACCATCATTCTACTCCATGAGATCAAGTGTTCTATCTCAGCTGTGAGCAAAATCATGCAGTGCTTGCCCTTATATGTGACTTCACTTGACATATCTAATTATTATCTCTATGTTGTTGATGAGTGATAAGAGCTCATCTTCTTTATAGCTGAATAGCACCGTGGGTGTCTATGTACCAAATGTTTTTATACATTGATTGACTGATGAACATATAGATTGTTTTGGGTCTTTCTTAATAGTTTTTGGTTTTGTTTGCTGTTGTGAACCCTGCTGCAATAAAGTTGGGGATGCAGACGTTAAATTTGATGGGAATGGAGAAGTAATTTGATGTTTTACCTTGAGGCCTATCTATTTACCCATCTGTCTTTCTCCTTCCTTTCCTCCTTACTGCTCTCATGGATCTTCCTACTTGAGCCTCCTGAGAAAATCATATATTCAATCTAGATTATACAGTATTTCTTTAAATAAACAAAAAAATAAAGGCAACGTTGTATCTTGGCCCCTTGCAGTATTTCAGTTAATTATGTTGTAGTCTTATATAGATAGTGCTCTAAAGAGGAAGGATACACTGACTTTTTTTGAGTATACAATTTAAGTTTTTTAAAATTATTATTATTTTTTTATGCATGTGGATGTTTTACCTGCATGTTGTCTGCACCGTGTGCATATAGTGCCCCTGGAAACCAAGAGGGGATGTCAGATTTCTTAGATTGGAGTTATAGGCAGTTGTGTGCTGCCATGGGGGCACTAGGAATTGAACCCAAGGCCCTAGAAGAACAACCAGAGCTCTTAACTGCTGAGCCATCTCTTTAGCTCCCTACAGTTTTTGTTACAAACATTCATAGTGTTTTTTGTTTGTTTAGTTGGTTTGTTGTTGTTTTGGTTTTGAGTGGTTTAGTTTTGTTTTTTCCAAGACAGGTTCTCTGTGTAGCCTTGGCTGTCTGGGAACTGTCTTTGTAGACCAGGCTGACCTTGAATTCTAAGAGATTGGCCTGTCTCTGCCTCCCTAGTGCTGAGATTAAAGACATGAACCAACATCGCAGGGTACCTTCATTGTTATTTGATTGAATACCTGTTATGTTCTTTGTGAGGAGTATAAATATACTAAGCTGAACAATTCAGTCTTCCCTCAAAACACACCCACTATTTACTGTGTGACTTAGTGACTGCAGGAAATAATAATGTATGTTTCAAAATGACTAACAATTTCAGATACTCCACCGTGAAAAAGATAGGTAAGCAAGACAACGCATATGTTAATGAGCTTCACAATCATTCATATACATAGGTTATATACTACATATCAAAACACATTGTACCCCATAAATCTATACAGTTATAATCTGTGAATCAAAAATATTTACTAATTATTACTAATAAAAATTTGATGTATGAATCTGAAATGATCATTCTTATCCCCTTAAAGTTTTGTGGGTTTTTTTGTTGTTGTTGTTGTTGTTGTTTAGTTTTTCTGAGACAGGGTTTCTCTGTGTAGCCCTGGCTGTCCTGGAACTCACTCTGTAGACCAGGCTGGCCTCGAACTCAGAAATCCACATGCCTCTGCGTCCCAAGTGCTGGGATTAAAGGCGAGCATCACCACTACCCTGCCCCTTAAAGATTTTTTAAAAACTATTGTTTAGGGTTTTTTTTTTTTCTTTTAACATATTTAAAAACAAAATGAATACTTTTGAAATTAGTTTAATATTGAAGATGTGGTTTTTGTAAAGAAAATAATCAGGATTTTAGTTGTAAAAGAGATTATTTAAAGCATTTTCCACTGACATTTCTTTTTTTTTTTTTTTAATTGAAATAAAATTCATCACTTCCCTTTCCTCCTCCTAGCTTCTCCCAACTACTGTCTCTCAAACCTCTTCCATGTTCCCCTCCAATCTCAAGTTGTTGGCCTCTTTTTTCTGTTTTGTTACATATGTGTATATATGTATATACAAAGGTGTGTGTGTGTGTGTGTGTGTATTATGTATATAATACAACCAACCTGTTGATTCCATTTTTCTTGGTGCTGTGTATATGGTTAGGGTTGTCTACTCTGCATCGGACAACCAGTCAGAGACTCATCCCTATGAGAGGATAAGTTCTTCTAGCAGTCATTAGTAGCCTGTAGTTCTTTGTCTATGGGTAGGACCCCATGAAAATTTACCCCTTCCATGTTAACTTGTTTATCTATACCATTGTTCTGTTCTTGTTATGCTGCCATTTCTAGGAGAGACTGTTTTGTAGCAGGCTTCCTGGCATTCTGGCTCTTACCACTTTCTTTCCTATCTTCAGAGATGTTCCCTGAGCCATAGATGCAGGAGCTGTGGTAACGATGTGGTAACGCCTGTCTGTTGGGACAAGCTGACCATGATTTGTGTCTGGTTGTTGTTCTGTGATGGTCTCCTTTTCCCACCTTTCTTTAGATGCTGTCTTAGGGTTTTATTGCTGTGAAGAGACACCATGACCAAGGCAACTCTTACGAAGAAAACCATTTAATTGGGACTAGCTTACAGTTTCAGAGGTTCAGTCCATTATCATCATGGTGGGAAGCATGGCAGTGTGCAGGCAGACTTGGTGCTGGAGGAGCCAAGAGTTCTACATCTTGATCCAAAGTCAGCCACGAGGAGACTGTCTTCCTCAGGCAGCCAGGAAGAAGGTCTCTCAGTGACACGCCTCCTCCCACAAGGCCACACCCCTAACAGTGCCACTTCCCATGGGCCAAGCATTCAAACCACCACAGTTGCCTCTACTTTTTTGTAGGGCTGAGGACTCTTGAGCTTTCCCTTGTCCGTGTTAGCATGTCTATCAGTGCTGTCTATGTTCAGGTCCTGTTCAGGTTGCCATGTTGTAAATACTGTATAGGTGTAGCCTCTGCCATTTCTAGGAGACACAGTTTCACAATAACTTTCTGATCCTCTGGCTCTTAGAATCTTTCTGTCCTCTCTTCCATGATTATTCCTGAGCCTAAGGTACAGGAGTTGTCTTATAGATGTATCACTTTGATTTGGGCTCCACAATTCAGTATTTTGATTGGTTGTGGTTTTCTGTAATCATCTTTATCTGTCACAAAACGAAGTTTCCTTGATTTAAAAAAAAAAAATGGGAACTACACTTTTTCAGCCAGATCCTGGAGAGAAATCGAAATATTTCTTTTAATTAATTGAGAGTTCCATCTTTTCCTATCCCAAAAATGTTCTTGTATTTGTATCAGGCCTAAGTAGGTCTTTCTCTGCCTCGCTTGGCTGGATACAATATCCGAAGGCTGTGCCAAAGAGTGGTGTGGTCAGTTGTTGGCCCACATACTATCATTAGACAAAAATGCGTTTGGAAGACCAAGACTCAGGAAGTGAATCGCAGACGTAACTTAATAGCTTAATTGCAAAGTTGTTTATGATCCAGACGGTGGCTTTTATAGAACTTGGCAGTCTCAATTGGGCTTGCAGTGTGGAAAACAGCAGCTGATTGGTTATATTGACAGCGAGATGGAGCCTCAGAGGCTTGTGTCATAGTATTATGTATGTGCGTGAGGTCAAGAAGCTTGCTGTAGCCACACAAGGATACAGTAGCCTCTCCTTTCTCTAAGCTTTGCTGAAGGATAGGGAAAATACCTGAGACATTTTAATGTAAATCTTTGGTTTTTTCCATTTGTAAAAGCAAAAATAGTGAATGTACTATTATTAGTTCTTTGGGGTGGCCGGTGATCAGTGATATGGGGAAGACTTGGTATTTCTTCTTCCTTCCTTCCTTCCTTCCTTCCTTCCTTCCTTCCTTTTCTTTCTCTTTCCTCTTGTTTTGTGTGTGTGCGTGCGTGCGTGTGTGTGTTGATATGTCAAACGTGGGAAACTGATGTATGCTTTTGTCTTTGTGTTTTATCTATATGAAAAAATTCTCCATGAGCCATTTAGCTTGACTCAGAGTAGGCATAAGGAGCAATGACAGAGGGGATGAGATTAACGGATTCAGCATGCATTGGACCAAAAAACTGACATTTGCTGGTAGGATTAGGTTTGGGAAAAAAGAAGGCTGTCCAGACGGTTTCAGAATTCTGACTAAAGCAGCTACATAAATAAAAGCAGCATACATGCCAGGTGGTGGCGGTGCACACCTTTAATCCCAGCACTCAGACCATAGAGGCAGGTGAATCTCTAAGTTTAATGCCAGCCTGGTCTACAAAGCCAGTTCCAGGATAGTCAGGGCTACACAGAGCTGTCTCTGGGCGGTTGCAGGGGTGGGGGGAGAAAAAAGAAAAATAAATCATGCTCTAAGACAGAAACTACTGGAAATGTAACACATTAGCAAACATATAATGTTTTAGCAGTGTTTCTGTGTAAAAGTAGTCCTCAGTAGTTAAGAAATAGGCATCTTTTGTGCCTGTAATCCCTGCATTCAGGATTCTGAGGCAGGAGGATCTAAAGTTCCTGACCAGCCTGAGCAAAACTAGAAATAAAACAATGTAAAAGCTAAGCAATCTTTTTCTCCTTGTGGTGAAATGGGCAGTTTTCAAGCATCGACTTGACATACAGAATCAGAGCATTTTCTATAAATGAAAATTTTCTGTATCAGTTACAATTTATTATTTATCTTTACTTCCTTAATTTGAATTTTTAATAAAATCAGAACTATTAGCTATGGGTCAAGATGCACTGCCACTTTGAACATAAATGAAACCCTAATAGTAAAAAGGAAGAAAGCATAGATGATTCAAAGAACAATGAAGCTGTAACTGTCCTGTGACCCTTTTGACTATCCAACTATAATGGGTAATGTTATTAAATATAAACCATGCTTTTCAGTTAAAAGTCCTGTCATATAAGCCGAGTATGGAGCACACCTGTAATCCCAGCACTTCTGACTTGATTATATAGTGAGCTTAAGGCCAGAGGGTCTCAGAGAGTTGGGGGGACAACAGAGTGGGGGAGGGAGGGAGACCAGGTAGCAACAGTAGTAAAAGCATGTAATATACCCTCTCTACTAGCAGTCGATAGAAAAAACTAATAAAAATGATGGCAAGCATTGAGTGAATATCATCAAATAAGTAAGTGTGACATATAGACTTAACTGGAATGTGACGTATAGACTTACCTGGTGTAGAAGTCTTTTCAGACTCATGATATATTTATATGATTGGCCATTTGCTGAATCATAAGGAAATCTGAGCAAAAGTCAAAGGATTACCATTAGATATATTTTATTACAGTTAGAAATCATTAACAAATATAACTAGAATGTCCTTATATGTTAGGCAGTTAAGCAATATTTTAATAGAATGAATCAAATAATGAAATTTATAAGATAACAATATCTTTAATAATACCTTAATAAAGCTATTATACTATATTATTGAAGGCTTATGAAATAAAAACAACAGTAAAGAAAATTTATAGGTTTTTGGGCTTCCCTCGCCTTTTTTTAAAGATATGTGTGTGTGTGATGTGTACATTGCTGCTGTCTTCGGACACACCAGAAGAGAGCATCAGATCCCATTACAGAATTACAGATGGTTGTGAGCCACCATGTGGTTGCTGGGAATTGAACTCAGGAACTCTGGAAGAGCAGTCAGCACTCTTAACCACTGAGCCATCTCTCCAGGTACCAACACCCACCTCTCCCCCCACACCCTTTTTCTTAAAGACAGGATCTTACTATGTAGCCCTGGCTGTCTATTGGCCTGGAACTCAGAGATCCACCTGCCTATGCATCCTGAGAGATTATAGCTTGTTTTTGTTGTTGTTTTTAAGGCAGGTGTCTTACTATGTATCCACAGCTGGTCTGGAATTTACACTGCTTTTACTGTAGATTGAAGCCATGTGCTGTTATGTCTGTTGAATTTATAGCTTTAAATGCATATATTTGAAAAAATAAGTAAAATTTAGTGGGCTAAATGGCTCAATAAATTGGAAACAAAAAAAAAAAAAAAGAAGAAGAAGAAGAACCCAGCATGATCCCTCCTGATAGAAGGGAGGTGATAAAGATCAGAAATGAACAAAATAGAAACCACATGTGTGTGATGAACAGGCTAACCAAGCAAAAGTTAATGGTGGGGAGGGGCTGTGGCTGAGTGACAGAGTGCTACTCTAGAATACACAAGCTCTACTCCAACCCTAGCATTGAAGAAAAGCAAAGAAAATGCTAGAGATGTTGTAAACTTCTGATGCTCTTATCAAGAAAGAAGGTATAAATAACCAAAGCAAAAGTCACTATAAATACTGTAAAAGTTTATAAACACAATATTATGAAGAACTTTATGCTAATCAAATTTAAAATGCTAATAAAAATAGCAGTCAGCTAGGCAAGCATGATGACAAAAATGCCTGTGGTCAGCTGGGCAGTGGTGGCCCATTCCTTTAATCCCAGCACTCGGGAGGCAGAGGCAGGTGTGTGTCTCTGTGAGTTCAAGGCCAACTTGATCTACAGTATGATTTCCTGGATAGCTAGGCCTACACAGAAACTCTGTATTGAAAAACAAAAACCAAACCAACCGAAAAAACAAACAAAAAACCCCTGTGGTCCCAATGTTTTCCAGGCTGAGGAGAGAGGATTGAGCCTACAAATTAAGATCAGCCCTAATCACATAACAAGATCTCATTCTAAATTAAAATAGAAGCAGAAAACAAGACAAAACCAGCAAACTCCTAGAACATAATTTAAAACTGATTCAAGAAAATGTAAGGTCTAAATGATCTTAAAATGTTAAAGAAATCCAGCCAGTAGAGTAATTCTTCAAGGAAGGCTCTCAGCTTAGATGGGCGGCTTTACCAGCAAACTCTAACAAGCGCTACAAACAACAACAATAATTTGAAACCCACATAACCCTTTCAGTCAAGAGAAAAGGGGGGATGCTCCCAGTGCCAACTGAGGAGAGTAGCAGAATTCTGCTGTCAATACTAATGATCCTTCATGATGACACAAAAAACTGCACGCTAGCAAGCTTAGTCTAGTATGTAAGGGCATACCGTAGAGGTGGATAGCCTAGGTAAAGAATACCGTCAGAGAGCCTGAGGTTGTGTTAGTCACTTTCCTCGTGGCTGCAGCACTGTGCAACCCATCATGGAGCGGCCATGATAGCAGGAGCTTAGGGCAGTCAGCTACATCCAGAACTGGAGAGCCGAAAAGGCAATGCTGCTGCTCCGCTCCCTTTCACTTGTTCACTCTGTCTGAGACCCACCCGGTCAGTAGTGCCACCCACATCAGGGCGGGTCCTCCCTTCTTGTTAAACCTTTCCAAAAGACCCTCATAGACTACTCAGCGGTGTTCTTCGGTAGTTCTAAATCTAATTGAGTTGACAGTGAATATTAACCATCACACTTTACTTCAAGGTTACTATAAAATATCCTTAACATTAAGAAAACTGGCCTCATCTACATTAATAAAATGAAAGATTTATGAGGATAAGAATTCTTCACAAAAAGAATAAAATAATGGCATAATAAAAAGTAAAAATTGAGAATTTCTCCTTGTGTTCCCTTCTACTCTCGGGAGTTTTTCCTCATGTTTTCTTAATGAATCTACCTTTGCAAAAAAATAAATAAATAAGGAAAATTCCATATTAATATAATAAAATGTAAAATCATGTGATTATCTCAATAGACGAAGAAAAATTATTAATAAATTTAACACCTATTACCAATAAAAAGTCTTAGCAAACTTAAAAGGTTTTCTTAATTTCATACAGAGTCAACAAAGAAAACAGTTGAAATTAGTAACAAAAAAGATACTTCTTGTATTAAGCATTATACTTGATGCTCTAACAGGGTGAGGAAATTGCATAAATACATGAAGCACAGAGGAAGAAAACAAAAGCTCCACTATTCATAGAGCCGTGTAAACAGTCTGAAAGGAGCAGGCCAGTTATTTGAACTAAAAGTTTGCATGGCTGTCAGATAGGAAATCAACATAGGCCAGTCATTTTACTTCTCCATGTGAGTAACAAGTGGTTATAAGTATGTCCCTCATGAAGTAGTAAATCTGGGAATACACCAGCACTTTTGTAAAGTCCCTGAGACAAATTATGAGGCTTTACTTGAAGTGTTAATGCTTGTCTTTGCTGGGGAATGAGCTGTGCTTTTAGACCCAAAGGCTCAGTGCTGTAAGGATGTTCTGTCTTCCACATTGTTGGGATTGCTGTGATACATTCTCAAAAAAGTCCTTCTTTTTTTTTTTTTTTTTATTTTTTAGCAAGTTCATTAAAACACAAAGAGAAATGCAATGGACCTGGAAGCCGAGATAGTAGGTTAAGAATACCCAGGAGCCTGGTGCAGCAGACTTGGGCATATACCTTCAGCTAACTAAGGAAGCAGAGGCAGGATTTCTTAGATGTTGGTCCTTGCCTTCCACCTTGGCTGATGCAGAATCTCTTTGTTCTTTTCTCCTGCAAATGCCAGACCCACAAACTTTGAGAGATTCTCTGGTCTTCACTTTTTATTTCCCTGTAGGAGCCTGGGATTATAGATGCTCATTCTCTGCATCTAGCTTTTATGGGGGTTTGCACTCAGGTCTTCATACTTGCCTGGCAAACACTTTTATCTACCACGCCTCCCTTTCTTAGTTGGAATAGTTCAGGCTTAATCTTAGTTTGGGTTTGATTGCTGTGAAGAGACACCATGACCAAAGCAACTCATATAAAGGACAACATTTAATTGGGGCTAGATTACAGATTCAGAGGTTCAGACCGTTATCATCTAGTCAGGAGCGTGGCAGCGCCCAGACAGGCATGGTGCAGGAGGAGCTGAGAGTTCTGTATCTTGATCCAACTGCAGCCAGGAGAAACTGACTCTTCCACATTGGGTGGAGCCTCAAACCCACCTCCCATACCCCAGTGACACAGTTCCTCTATCAAGGCCACACCCCCTAACAGTAGTACTAGTCCTTATGGGCCAAGCATATTCAAACCACCACACCAAATGTGGTGTATATCTACAATCACAGCACTAGAGACACTAAAACAGAATGTCGTATTTAAGGTTAGCTTTCATCAAAAAGCAAGACTAGTCTATAAATACTCAGTTTTGTAAGCTGTCTCCACTTCATTTTAACTTGTTGCCTGAAGATTATTGCATCAAACTTAAATATTGAAGCATTCATTTTGTTTTATTTACTTATGTAAATGGGTATTTTGTCTGCATGTATGTCTGTGCACCAAGTGAGTACATGGTGCTATTGAAGACAAGAAGAGGGAGTCAGATCCCCTGGGACTGGAATTACAGATGGTGTGTTCCACCATGTGGGTGCTGGGAACCAAACCCAGGTCTTCTGGAGGAATAGCCAGTGCTCTCAACTGCTGAGACATCTCTCCAGCCCCATATTGAAACATTCTTTAAATAGTTAGCCAGTCTGATTTATATACCAACAAATTCTCAATACACAAGATGCCAATACAATCATTTCAGAACTAATTGATAATGGTACAAGCTGCCCACCTAGGTTAGACAAATTACCCCAGTATTCTAACCTTTATGATAACATAACTACCTGTGGCTGGTTAAAGCCACGCTGGCTCATGTCAGCCTCCATCTTGGCCTTCCTCCTTCTCCTTGAAGTATTTTATAATTGACATTAGTAATTCCTTTTATTCTTCCAGCTTTTAAAATTGAATTACATTGTAGTTGATAAAATAATTATTGTTGCACTTTATACTAAAAACATTCATGATATGATTGTATGCAAAGTGTTTATCCTTTAATATATCAAATTATGAATAATTTTATATTATAACTCTTGGGGAAGAAGAGAGTCTATATTTATTCTCCTCAAGATCAATTTCATGTGAAACTTGCTTTTATACAGTTGCATTTTACATTCACAGACACTGTGCACTTAGATGCTTTGGCAAGATGGTGGTCTCTTTTTAAAATTACAGCCATGGGGTAGGCAAGCAAGAGACCTCCTTAGGGAGCATGGGGTTGTCGGCTATAATGGCCCTCAGAAATGAGAGTCAGAGGTGTCTGGATGATGATCACGATCTTTGAACCCACCGAAGGAAATCTTAGTGCCAGCACTTTTAAAAATTGCTTCTGCTATTCTAGTGTGAACTGTCACTCAGTGTACCCTTGCAATGCGACCTGAGCCTTGAGGATGAGGAGACCCATTAGTTGATAAAGAAAAACAGTCTGCTAAACTGTCTGCTTGTTGATAAATTGTCTGCTTACCTCAAAACAGCAGAAGAGAATGTGAAGAAGGGAAGAGTGTGGAGTAAGCTGGCTGTAGAAGTTGGACGCACGACTGGGAAAAGACAAGTCAAATAGTCTTGAAAGTCTCAAGAGAACAGAAGCGCATGCTTCTAATCATAACATAAAAGAAGTTTTAAATGAGAGACTATAGTAATTTATACAGAGGAATTTTATATAGGGCCTCAAGGTCGTGACTTAGGAGATTTTGTAGAAGAGTCCACTGAACGGGAGTACGTAAAGAAGAGCAAGTGAAGGTGCCACACCTGAGGGAAGGATTGAAATTGCTGGAGGGCAGCAAGGTGAACCAGTGCTCTCGGTGCCAAGCCTCACCCGAGGGAGCAAGCGAGCAAGCGAGCAAGCGAGCGGCTGAACTGGGTAGTCAGAGCCAGCTCTAGCCAGTCATCCTCTGAGCTTCATACCTCTCAGGGCATGCGTATGTGCACTCTCCTCCCTCCCCCCATCTCCCTTCCCTTTCTCTCTGACATACGCTTGGATGAGAAAGTAGTAAAGTAACATCTAGAAAGTACTGAGAAAGCAGTGTGCCCACACCTGCCCAAAATTCTCCTTCTGACTGCCTTTAAAACTAGACTTGCAGATACGCAGGAAGGCAAGGGTGGGTTATCCAAGTTCCCCATCCACAACCTCTAGTCAGGAGTTCTCACCGGGAGCTCCCATTACAGACTTTTGAGCGTTGTCTTTTTTCCTAGCGAACAGAAGAGAGGAGAACCGTGTCGGGCACACAGATCTGAGCGCGTTTAACTGACTAGATGGATATGGGACGGTGGGGAGGCAGCTACGCAGCCTTGTTCTCTGCATTCCTGAGTGGACAGATGAGCTAGAAGCTAGAGCAAATTCAGGGTCTTAGCTTTGTTTGTTTTCTTTAGTAAGAGACACAGTCTCTGACTGCCTTTCTTCTCCCGCCTCTCTTTCCTCTTACCTTTGAGATATATATATTATGCATTGCCATGGAGTGAGTTTCAGAGGTTGTTTCTTTCCTTACATTATAGCATCCAGAGATCGAACTCAGGGTGTTATGTGAGCAAGTGCATTTACCCACCAAGCCATCTCAGCTGCCTTCTCTCCTATTTTGTTGTTGTTGTCTTGAGATAGGATGTCTGGATGCAGCCCAAGGCTAGCCTCAAACTCAAAATCTTTCTGTCTCAGGCTCCTGAGTGCTGGGATTACAGATTTGTGCTCCAACGTTCTGACCTTTTTATAAAGCTAGCCACTGAGGTCCAGTGAGGTGGCTCTGCAAGTCAAAGGCTCTTCTGTCCATCCTGGAAACCTGAGTTCAATCCCCAGGACCTACATGGTGAAACGAGAGAACTGATACCTGCAATTTTTCTTCTGGCTTTCACATGGCAGTGTGGCGGGTACACCTACACACACAAGCAAAAACAAATTAATCTTAAAATTGATAGCCACTTATGCTCTATTCTATATTCATTAATTCATTGGACGTTGTAAAATACTGATACCCTAGGTGGTTTTCTTAAACCTATAACAAGGTTATTTTCATTTCATCATTTAACTCTTCGGTTACAATACCTAGGTTACTCAATGACATTTTCATATAGGAAAGGCAAAATAAATGGTTGATCCTTTTAATCAGTTCATAAGCTAATGAGTTGGTTCTCTGTCTCTTTGGGGCAATGCATCATTTTAAAATCATGATCACATACGCATGATGAGTTTCATTCGTTGAAATCACTTTTTTGAAAAAGTTTTTAAAATTTAAGCTGGGAGGTGATCTTGCACCCTGTTTCAAAAAACCAAAAAAAAAAAAAAAGTTTTGGTTTTTTTAGTGTGTGTGTGTGTGTGTGTGCGCGTGCATGTGCACACGCACACACCAGCCTATAGAGGCCAGAAGAGGCTGTGGTGTCCCACAGAGCTAGAGTTACAGGCAGTTTGATCTGCCCACTGTGAGTTCTGGGAACCAAACTCTGGTGGTCCTTTAGACAAGCGGCAAGTATTCTTAACTTTCTTAACGTCTCTTAACATTTCTCCAGCCCCTCAATTACTATTTTTATTGAGGCTCACATTGCATCATTGGGACCAAAAGAGGTTCCTGGGTGTATTTTAACAAAGAGCGGTAAAGAGTGGAGCAGTTGTGCTGCTGAGATGGCTCAGTGGATAAAAGGTACTTGCCACCCAGCCCTGACATCCTGATCTCCTGCTCCCTGGGGGGAAGGAGACACCTACCCTGGA
This sequence comes from Rhynchomys soricoides, assembly GCA_019843965.1. Classification (NCBI taxonomy): domain Eukaryota; kingdom Metazoa; phylum Chordata; class Mammalia; order Rodentia; family Muridae; genus Rhynchomys; species Rhynchomys soricoides. The sequence continues at coordinate 3,142,405 of JADRCH010000065.1, read as the reverse complement.
GAGCTGTTTCCTCAGCCCCAGGAGCACATCATGACAGTCTCTCTCATACATACATGGGAAGGTGGATATGGGGGAGCGGGGGGCGGGGTCCATTTGTTTCTGATGACATTTGGAACTTAGTGATGCAGCTTTGATAAAATGAGCGGCCAGTGTCTTAGAATGTGTATTACTTACAAAGAATAACAATTTTATTTTTAGTGTGTGTGGAAAATGAAAAGGAAGCATTTCCTAGCAGCAGTTTAAAGGTGTATGTTTAATGGGTTACTCTGCCAGTTAATGCATGTTTCAATGCTTATATTGAACCAGTTTCCATAATAAGAATTCTGGAGAAATCAAGAAATGAAACATACTAAATAATTTCAGTAAAACAAGTTTCAAAGAATGGTTTTAAGTTTTCATATTTTTTTTTCAGACCTGTCACGAAATCGCCTCTCAGAAATTCCTATGGAAGCGTGTCACTTTGTTTCTCTGGAAAGTCTGAACCTATACCAGAATTGTATTCGGTATATCCCAGAGGCTGTTCTAAATTTACAAGCTCTGACATTCCTAAATATTAGGTAAGAATGCTATTCTTTTGGGGAAAGTGGCTTTGTATGACCTTGAACTTTCTCCTCTCGGTCACTGAAATGTTTGCACTTACTTCTCTGTTCACACCAACAGTTCCTGGTATGTTCTTAGGGTATAGTAACGTCTCTCCCGTGTTTCTCGTTCCCCTCTCTATGTTTAGCTTTGCATAATTAACGCTCTACTAGCTGATAGCCTGGACAAGTCTTGCAGCTGTGGTTCTCCAGTTACATTTTCCAGTTAACTTTATCAAGTATTACTAGGTCTGATGGGCTGGATACAGCGTAGCTGTCAGAGCGTTAGCCCGGTATGCACAAGGCACTGGGTTCAGTCCCCAGCAAAACACACACACACACACACAAACACACACACGCACGCACACGCATGCACGCATGCACACGCACGCACACACTACATTATTATTTTTATTGTGTGTGTGCATGGCGTGTTTGCCTGTGTGTTGTAATGCATGTACAGGGGCAGAGGTCAACCTTGTGGAATCAGTTCTCTACTTCACTTTTATGTGGATTCCAGGGATTGAATTCATGTTGCCATACTTATGTGGAAAGTGCCTTTAGCCACTGAGCTATCTCATTGGACCATGGAAATATTTTGGTGCCCAGTTTATATACCTTAAAAAAATATATATCCATCCCTGGGGCTAATGAGATGACTCCATCTTTAAAAGCTACACTGTTTTTTCAGGGAACTTCAGTCCAGTTCCTAGCATCCTTGTCAGACAGCTCAAACTGCCTGTAATTGCAGCTCCAGGGAAATTTGATGCCCTCTTGTGGCTGCTTTGTGTGCTGCACTCACACGCATAAACCCACTTTGACATATACATACACTTAATTAAAAATAAAAATAAAACCTTTAAAAATAAAATTCACTCCTTTTAGATATTTAGTTCTAGCAGTTTATAAAATCTCATTAAAAATACTAGAGAAATTTTGTGTAAATGTTAACTATTTTTCTTAATAAACATATAAGAGTAGATTATTATTGGATTAAAAATTTCTTAAAGGTTCATGAAATATATTAATCAACAAAATTATCTTGAAAATGGGGAAATACATGGCTCTAAAAGAACTATTATGGGGTTAAATTTACATGGTAGGGCCGGAGAGGTGGCTCAGCGGCTAAGAGAGGGCACCGGCTGCTCTTCCGGAGGTCCTGAGTTCAAATCCCAGCAATGACATGGTGGCTCACAACCATCTGTAATGGGATCTGATGCCCTCTCCTGGGGTGTCTGAAGACAGCTACAGTGTACTCCTATACGTAAAATAAATAGTTTTACATGGTAAACTAAATTTCTTTCTATTCTAAAACAATTGTGCTTTAGTATTTTATATATCTAATTTTCTTAGTTTTTTTATAAACAAAGATTCCTATTATCTGTCTAAATTTAGTCAACAGGGAATTGATTAAACTGACAGAACTTAAATGTAGCATCCTGTTTATTCTCTGTAAGACTTAGTTTTGTATCTAAAATGACAAAGATGCCGGTGTTTCCTTCAGTGGTACCTGACCACTCTTTCTCTACTTACCCACTTAGTCGGAACCAGCTGTCAACATTGCCAGTCCACTTGTGTGACTTGCCACTCAAAGTCTTAATCGCTAGCAATAACAAATTAGTCTCGCTTCCTGAAGAGATTGGACATCTAAGACATTTGACGGAGCTTGTAAGTTAAATTTTCCTTTTTTGATTGTTCCACATGTCTGTAGTCTTCTATGGAACACTAAGGTTGCTTTTAAAGTACATTTATACCAGTGGCTTGACAGTTTAATTAAGGACTTCAGTGTACAAGTCTTAATACCGCCACACAAGATGAGGAAATGCCATTGGTTATTGTCTATCCAGCATGAAATGATTTCTGTATTACTAAACTTTTGAGACATAAGTTAATAATGTAGTTGAGTTTTCAAATTAAAATTTTTATATCAGCATTTTTATGATTTCTATTAGCCTTTATAGATGAATGGGCACTCCAAAAGTTACTCTTTCATTTTGTGTGTGTGTGTGTGTGTGTGTGTGTGTGTGTGTGTGTGTGTGTGTGTGTTTTCTTGCCATACCTTTGGAGTACGTAGCCAACTGTAATTTGCTATTGTATATTTTCTAAGATACTATTAAACTTGATCTACTGTTATTTGTGAATACACAAGAAACCATCTTTTAACTATGTATGTCTTGAGTGAGTTTAGGAGTCAGACTATTTATACTCCTACAATTATGAGGTGGGCTGATGTTATCTGTATCTTATAGCTAGGAAAATTAGTACTCAGATGACATAATTTGCCAGAGGCTGTGTCACTGCAGGATTGGGAATCAGCCTTCTTGAACTAAAGCCTGTTTCATATTACTTGAAATGATCAAATGCAACTGTGTCCATTGAGATTTAGAAATACAGGGGTTTTTTGGTGTGGTTTATTAATAAAGACGGTTATAAACAGAAAATGAAAGGTATAAATCTAGTTAGATAAATTAGATTGCTTTGGTAGGAGGACTCTAAATTCACAGACGTTAAATCTAGAGTTGGGGTTTTAGGCTATTGTTTTGTGCTAGCTAGACTTTGGAAATAAAACTCCAATGTATGTTTTGGGGGCATTCTTTAGAACTGGGCTTGTTAGCGTGAAGTAGATATAACTTACACTCTACATTCTTTTGTTTATTTTTTCATTTTATTTTATTATATTTATTTTATTTATTTAAAATTTTCGTTATATAGTTTGGTCATATTCTTATTTTAGTTTTTGAAAAAGGTCTTACTTTATACTTTATAGCCCATAGTGCCCTTGAACTCGGTCTCGCTGCCTTAATTTCCCAAATTTTTATCATCAAATCATTTAAACTTTTTAACTACTTTCGCAATCCTAAATTCTCAGCAGATGGATACATGATTGAGAAAATACTTTTAGTTTTCTTCAAAAGGTGCTAATCGTTGCCCTCAGTTATTCGGGGAACTTCTGACAGGAAGTAACTGTAAAGCTCCTCGTGTATTTACCGCATCCTTTTCTCTTCTTTCCTTCCCACTTCCATTTCTGAGCGAAAGTAAATGACTTTCTATTGACGTGGGTGTTTTCTGAGAGATAACAACAAAAAGCACTAAAATCCTTCCCACAGACCCATGTTCTGTGCCTTTTCAACTTCTTTTACTGCCCCCTTTAAGTTTGATGCTTAGAGCACTGGACTTAAAAGTCTAATTTTTGATCCTACTTCAGTCGTTAATGAATAGGAAATGTGGAAATTATATTTTCTCTTTTGAAAAAGATTTTGGGGCTAGCAAGATGGGTCAAGAAGTAATAGTGTTTGCAGCAAAGCCAGACAACCCTAGTTCCATCCCTGAGGCCAGGTGATAGAAAAAGAACCAAATCTCACAAATTGTCCTCTGATCTTCACACTCAACAATTTCCCCCCTACTTCCTCTTATCCACAAACAAATGATAAATGTAATAAAAACTCTTAAAGCTGTCTAAAACTTACGGAGGTGCATGGTGAGCAGAGGCTTTGTAAGTGGTGTTCTTTTCTTTCACCGGCGTGTTGGAGGGCTTTCAAATATTCATGTACAGCTTGAGCTCCCTTCTGCTACACACAGTTACGGTTTTATAAATCATTCTGGCTGGTCTCAGCACATAGAATTTTGCATTTATTCATCTTGGAAACTGTAGCTAGTTACTTTTTCAATCCCATTGAAATCAAGCTTTTAAGCAAGCTACCAGCAGGCCTTTAGATCCTGTGTATTAGACTCAGACTGACTAGATACCTCTAGCCTGGTTTTCCATGTACTAGACTCAGGCTGACTAGATACTACTAGCCTGGTTTTCCATAGCTTTTGAGTCTCACACACACACACACACACACACACAACATACACCAGGAAGAGATGTGGTTGTTATCTAGTCTCATTTTGTAAATAATTTAAAGCAGGTAAGTTTGTGATTAAAATAATCTTACCTTTATGCTCTTTGAAATAGGATGTGAGCTGCAATGAAATCCAAACTGTACCTTCCCAAATCGGTCATCTGGAAGCCTTGAGAGACTTTAATGTAAGAAGAAATCATCTTGTTCGATTACCTGAAGGTAAGAATCTATGAAATAATTGCTTCTCTCAGATTGATGGGTGCAAGCCAAAACTGTGTACAAGTTAAAGCCAGTATTTAAGCTTTAGTGGCTTACTTAGTCAGCATCATCTACTCGATTGCGCACTTTAGAAAACTATGAAGACCTGAACCTCCTGGCATGGGCCTGTTATCCCAGCTACTCAAGAGGCTAAGCAGGAGGATCATCATACAGGCCTGCTGAGTAACCCTGTCTGAAGGCCAGAATTAAAGGGAGGAGAGTCATGAGTCTGTGGCCTGCATGAGCAACACATCAAGACCCTGTCTTCAGAGAGAGAAGAGGGAGACAGAAGCAAAAGAAGGATAGGCCATGTAGTTCAGTGGTGGAGTACCAGGCAAGTGGTCAAGACTGGAGGATCAATCCCCAGTACCAGCAAAACAATAAAACTTGAAAGAAAGCTGTTGTAACCCTTGCTCAGTGATTCCATTTTCGATCCTCTTGAGTCATGAGCTATTGTAGTTGATCCTTCATGGCAATGTCAGTGTGAAACCAAGCACAACTGGCGAGAAGTGTAGCATGCTTGATGAAGGGGGAGTCTGGTGGGATGCATTAGTCCGCTTTATAAACACAGTGACAGTGAAATAGAATCGGTAGAGTTGGAGTTGGACTTAATTTTATCCTCCACTGGAAACGTTCAAGCACGGTCTGCTGAGGTGGGAAGGCAGTAACAAAGGAAGTGGTGGAGGCAGCAGGCTACCTTAGGGTGCCCATAAAGTCTGACGTGTGGATTTGAGTGACAGAATGATTAAACAAATTAAAATGTATGTATCACGTGTTCACAAAGGAAAGACTGAAAATGAAAATGAGAACTATTTTTAATTAAATGCAAACTATATTAATATAGTTTAGTCATGTAAAATTTCTTATATAAATGAGCTTCCGTGTATTTGTCACACACTGCTTCAGTGATCAGTTCATGGTGATTTCATTTTATATGTATGTATTATTTCATATGTATGTTTCATATATGTTATTTTCATATAAATATGTTTTATTTATATATGAAATAAGATTCATCATGAGCTGATCATTGTGGCAGTGTGTGACAGGTACATGAAAGTTCATTTATATAAGAAAATTTCCAGAAATAAAAATCACCATAAAAAAAATACATGTGTGTGTGTACGTCCTCTTAATCCTCTAGATCAATTCAAAGCAAATTCTAGAAAATAATTCGTGAACATTTCAGAATGTGCATTTTAGTAAGAAATGAGTCTTGTATGATGCCTGTACCTCAGCACTGGCAGGATGGACGGGAGAGCCTCACTAGAGAGACCATGTCCCAAAGTAAACAAAGAGGAAGACACAGCAGCAGCAGAAAGTCTTCAGCAACATTTTCATAACAAAGATCTAGGTTCTGTAAGACATGACAGAATTTATAATAAATGTTAAATAGTGTTGTCTTTGCTTTTACTGCAAAGTCCAAACATTTTTTCCAATTTGATGGAGTGAAATAATTAGATGTAACCTATGTTTGACATTTTAGATCTGCAGTAAACACTTTAGAAAAGGATTTCCTCAGTTTCCCTTTGTACACTTACCATCACTCTAGCTGGCGTCCCCCATGCTGTCACTGAACTTGTCTGGTCCCCTTCACACCCACCCCTTGCCCTCAGACCTTTCCTCCATCGCCTCTTGGCATTTACCACCAACGGGATGGAAATAGAAGCTTCCAGAAAAACAAGAATTATAACCTGTGTCTTAATAATCCCGCACATTCCTATCTCTATCCCCCCTCCCTCCCTCCCTCCTGCTCGTCTCCCCCATCCCTCCCTCTCCCCCCCTCCCACCTCATTCCCAATATTCATGTTTCAGTATAGTGCATCCTGGGGACTGAAAATTGAACATGGGCCTTGTGCACAGTAGGCAGGTTGCTATTGTTAAGCTGTGCTCCCATCCCACTTTTTCTTGTTTTACTTTCATTTGAAACAGTTCACCTTGCTTTGGCTGTCCTGAAATTTCAGTCCCGTGTCTCAACTCCTGAGTAGCTAGGATTATACCCACCGACCCACTTACAGTGCCATGTCCAGAACTCTCTCTAGGGCCATCCCTTTGATCAGGCCCTTGTCGCGCCATCTTCTAGGCTTGCTCATGGTGTAGGATGAAATATTGATGAAAATACTGAAGTTTCGGATTTTGTATGTGTGTGTTTGGGTTTCCACCACCTCCCCCCCCCCCATAGTGTAGCCTAGGCTAGCCTCAATTTCACAACACTCCTACTTCAGCCTTATGAGTGCTGGGATTGCAGGTTAGTGCCACCATGCCTGGCAACATCGCGGTTTTGATGAAAGTGGGGTTTTCAGATGACAAGTATAGTATAGAAATCATCTAATTTATCTCTGTTATAAACGGTTTTAAATATGAATTACAGTTTTAGATGTTTAATTGCATGGTTTGTAATCAGCATGTTAACTAGCCTGAGATGGCAGGAAGTTTATTTGAGCATTAACTAGTATCTATGACATTGCTTTTTTAGTTGGTGATCAATCTTTTGTTCCATAACCATTTTCATATTTAATTAATTTTCACTAAATAGTCAAATGATATTTAAAAGCTCAGAGTAATTATTAATATTTCTTTTCCTCATGTGATCTCCACCCCTACCCCCCTCCCAGTATTCAAGTTTCAGTGGCCAGGAGCATTTTTATTAAGTTTGTTAGCTATTTCCTCTAGTATTTCTTAACTGTTTTTAAGTGGTGGTTTGGGAAGGAAGGTGTTTGTCAGCGTGTGCACGTGTGCGTGTTCGTGTGTGCTCGTGTGCGTGTGCGCATGTGCGTGTGCGTCTTGCTATATAATTGTGGCTAGACTGGAGCTCTCGCCGTCATAGCCCAGGCTTCTGGCAGTTCTCCTGCCTTGGCCTCCTGAGTGTGTTTACAGGTGCGGCACCTCCTGACTCGGGTTAGACCCGGGAGCTGAAAGTATGGTACGACCAGCCCCTCCAGTCTGGGACCTGAGGCTTGCCCTTTGCCCTGCTCACTAAGCTGCTGTGTGCTGCTGCTGTAACACGGGCTAATGGCTCTGCGTGCTGGTTATGTAACGCCTCTTCAGACTGCTGTCTTGAGATAATTGTTTGGCCTTCCCCCATCTTACATTTATTTACTTGGGTGTGTATGCATGTGCCACCGTGCAGTATGCAGTCAGACTTACTTCCTTCTTTCGTGTGGATTCCAAGGGTTAACCTCTTCAGACTCAGCAGCAAGCTCCTTTTTTCTGCTGAGGTTTTTTGTTTTTGTTTTTGTTGTTGTTTTGTTTTTTGGTTAGGTTTGGTTTTTCAAGCATCCATATGCTTTCTTTTTTGTTTGTTTGTTTGTTTTTCGAGACAGGGTTTCTCTGTGTAGCCCTGGCTGTCCTGGAACTCACTCTGTAGACCAGGATGGCCTTGAACTCAGAAATCCACCTGCCTCTGCCTCCTGAGTGCTGGAATTAAAGGTGTGCGCCATCACTGCCCGGCTTTCTGCTGAGTTTTTATCTACAAAGTCTTCACCCCCTCCCCCTTTGAATAAGGCTGAGTCTCCCTGTGCTCCCTGTGTAGCCCTGGGTGTCCTGGAACTCTGTGTAAAAAAGGCTGGCATCAAACTCACAGGATCCACCTGCCTCTGCCTCATGGTTCCCAAGTCCTCCCTGTGCCACCACCCCTGCTTACTGAGTCGTCTTGCTGGCCCCCCTCCCTCTTTTTGATAATTTCTTTTCTGGCTTTTCAGTTCAATTTTTCAAATTGAATGTTGTGACTAAATCTTTGATCCTTTGATTTTTCTTATTATTATTTTCTGCACCGTTTTGTGTTAATCTAGAGTAAAATAGTTCAAACTGTTCTTAAATTTTTTAATTTCTGAAATTCATTCAGAATTTTCAGTTTCTACAATTATAAAATGCTTGCTATTGTATGACTTTTTAGGAAAAAATTATATTTTAGTGATTCCATATCATATTTCCCGGAAATTAAAGGTATTATGGTTTTTCAAATTTCTTTCTGTTCCCATGTACTCACTTGTTTTTTTTCTTTTATCAGTTAGTTAATTTTTGTTTTTGTCTTACACGCTGTTGGAGACTTCCCAGATTCTCTGGGTGCGTGCAGACAGCATCATAGAAGTTCTGAGTACAGTGGGCAGAAGTTGTTCAAGGGTAATTAATTAAGCAAGAGGCTAAGTTTAGGGCTGGAGAGATGGCTCGGCAGTTTAGAGCGCCGACTGCTCTTCCGAAGGTCATGAGTTTAAATCCCAGCAACCACATGGTGGCTCACAACCATCTGTAATGAGATTTGATGCCTTCTTCTGGGGTGTCTGAAGACAGCTACAGCGAGCGAGTGGGGCTAGAGCGAGAGGAAAAAAGTGAAGACAGCTACATTGTACCTACATATAATAAATAAATAATTCTTTTTTTAAAAAAAAAAAGAGGCTAAGTTTACTGGGGGAAAGTCCATGTCAGTATCTAAAGACCTTTTATATGGGACTGTATAGTTTCTCCAGAGAAAGATGTGTGTGGCATCTCTTGTTGACGATTGTGTGCATTTCTTGTTACTGGCCTTCAGGAGTGGCTAAGGCAGGCCAGGTGGAGAAGGTGGGGTTGCCGTTGTCTTTACTTGGACACCCTCACACCCTGGAGTTGCGCTCACTCCCTAAGTTGGTCGGATTGCAGTAGAGGATCACTTTCTGGTTCCTGTGGTGTGACTGTGAGTGCCCATCTGAGTGACTTGGGGCTGTGGACAAGACATCTTCTCTGTAACTTTAGCTGCTTATAAAGACGCCAAGGAGCCTCCTTTTTTTTTTTTTTAATGGTTTTTAGTTCCTGAGAGCTAAGTAGTCCTAGGAACAGGGAAAATAGTCAAACTGTTTGATTTTTGGTAGTATTCCTATCTCCAATCAGATTTTATTTTATACCTTGTCAATTCCTAAGAATAGAGGTAACTGATTTTTTTCAAGTTTGCCACAATTAACTGGAAGCATGTGTAAAAACTAGTTTCAAAATATTAGTGATTGCTCCTTCCACTTTACTTCCATGCAGAACTGGCAGAAGTGCCTTTGATACGACTCGACTTCTCATGCAATAAAATCACAGTAATCCCTGTTTGTTACCGGAACCTCCGGCACCTGCAGGTGATCACCTTGGATAACAACCCGCTTCAGTCTCCTCCTGCACAGGTAAGCATGGGTAAAGTCTGCGGAAGGTAGCTTCTGCCAGAAAGTTAAAGGATATTCTCTGTGTATGCAGTATGTCTGTCTTGTTGGTCACCACCACCCCTGCTGCCACCACCACCACGCACTCCCTTAGAAAAGGGATGGAAGAAAGATTTTGATGTTTCCAGCATTTTCCTTTCGTTACTTTGGCACATGTGCATGTGTTTGTTTTTATGTGCACCAGAGGTTGATGATAGGTGTCCGCCTTACTGGTTGTTGATTATTTGTTTTTAGAGACAGCACTCTAGAACCACTGAGTTCAGCGTTTCAGTTAGCCCGACAGCCAGCAAGCTTGAGATCCTCCTGCCTCCACCTCCCAGTGTCTGGTGCTTTTATGTGGGGACCGAAGAGGGTGCAGGCCCTCATGCTTGCACAAGCCAACCATTTCACCGACTGTGCTTTCTCTTTCTCTACTGAACTTAAGCACTTTAAGTTGAAGAATTTCTCCAAGTTAGTTTTCTGGCCAGGTGGTGGTGCACGCCTTTAACCCTAGCACTTGGAGGCAGAGCAAGTGGATCTCTAGTTCCAGGACAGCCAGGGCTACACAGAGAAACCCTGTCTCCGAAAACAACAGTAACAATAAAGAAGCTAATAGGATTTGAGTTAATTTTTCTCCTATCAAAGCTTGAACTGGAGAACATAAATGGCGTAGACGACAACCTTCCAAACACAAAATTATCAGTGTATTCATGTTGCCCTTGTTTCTGTGCTTTCCTCTTTCCTGCAGTGCTAAGTTCCTCATTTAACCAGGTAGCTCATTTGTTTGTGAGTAACTGAACTAAAACTGGTGACTGTGGGGTAGATTATATATCCTATAAGCCATAAAATATTGGCCACGTCCATAATTTTCACTTTGAACTTCCTTAAGTTATTTTTTCCCATTGAATCTGTGCACATGTGCTCTGACATGTGGAACTCAGAGGACAAGTTCCTGGAGTTGGTTCTCTCTGCCTTTCTGTGGGTGCCAGGGAGCCCTCACTTTGCAGGCTTATGGCGGTCATTATAGAATCTCTAAAAGTTATAGGAGAAATTCATAACTACAGAAAGGGATTGTATTAGTCAGTTTTTAATCGATGACAAAGTACTTGAGAGAAGGTAAGTTAAAAGAAGTAAGTGAGGCTCCTGGTTTCGGAGGTTTCAGCCGTCTGGCTGCATTGTGTGGGCCTGTGGTGAGACATGGTATCATGGCAACAGGAGCATATGGTAGAGGAGGCTGCTACCCTCACACCAGCCAGGGGACAGAGACAGAGAGGAGGGCTTCAGGGACTAGATACACCCTTCAGAGTCCTGCCCCCAGTGCTGTCTTCCTCCAGCCAAGCCCAGGTTCCTGATGGACTGTATAGTCACGAAGTAAGTCATCCTGCATTAACTCAGGAATCACATTAGAACCCACTTGATCCATTCACTGCTGAAGAGACAGCTGACAACTAAGCTTTTAACATATAAGCACGTTTAGACTCAAAATTATAAAGCATTTCATCAGCCTAAAGAATTTATTTGACTCATGAGACAGGACACATCAGAAATGGCGGGTGTATAAATTTCACCATTTTATCATTGTTAGTTCTTTCCTATGAAGATTAGCATGTAAAATGTAATCTTTAACGTCCTGACTCTGTATAACTAATCAGTGTGTGTTTAATGGAGATGCCTTAAAAACCTGACTTATGTTATACCAAAAGCTAGTTATGATTAAAAGAGAGAGAGAACATCTCAGGGGCTAGAGAGGTGGCTCATCAGTTAAGAGCACTGACTGTTTTTCCAGGGAACCTAGTCCCACTAGTGACCCAGCATCCACAGATCTGTTTACAACTGTTTGGAACTCTAGTTCAAGGGGATCTAATATTCTCTTCTGGCCTCTGTGGGCACCAGGCATACACATGGTATGCAGACATATACCCATATACATATAATAATAATAATAATGATAATTATAATAATAATAATATTTTTAAAAGAATACTTGTATTTCAGATGAAGAGTAATTTGGCTGCATTTGTTATTTTATTTAGATATGTATAAAAGGCAAAATTCACATATTTAAATATCTGAACATACAAGCTTGTAAGATTGCTCCAGATCTGCCAGATTATGAACAGAGACCCTTGGGATTTGGTACCTGGTAAGTATGTTTTATTCTTGTGTCATAGTAAATCACAGAGAAAAATCAAATAAACTTTATTCTTAAATTGTCTGGCCTCAAAATGCTTGCATCAAATATGAATTGGTTAGACAGATCCTACAAAATGTAGACTGAGTCAGTCTCTTGCAACTTGGGCACTATTAACATTGTAGTCCAGGCAGTTCTTTGTCATGAGAGGCTGTTCCCTACTTTGTGTATGGTTAGTATCTGGCCCCTGATGTTCCCTATTTCGTGGATAGTTAGCAGCCTCCTGGCCTCTACCTCGCAGATACCAATAACACACTGAGATGTTTCCAGATAGCCAAATATTGCCACTATCCTTGGCAGGCCCCCAGTTAAAACTCATTAGTTTGAATGGCTTGAACACTAACCTTAGCTCTGCCACTGAAAAGATTTCTGACTTACAGCAAGTCACCTGAACATTTGCTTCATTTCCTTTATAAGTGTACAGAGGACTTGGCTTTGTTGCATGTTGACATTACTTCAGGATCTTTTAGTCTATGAATCCCTTAGTGACATAGCACATGCCGTGTAACATCATCTACTTGGCACTCCCAACTGTGTGGAGCAATCCTAAGTATAGGAATTCAATTTCAAAGTCTTCCAAAGGTGAGATAGATATCCCAGTAGAGATGATGTGGGGCTTGTGGTCTTTACTCAGGAGGGAGCCTCCCAGGCCTTTGTTTGGAACCTATCAGTTTTTGCTAAAACCACAGTCCAGATGAGCTTGCTTTGCAGTGTTCTAGACTAAAATAGATCAACAAATGTCCATGTGGTTTCTAAAAGCAGATATAGCCAGACATTGGTATGATATATTAAATATATATCATGTTCAGAAAAGATAATTTATTATAGCTTTAAGGTTTTATTAGAAATTATTAAAATGAAAGATTCAAGTGTTTCATATTATACAGGAGTACTCTGAAGCCATCTGAAAATTGCACTTATTTACAACAGGACTTCTGGGGTAAATAGAGTGTTACCCTATGGTGACTCCCACCCTTTGCTGCAGATTCCACCTTCCTTATGGTATTCCTCTCTCAGCTGAGCATGTGGCACACACAGGCATTACTCAGAAAATAGTTGTCAAATGAAAGAAACGCTGAGTTAATCAGACAGATACTGCTCTCTACGTAAAGTTGTCAGAAAGATCTTTGTAATGACATTCCAGGGTGCTTAGTCTGGCTATTAGATTAAGACTTGGACACTGAAGGATAGCTGAACAGCAGCTCTAACCTAGTTGCTTAAGCATAAGCTAATGCAGCAAAGAGACTGACAGATACACTGTAACCGTGGCTACCAAGAACACCCTCAGTTCTGACAGTCACGCTGTAACCATGCCTACTGGAGAACACCCTCAGTTCTGACAGTCACACTGTAAGCATACCTGCAGAGAACACCCTCAGTTCTGACAGTCACACTGTAACCATGCCTACGGAGAGCACCCTCAGTTCAGTGTTCATCCCTGGGAGGACTTGCGCAGGGAAAGGATGCTAGGGACATGGCCAGTGAGCTTTGGACAGTTGGCAGAGATTGAGTGATGTCCTGTGTTATGCGTCACGTGTAGGCCGCTTGGAGGAGGAGGATGCTGGCAGTGAAGACATGAGATGACTGGGCCTTATCACCAGGAGTTTTCATTTCACCATCTGTTTCTCTTTCTGGTTGCTTTTTCTCCTAACTCAGTCAATTGCTTATAATATGGAAATAAATGCTTGTTAGGTGTGAGCAAAAGCCTTGATTTTCCTATTTTAGGTTTTCATTAAAGGTATTTTATGTGGTACTCTAACAAGAATCACAACAAATCAAAATTGCCTTTTCATCCATGTGTACACAATTGATTTCTGTTGGAGTTAGTGACCCTGGAAGGGAGCCCCCCTCTCCTGTGATGGCAGAGTAGAAGCATGACATGCCCCTGCTGCTGTGGGGTTTGGGTGTGAGCTGGCTAGTGATGGTGGATGCAGTGTGGGGTTGAAGATCTGCCTGAAGAGGCGGTAATGAAAGGTGCGCTTTGATTGAGGGCTGAGTTGCTATTTGCAAGACCTGTTTCTCTGGGTCCTGTTCCTTAGTTCTGAGACTGGCCTAATTTTGTAAATATTGTAATACATATAATATTTTAAATATATAAAGTATTAGTTAAATTATGTGGCAAAGAATTTGAGTGCATATTTGCTAACAGGTAAAAGACTTGAATTAATGGACAAATGTTCTTTCAGGTTTCCAAGTAAATGGGACACCTAAGTAGCATAAGGATGTCCTTTCTCCAGAGGAGTTAGGGTGACAGAAGTGACACGCTGCAGCCTCTGCCATACTCTGCTTATGTCAGTCTAATAATTAGGCTGCTTTCTAGATTTTCTATTTTCTCAGAGACAAACTGTTGTTTCAAACATACTAGAAATTTTAATTTGCTCCATATATGTCTATATAGCTGGCCCTCTGTTTCCATAGATTCAACCAAGTGTGGATTGAAAGTATTCAGGAAAAAAAAAGATGCCCCTGTGCTAAACATTTACACCGTTTTCTCATTGTTATTCCCTAAATAATTTGGCATAGCAGCTACTTACATGCCCTGTATGTTATATTAAGCAACGTGAATAATTCAGAGATGATTTAAAGTACACAGGCAGAGGATCATCAGTTTTGGTGGCATGTGTCTGTATTTTCTACCTCATCAGAAGGCTTAAGAAGGAAAATGGCTTGAACCCAGGAATTTACACTCATCAGAGACAACACTATCCCACATAAACCCTGCTGGCTAGGGTGGTACATTCTTGTAATCCTAGCATGTGAGAAGGTTATCGTCAAACATAGGGAATTCAAGGCCAACCTGGGCTACATAAGACCCTTTCTTAGCAGCAACAACAAAAATACATAGATGATATCCATAGACTTTATGGGAATGCTTTGATATCTTACATGGCATCATTTCAGTTTCTCTGAATTTGGGTATCTGAAGAATCCTGGAACTAGTTCCTTGTGAATATTGAAGGTGAACTTTTTATGTAATATTCCGTTTCACTCCTCAAGTACTAGGGAATGAAATTTGTACCTTCCTGGTTTTCTGTCAGAGGTACAGATTAATAGGATTGCCTTATAGTTGCTGACTGTTCATCCAGCGAGTGGCACGGAGTCAGGGGCTCTTGGTTGCTCAGCTTCTGTCTTCTTAGGTATTAAGCTGTTTAATTTCTCTGTACTCAGTATAATCTTTGTACTGCTTATTACTCTAGCAATAGTTCTAAATATCAAATATCCTGAATCTGAAAGTTCTTTAAGTGACCCTAAAATCTGTGTAAATATTAGGCATGATAATTAGGCTGGCATTGACTGAACTGCATAGTGTCCAGGTCTCCTAAGGAGTGTCGTACTCCTGGGGCATCACTGCAGACGACAGACACGTGCTTAGAGTTCAGTTCGTAGAGTCACACATCTTTTTTTTTTTTTCCGAGACAGGGTTTCTCCATGTTTCCCCGGCTGTCCTGGAACTCACTCTGTAGACCAGGCTGGCCTCGAACTCAGAAATCCACCTGCTTCTGCCTCCCAAGTGCTGGGATTAAAGGCGTGCGCCACCACTACCTGGCGATTCACACATCTTTTGATCTTGTTTCTTGTTTCTTATTTTGTTTGTTTGTTTGAAGATTTATCTATTTATATGAGTACACTGTAGCTGTCTTCAGACACACCAGAAGAGGGCATCAAATCTCATTACAGATGGTTGTGAGCCACCATGTGGTTGCTGGGAATTGAACTCAGGACCTCTGGAAGAACAGTCAGCGCTCTTCTTATCCACTGAGCCATCTCTCCAGCCCATTTTTGTTTTTTCAGACAGCATCTTACTATGAAACCCTGGCTGGCCTAGAACATGATATGTAGACCAGACCGGCCTTGAACTCAAATCTGCCTGCCTGTGCTTCCTGAGTGCTGTAATTAAAGGTATTCCATCTTGCCTAGCCAGATTAAAACCATCATAAATGTTTGTGTATAATTTTTTTAAATGACCCACAAGTTTAGCATATTAGTACCTACCTTAATTCCTGCACTTGGACGCAGGCAGTAGGATCCTGAGCCTGATACTGAACAAAACCCTGTCTTTAACCACTAAAAGGCATGGGGATAGTGGCCAAAGTACGTGACATAATTAATTGTATGAAAATGTCTTTATAAAATGCATCAATATGTGAAATAGTATGTGCCGATAAAAATTTTTAATTAAAAAAAAAAAAAAAGGCAATACTACCACAAAATGAAGCACCCACAGAAACTCCCAGAAATGAATTTGTAAAAATTACAAATTGTTCTTA
This sequence comes from Rhynchomys soricoides, assembly GCA_019843965.1. Lineage (NCBI taxonomy): Eukaryota > Metazoa > Chordata > Mammalia > Rodentia > Muridae > Rhynchomys > Rhynchomys soricoides. The sequence goes on along the minus strand of JADRCH010000065.1, from coordinate 3,126,112 downwards.
ATTTCCAGATACAGGTGCCCCCATCTCACCTGGTGAGTCTCACTCTTACCACCTTTGCTTTGTTTAGTGGCGCTGTGGTTTTCATTAGTGAAATACAGAGACTCAGTACAGCTTTCTCTGTGGAGCCCTGGCTGTCCTGGAGCTCACTCTGTAAACCAGGCTGGCCTCGAACTTAGAGATCCTCCTGCCTCCGCCCCCAGAACACTGGCATTGAGGGCGTGCGCTACCACTGCCCGGCTAAGACCTGGGTTTTGATAAGATAATTTTAAGCAGCTTTATGTTATTGACTAAACATATTTGTTTCTGTTGATGTGACTATAAACCCAAACTAAGGACATACTAAGCCACTGGTAAGAAAAATCTACCCAGCTAGGATTGACAGAGTATTTGTAATCTTAGCACCCAGGAGGATCATGTGTTCGAAGTCAACCCTGGACTGCAAGAAAGACATGCCTCTCTAACTCCACCCACTGAATTAATTTTGTTCAAAATTAATTGATCTTTTAAAAGCAAGGGACCATCCTTGGTTCATACTTAATATTCTTAACACCTAAAACATTGTGTGATATTCAGTATATGTTTGATGCACACACTCAGTTGAAATAGAAGAAATTCTCAAAAGAATTTTTCTAGTATGGCTTATGTCCTTCACTTAGGTAGCTCTTAAACTTGGTCACCTTGGCCTGACTTTGCTGTGTTGAAACACACAGGATACCTTAAGATCAGAAAAATCTTAGAGACATTATCAACAAAACATCTTATTCATTGTACTACTTTACCAACTTTTATATAATGTGAATTGTTAAATTCAAAGTTAGGGAAATTTTTCTTTAGAAAAGTAAATTTATAATCATACTGAGAAGTTTTTTACTTTTTGTTTTGTTTTTGCTTTTAAGTTAAATGATCTCTGTGGGGGCAGACAGGAAAAAACAATGCCAGAAGATACATATGCTTTTTCATGTATATCTTTTCATACTTTGTTTGGTCAGTAGATCTTTATATTATTGTCTATAAAGTAGGACCTTTGCTTTGTTGTTAAGGAAATAAATTTAAGACTGATTGTGTTATCACACATTATTCCCAGGGCTCAGGAGGCAAAGGCAGACAGATCTGAGTTGTAGGCTAGCCTGGTCTACAGAGAGAATTCCTGGACAACCAGGGCTACAGAGAGAAACCCTGTCTCAAAAAAGGGAGGAGGAGGAAGAAGAAAGAGTTTATTGGACGTACTATAGGGGTAGCTGGCTGACTGCGAGCAAGAGGACCACCCATCTGAAGTCGCCTTTATCAATATACAAAGTGGCAAGTCTTTACAGCTGCCTTGTCTTTATATGCAGGTTTGCTTTGTTTTATAAGTAAATAGAAATGTTCAGTCTGTCTTATAGAGGTTAAGTGATAGTATCCAGTTGTCATTTTATGTTCTGGTACTTGGTGACATGACTTTATAACTCATAAAAATTATGTTCATGACCCAAAATAATATGGAGTATCAAAGTCACTATCAGAAGAGCACTGTATGTTAGCCAAACATGCTAGTACATGTCTATAATCCTAGCACTTGAGAAATGGAGACCGGAGGATCAAGAATTCAAGGCCAATTTGTCCAGAATGAAACCCTGTTTAAAAAACAACAACAACAACAACAAAACACCATTTATTTTAAACTTACAACTTAAAGTTGCTTTTCCACTTAGGAAGATTCATTAGATAAAATACTAATGCACTGATTTTTAAATTGGATTTATTATTTTTTAGATTTCTAATTAAGCTACATCTTTAAAAGTATGTTTAAGAAGAAACAAAAGTAAAGGTATAAAACTCCTGAAACTGTACCTCTGGGGCTGGGAGGCAGGCAGCTCAGTTGAAAGCCTAAGGACTTGAGTTTAGATCCCCAGCACCCACTTAAAGCCTGAGCATGGCAGTTCACACCTGTATTCCCTGCCCTGCGGAGGCAGAGACAGGAGGATCTCTAGAGCTTACTGGCCAGCCATTTTAGCCAACTCTGAGCTCCAGGTGCAATGCAAGATACACACACACACACACACACACGCACACACACACACACACACGAATATCCTGCTGATCACAGAGACAGTGGTAGCTATAAGAGAAAGAGTAAGTTAGACTTCTTCAACCTAGGAGCAGCTATCTATCCAAAGACAGTGTTAGCAGTCATGACCTGGGCTAAATATTTGTAAAGTGACCTGTGTCCAGATATATGACAAATACTTGCCACTTAGTAATAAACAACCCAATGAGGAATGAGCTTGAAGGGACTCTTCACAAAGAGTCAATACTCACACAACAAAGAGCTCAATACTGTTCTTAATCCCAGGAATGCACATTAAGACACTGGCTATTTATATAGAGCCACAGTTCAAGAAAGGTGACATAGCAAAAGTGAGGCTGTAGAGCAACCAAGGCACTCAGACATTGTTTACAGAAGGGCAAGAGCAGAGCTGTCAGTTGCTTTAGCAGTTCTGCTCAGACGTGACCTCTACCAGGTGGAGTGTGTGATTCTGTGAGTTTGGGAAACCAGCTACTCCTTAGCCACTGGCACAGCACCACAACTCCATTTCCCTCGCCTCCAGCAAAGCTAGTTCTTTTTTTCTACCACAAGAACCACAAGGCAGCTGACTGCTTCTGACAGTCTGTTTGACCTGTCCCAGGGTCTTCCATGAGTTGAGTCAGGATGTGGCATCTTGCACTGTTAATGCTTAGCAAAAGATCTGAGATTCTTTGATGGTTATGTGTATCCTTAGGAACTGCTACTCAAGTTTCCACACCAATTTAAGATGTAACCACCTCAGAACAGGGGTTTCCCTAACAACAATAACAAAGTGACCAGAAATAACTACAGAGAAGTGTTCTGGCAAATAGAGATGTCTTCTGTTGTGATAGAATTACAAAGATAACAGTATTTTGTTGAGATTATACTGCGAATACTTAAATGTATGTACATTTATTTGGAAAAAAATATTAAAGATAAAAGCAAGCCAGGTGTGGTGGCACACAAATTTAGTGCTCAGGGGCAGCAGCACATGGATCTTTGTGAGTTATGAGCCATCCTGGTCCATATAATGAGTTCCAGGACATCCAAGGTGGCATAGTGGACCTTATCTCAAAACAGCATAAAATAACTAAAACTTAAAAACATGGAGGGATGTAGAGAATAGCTGGAGGTTTAAAGGAAACAAAAATTACAAAATAGCAGAGATGTCTGCAAAAGCAGACTAGAGGCTGTTTCTGTGTGACTGGGAAGGAAGAGAGAATAGAGACAGAGCTTTAGAAATCCAGAGGAAGTGAAAAAAATCCCAGGAAAAGGGCAGAAAAACAAAAGACAGTATGCCAAGCCGGGGAATGGGGGGCATACAAAGAGCAGTGGGGGCTATGCAGAGAGCAGGGGGGGTGGACCATGCAGAGAGCAGGGGGCACCATGGGGGGGGGCGAGGATTCAGAAGAGATTCTGGAGACTGTGCTTTTAAGAATATGTGCTTTTAAGAATAAGCTGCAGCAGGGTGCTGGTGGAGGCTCATGCCATCAGATCCAAATAGCCTAATGATACACCCAGGGTCCTAGAAAAATGGTAACAATCCAAGCCCCAAAGTAGAAGATGGAAAGACATTGTGAAGATTGGGGCAGAAGTTGATGAACTGCAGACTGAAAGAAAAACACATAGACTTAATAAGACAGATGGGTGGTTGATAAATAATCAAGATTGGCAAACCCCTGGCCAAATAACCACAAGAAAGAGAGAGTAGACACAGAAATTAAAGATGAAGAAGGGGAGGTTACTACAGAGTCCGACAAAATGTAGAGAATCATTGGAGTACACTTGAAAACTTACATTCCAAAAACACAGAAGAATTCTTAAGTGGGTAAATTCCTAGATACATATGACCTACAAAATTAAGAAGGTATTAATAATCAATGAGACTGCAGCTGTAATCAAGTCTCCAACAAAGAGAGGTTCAGGACCAGATGGATTCATGGTTGAATTGTACCAAATTAAAGAGGAGCTAGCACCAGTACTGTCCATTGACAGAAAGAACACTGCCAAACTTACCCCGGAAAGCTAGGGTTTCACTACTGCCAATGCCACATAAGGATGCTTTCATTTGTGTGATGATCTGCATTTGCATGTTTGTGAAAGCTAGCATCGTCATGTGTGAACGAGGATCCTGAGTGTGAAGGAAGAGATCTTAAGGGAAATGAACAGGGCAGTGGAAGACCTGTGACGAAAGCAGAAGGGGGGGTTAACAGGAGAGGTAGCTGGGAGAGAGGGAGGGACGGACATGAACCCATGACGACAGAGTGTGATGGCACCAGGTATGAGAGGCTATGAGATGAAATCCAGTGCTTTGTAAGCTAGCATTAAAAATGAGTGCAGTGAAAACAAGATTGAGCAGTGGTGCTTTTCAAAGTGGATTCTGAGTTTGGGAGCCCATACTGTTCTGTTTACTTGTTCCTGTTTGGAATTTTCTTCTTAAAAAGCTCAGAGAATGTTCACTTAGCTCTAATATTTCTGTGCTCAAGTGTCATGAGAGTGTTGGTTAATAAAATTGCGACTGGTTAATTTCGAATGCTACTCTAAACAATTGAAACCGTCTAGTAACGAATAACACTTATTTTGGACAGCCATGAAGAACTGTACTCAGGCCGTCCTTACGGAGCCCTTGATTCAGGCTTCAATAGTGTGGATAGTGGCGATAAGAGGTGGTCAGGGAATGAGGTAAGTGCCCTTCTGTTCACGTAGAAAACTCCTGCTCTAGAAAAAGAAATGAAATTAACGGGAATATCCAAATTGGAATTTAATTTATTAGGCAAAATATATGTCTTAGTCAGGGTTTCTATTCCTGCACAAACATCATGACCAAGATGCAAGTTGGGGAGGAAAGGGTTTATTCAGCTTACTCTTCCATGCTGCTGTTCATCACGAAAGGAAGTCAGGACTGGAACTCAAGCAGGTCAGGAAGCAGGAGCTGATGCAGAGGCCATGGAGGGATGTAATTTACTGGCTTGCTTGCTTCTTCTGGCTTGCTCAGCCTGCTTTCTTATAGAGCCCAAGACTACCAGCCCACAGATGGTACCACCCACAAGGGTCCCTACCCCCTTGATCACTAATTGAGAAAATGCCTTACAGCTGGATCTCATGGAGGCATTTTCTCAACTGAAACTCCTTTCTCTGTGATAACTCCAGCTTGTGTCAAGTTGACACACAAAACTAGCCAGTACAATAGAGAAATGTCAAAGAGCAAAAACCCTACATAGTCCTACCATCTGAGAATTCTATACTGTTTCTTTTACTAGCATTTCTTGCCGTGTATCTTCTTTCAAATTTGTTACCTTGTCTTACATTTGGATATTCTGGAAAGCGGGATAGCCATCGAGGCGGTTAAAGCTGAAGCCTAGTGGCTGTGGCAGCATCTCTATATTGCTAGCTCTTGGGAGGCCGAGGCGGGAGGACTGGGATTTGAAGATAGCCTGGCCTGTGTAGTAAGTTCCAGGACAGCTTGCACTGCATAGCAACTGTCTCAACCCCATGAAAAGCCCTGGCATCTAGAACTTGAGGGCCAGGATGATCTGCAGAGGAGATGGTGATGAAGCGGAGTGCTGGAGGCTAGTAAAGTGCACAGGAGCGGACACTGACAAGTGAGGACGTGGAGCCTGAGCTTGAAGCGTTAGCTCAAAGGTGGAGTCCTCTCTGTGCCCTGGCTGGAGCCCCACACAAGGTGGGACATCTTAGTGAGCTCATTCACATGCCTCAAATTACATGGGTTCTTGTTTTAATTAATTAATATTATTAGATTTTCCATCATTTAAAATTACTAGGATATATTTTAACTACTGATTAAATTAAATGACTACACTTTTGCTAGAGGGGCTGGTAACAAATATTTTATAACATTGTGTCATTGAGTCCAAACAGAAGCCCTTGCCTTGAATCTCAGTGTCAGGAGACAGTAACAGGTGAATCTCTGTGAGTTCAAGGCTAACCAGAGCTATACAGTAAGACCCTGTCAAACAAAAATAAGTAAATAAATAGTCAAGACAAAATTAGATCAAAACTTACTTGAAATTTGTATTTAGGTATATATGTATGCATGCATGCATGTGTGTGTGTATGTGTCTTGGTGACTTCTTAAATATTGCAATGTATGTGATAATTTAAACCTATGTATATATTCACTTACCGTTCTGAATATCCTCCTCGTTTTGTCAGCTGTGGTAGTTTGCCTATTTAAAGTATGTGTTTCATTAACCGTGGTCATAGAATTATGCGATATTTGCTGTCAATTTCTAAAACTTTTTGCTTTTCCTTCTATGTAGATTATAGTTTATATTCCTGTACTATATGTTATCTCAAAATGGAAATGATGGTTTTTAATGTGTCTGCCTTTTAAGCCTACAGACGAATTTTCAGATCTGCCTCTTCGAGTGGCAGAGATTACTAAAGAGCAAAGACTACGGAGAGAGAGCCAATACCAGGAGAATCGCAGCAGTGTGGTCATCACGAATGGTGGAGGTACACATGACTCTGAGGACATTTAAAGCCTTTATAGTTGACTTGTTATATAGCAGGGTCTCCTATAACCACGAATGGCCTCAGCCCCTTATGTAGCCAAGGATGCCTTTGAACTTCCAATCTTCCTGCCTCCACTTGATGTGTTCATCCCTTCCTCCTCAGCCCTGGGGGTACATTTGTGTCCCACCACAGCTGGTTTTGTAGTGCTGAGGCTTGAACCCAGGGCCTTGTGCGTGGTAGACAAGAACTTTACCAGCACAGCCTTAACCTTTTGTTGTTGTTTAAGGAGTTTATTTTGACTTAGGGTTCTAGAGGGACCCAGTCCCTCATGACGAGGAGGGCATGACACTGGGAAGACATGGTGACAGAATTAGGAAGTTCCTGGTCACCATACCATTTTGAAGTGGTCTCTGTCACACCTGCTCTTTTGTTTGCTTCTCTAGAGATCCTTCACTCTTCTAAAGACTTCTGTTTATATATGAAAAAAAAAAAAAAAAAGTTTACCATCTGGATAAAATTCGCTTTCTCTTTATTTTCAATTTATAAATTCAAATCATTTCTCTTTCATGTCTGTTTGAGGGGAAACTTTAGGAAGGACAGTTTATCTCTTTGTTCATCCTGATCTTACTACAATCTTCTGAAGTAACATTGTCTCTTTTTAAGAATCTCCATTTTAAAGAGATTTCTTGAGCTCTTTCAGCAATCAATTGTGTTTGCTTGTCATTTAGTTCAGTCATTTAGCTAACACTGTTTAAAACTGAGTTTTTCACCCCAATATCCAAGCTGACCTCAAACTCCTGAGTTCAAGTAACCTCACATCAGCCTCCTGAGCAGCTGGGGTCATAGGTGCCTACCAGCACGGCCATCTTCTCTGTAGCTTAATGCAGTTCGGCCATCTTCCTCCGTAGCTTAATGCTTGCTTTAATGTTCTCTGGGGCTTCTGAATCCTAACTTTTCTTATTTTGACACTTAGGACTTAGTAGTTTTTATTAAATAGAGTTCTCTCTGTTTCCATGTAATTCTGAAGCAGGTTTTAGAATTCTACTCTGTATTCTTTTAATTTGAATTTTAAAGCCAAATGTTGGCATTTTGAGGGCCAGTGCTGAGGGAGAAATTACATAGATTTTGTAGAAATCCATATGTTTTTGAGAAGCACTTTCATCTCTAATGATGTCAGTTACATTTGTTGTTTTGTCATGTCTGGCTTACACTCTTCTTTATTCCTTTTACTTTCCATTCTATTCATATTTTAGTAATTGTATTTTAAATTCTGTTCTCACATGAGTTATCTGTACCACATTTTATTGAAGACTCAGCATACTTTACAGCTATGCTTTCAGTGCTGTGTCCACTAGCCCTGGGTAGGTATTGAGTAGCTGAGATGCAGCACCTGGAAGCCAGGGAGATGGCGTCAGTAGGTAAAATGCTTGCTGAGGTAAAATAGGGGTTGAGTGTTATCCCAAGCATGCACATAAATGTCAGGCGTGGCAGCACACATCTACAATCCCAGCACAGAGAGATCCCTGACACTCACTGGCACCCACTTTAACCAAATGTTGAGCTCCCGAGTCCATGAGAAACTCTTGCTTCAAAAAATAAAGTGGTGGACAAGCGAGGTGGCTCACTAGGTGAAGGTACTGTAACCAGTTTTTCTGACTTGAGTTTCATCTCTGAGACTCACATGATGGAAGGAAAGAAGCAATTACTGCAAATTTTCCTCTGACGTTTACACTTGTACCATGGCATACATGCCCCCCCAATAAGAAATGTGACATCTGTTCCTCTGCATTGCATACATGCTCTTCCAAGTAATAAATGTCATCCCCACACGTATGCCATGGCATATACGCCCCCTAAATAATAAATGTGACTTCCACATATATTGCATGCATATGTGCGCCCTATAAAAAATGTAGAAAATGAAAAGATCGTTAGCTAAACTAAAAATAAAGTGCCTAACAATGAAAACACCTGCTATCAACCTCTCACCTCCACATGTACACACATTTACCTATACCCACATACCAAGTTTAAAAGATGAAAATGTGGCTTGTCTGAACTGAAATATAACTACAAAATTGTCATGAAATTTTAAGTGTGCTGATCTGGATAGTATGAAAGCCTGATGTTACTTTCTTGAGAAATAGTCATAATATATAAACTATTTTAGTTGGAAAAATGTTAGATCTTAATAAACTTGTAACAGAAAGTTTACAAGAGAGACCTTGTCTTCCCAGCAGGGTCTCTCTTGGAGTGCCATTTTAACTAACTGTTGAAAGCCGTTAGCTCTGACTCTGAAGGATGGATACCAGAAGCTTCCCAGACCAACAGTTCTCTGGCTGTATTTTTAGTTGCCTCGCTTTCCTCTAAAGTGTCTCTTTTAGTGGACACATTTTGTTTAACAAGTTATAAGATATATCCTCCAGTCAGTATTTGAGGTTTGGTTGGTTGGTTGTTGTTGTTTTAGTTTTTCGAGATAGAGTTCAGTATTTGAGTTTTTAATAAAGAATCTTGAAAAGAAAAAATTCTTCAGATGATTCCCTTTCACTACAGATTGCTGCAAAACATCTAACACATTGACCTCTAGCAAGTAATTTTCTAAATAGGGAAATCTTTGTTCTCGGGGGTTTTTTTGTGTTTTTTTTTAGTTTGAGCCACAGGAAGGGAAACAGTCAATAAGTTTCTTTTTCTCCAACTCCAGTTTCTTCTTCTCCAGTGTCTTTTTTGTTTCTTCTACTTTCTTTTGAGTTAGCTTACATTTTCTGAAACTCAAACTCATGAAAAGATGATACAGCCATCATTCTTTAAACAGCAGCCGTCCTCCTGTCTCAGACTCGGGCAGAGCCATCCAGAGAAAATAATCCCAAGGGTCTATACTTTAGTGGCTCACTCTGAGTTGTTGCATTCTTTAGTGTATTCGGACTAAGGTTTTACAAGAGACGATTTTTGTGAGAGACCATAAACTAAATAATAAAGACTTGTGTCATTCAAACATCATTCTTTCTGCATACAGAACGGACACAGGGGAAAGGGAAGATGTAATTTTTAAATATTTATTTATTTTATAAATATGAGTACACTGTTTCCATCTTCAGACACACCAGAAGAGAGCATCAGATCCCATTACAGATGGTTGTGAGCCACCTTGTGGATGCTGGGAATTGAACTCAGGACCTCTGGAAGAGCAGTCAGTGCTCTTAACCGCTGAGCCATCTCTCCAGCCCCAGGAGAAGGCAATTTAAGCAAATACCTTTTATTAGCTGTTTAATTTTGAATCTCACTCTCTCTCTCTTTCTTCGTGTGTGTGTGTGTGTGTGTGTGTGTGTGTCTGTCTGTCTGTCTGTCTGTGTACCTGTGTGTCTGTGTTGTACAGTGGAGCATGATCTGGATCAGATTGACTACATTGACAGCTGTACTACAGAAGAAGAAGAAAACGATGTGAAACAGCCCAAAAGCCTGGACACGAACAGTCTCAGCTCACAGTTTATGGCGTATATTGAACAACGGAGAATCTCGCATGAGGTAGCAGTGTATCCTTTTACCCTTTCTTGACTAAAGAAGTTAGTATCCCTACTGAGAACAGTTAGTGATGGTAGAGACCCTTGTCATGTCAGTGATTTATTGATTTAGGCCTGATTGTTTCATTTTCCTTTCTTGTTATAGTCCTGAAGTTTTCAGATTTAATTTGAAAAAGTCAGAAAGTAGTCTCAAAAATGATTCCAGTTTTGTTCCTCAGATAAGCAGGCAGATTTCATTCCTTTGAAGAAGCAGTGAAAGGAGATCTGAGTGTGACCTCAAGCCTCTGAAGGAAGTGCATGAGATAGGGTACTTCTTGTTGCTAAGTAGTTTTGCTTTCTGGCTGGTCTTTTTTTACTTGATTGTTTGGCTTTTTTATTATTGATAATTACAACCTGTAATTTGATAGATAATTAATTAAACCAAAGTTGACTTTTGAGGAAACATTCAACTTACCCATAGAATATTAAATAAGTTTAATTATACTGGTGCTTTTATCCTGAGTTAACAGAATATAAATTGTTTGCTATTAAAATTCTTGGTGTCTCTTATAATGAAGCATTGAATTGCCTAAAAAACAAGTAAGCATTCAGGCCACTGTAGAATCTCTGCCAATTCCTCAAGGGTCTCAAGTAGAATAGCATTCTTCAATCTATCTAGTCAGCAGAGTAAAATGGCTTCATTTTAGTGTGCGCTGTGTTGATGTCTGGAGTTTGTCCCAGGCTCTGAGCAGGGGTTGTTTGAGAAACACTAGGGGACTTTTTGAAAAACGATGTATTTAACTTTTAGAAATCACAGATCAGTTGCTTCTGGTGGAGGGTGATGTGGAGTAATAGCATTCCTTAAAAGAAGCCTTTGGTTCCTGTTGGAGGTTTTTGAACACAGTGGGTTTTGTTGCCATTTGGAAGATAAAATCAAATCCTGTAGCCAAGAGATAATGATAGACTGGTGATTGACAAAACTGCCTTGTGGTTTAAGCTGTCAGTCTCTGTCCTGGAGCCAAGAAGTTACTTTCTAATAAGATTTAAATTAATAATGCTGCATAATGCTCTTTAGAGAATTCCTTCTTCTCCCATCCTGTTTTTCTTTAATGACTTGAAAGGCATTAGGTTGTCTGAGTGAGGTGTCTCTACTGCTTACTGGCCTACTGAGAAATGTTTGACTCCTCCTTCCCAAGCACCTTGCAGTGTTTTTAAACTCTAGCTACCTCGTGTGTGGTAGCCATGTGATTCTACAGGATAAAGCTCTTGGTATTTTTGTGTCATATAGCTTTCTAAAATTGGGTGTTCGTGAAAGTATGACGAAGCAGTTAGTTTAAATTAACAACCTGTGAAGCTGACACTGATGAAGTAACTCAGCAGGTGCACTTAAGGTCTGTAAGTAGATGGTTTCTGAGGGCTCTACAGAGCCCTGCTGTCCTGGGACTCACTCTGTAGACCAGGCTGGCCTCACTTACAGAGATCTGCTTGCCTCTGCCTCCCTAGTACTGGGATCAGACATGTGTACCACCACCTCCCCGGTCTCAAAGGTCCTTCTTATTCTGAAAATATCACTCTGCTTAATCACTAATTTATATAAAACGGTGAGACAAGAACCTTGTAAATTAAATACATATTCATAGATTTTGCATATTTTTATTTATCAAAGCCTATGTAATACAACTTACAGTTTTGTTTTCTGGGGTGTGTGTGTGTATACACGTTAGCACACACCACAGTATGTATACCGGGAAGGGAAGGTCGGAAGAAAATTTTGAGGAATTGGTTTCTTCCATCCAGCTTTTTTTGGCTCTGGAGATTAAACTCGGGTTGTGGGGCTTGCACAGCAGGTGGTTTATACGCAGACCCATCTCACCAGCCCTTGTTTTGTTTTTTTGAGATAGAGTCTTGCTGTGTCACTCAGGCTGTTCTCAAACTCACCATTCTTTTGCCTCAGCTTCCTGAGTGGGTGTAGAGCCATGCACCACCACACCCTGCTAGCCTGCATGTTTTTAAACACAAAGCTCATGGAAGAAAAGCCTATCAAATCATTTGTAATGTACAATTTCCCAAAAGCCAAACTAGTTGAATATATAATTGCTGCATTTTGATATATTATGTATGTTACATTTATTTACTGACTTCTTTTTTGGGGGGATGTCTAGGGTTCATCTGTAAAGCCAATAGCCGTCAGAGAGTTTCAAAAAACCGAAGACATGAAAAGATACTCACATCAAAACAGGTTTGAAAAAACAATTCAACTTAATTCTTTATTTCTTGAAACTTAGTAATAAGTGAATTGATTTTATTTTATGCAAGCCCAAATGTAATGAAGATATTTGGCTCATGTGTGCCTTAGAGGCTATTTAAAACTAGATCAGTCTACATTTGTTTTAACACTATTTTAAAAAAGAGTAAAATTACTTGGTTCTAAATCCAGACCTTTACTTTAAAATTAATTGATTTGCAAGTACTTAGTAGTAATGAAGTTTTGTGGGGATACCTGTTTATTTAACCATAGAAAATTTAAAGATTTTCAGAAGCACTATATTTATTTATTGCTTCTGCGTATGCAGTCTTTCCTCTCTACTTAGAGTCCTCCTTCTTCCAAATCAGCTCGATGCTCTTTTCCATTCTAGGATTCCAAAGTGATTCTGGCTATAAACTCTATCACAGTAGTTAATGTTTGTTTTTTCAGTCTTTGATCTTTTTATATGAAATCTTAAAAAATAGTAGGTTCGACATATCTCTTCTTTTGTTTGTTTGTTTATTTGTTTGTTTTTTAAGTCATGGTTTCTCTGTATAGCCCTGGCTGTCCTAGAACTCACCCTGTAGACCAGGCTGGCCTTGAATTCAGATATATGTCTGTTCTTAAATGATAGGAAACTTACTATGTAGCATCTACCATTCATCCATAGGTCTTTGTACCAAAGAGAATGATAATGTTGTCTCAGGAGCAATGAAGTAGCTGGAATAAGGAAATGTAGTTGAATCGATATTGTAAGTGTTCCAGCTCTGAAGGGAAAGATATCCTGGCAGTTGAGAGCCAAGAAATACCAAAGTCACACCCTACAACAAACCTCACACAAGAGATTTATTGCCAAAGACACAGGAGAGAGGATGGCTTCCTCTACTCGGGAGAGAAGCAGCAAAAAACCTGGGCAGGGGGCATGCTTTATTTAGGTTTCTTGGTGGCAGAGCTTTCTAGGATACCCTGAGATTAGAGGGATTTTGTGGCCTGACCTTGGACTTTTTTTTGTTCTGTTGGGCTGGGTCTAGCCACTCTCCTGCCTTGAGGGACTGGAAAACGTCATTATGGCTATTGAAGAAGTCTGAGAGGCAAGGCTCCAGAATCAATCATCATAGTAAAAAAATTCTAAAAGCATAAAGTAGACCAGTGTTCCTCAACAAAATTCAGCACCACTCCTTAGAGGCTATTTGAAAATATATTTATTCCTTATGGGAACCAATTCCCAAAGTCATTCTAGGTGTTACTAAGGCTGAGCCACCTCTAATGTGAGCGGCAGTCTTAAACAATTACCTTGCATGAAATGTGAGTGATGCTGTTATTGAGAGACATCCATAAATGAAAAGGTCATGGGCATAAAGGGGGAGAGTAACACACCAGGAGGAACAGAGCTGTGGTGGCCCACACACGCACACTCCACGATGCTGGGGAGAGCTGCTGTGCCCTGGGCCCAGATGTCACCTACACTGGCTCACTGACACCCTGCTTCCCTCTCTGTCTCTGTCTCCATCTTCAAGTTCTCACAGCTTAGTGTTGACATCCATGTGCGTGCTCCATCAGTGTGTGTGGTGCTCCACTTGCAGCCCCAGAGCACTTCCTTTCCCTGCTTGTCTGCTGAGTGGGCATGACAGAGCGGGAAGAGCTCCGACTACTCACTAGGAAACGTGGGTTCTAGTTCAGCTGTGTGTAGCTACCATTCAGACACAAAGGGCTTATTCTTCACAGTTGTAAAAGTGGTGGCCTATGCAGCACAGGACCTGAAGTCCCTTCAGTTCTTATAGATTGCATGGTAATTGAGAACATAAAATCCAACAAGATTCAAACCTAACTCTGCAATTTATTGACTATGTCACCTTTGGAAAGTAACTTTGTTTCTATCTCTTAGTCCTCAACTGAGGATTATAGGACTTCCTCATTCATAGGGTTGTTGTGAGGTGCCACCCTAGTGTGGGGGATACTTAGCATGGTGGGTGTGAGTAGCACATGGTAAGAACTCAATGAGTATTTGTTTCTATTTGTCCCAGAAAGGTGTTATCCAAAAAAAAAAGACATGAGCTTTATTTTATAAATGAAAAAACTTGATTGCACAAGTGTATCAAAGTGTATCAAAGGGAGAAGTTCTGGGGTGACAAGATGGCTCAGCAGGTAAATGCACTTGCGGTCATGCCTGACAGCTTCAGATCAATCCCTGCAAGCCATGTGTTGGAGAAGAGAACTGAGTCCCACAAACCTTCCTCTGATTTCCATACAGGGGTGCACATAAGCACACATGTTCATAAAATCAATCAATAAGTATAATGTACAATGTTTAAGAGGAAATCCCAATTTTAAATAAAAAAGAAGAGACCAACCAACATTTTTTGAGATGTTCTCCATAGATTGAAACATGTCTTAGTTAAGGTTTCTGTTGCTGTGGTAAAACGCCACAGTCACCAGCAACTTGGGGAGCAGGGCTTGTTTAACCTTACTTCTTAAGTCCATCACTGAGGTAAGCCAGAGCAGGAACTCAGGTAGAGACCTGGAAGTAGGAACTGGAACCGAGGCCATGGAGCAGTGGCTCAGCCTACTTTCTTACACTCAGGTCCACTTGCCCAGAGGTGGCACCACCCACAGTGCTGAGCACTCCCATATCAGACACTCAGAAAATGCCATGTGAGGATGGAATCCTGTAGGCACATCTAGCGTGGGCATTTTCTCAGTTTAGGCTTCTTCCCAAATGACTCTGGCTGCGTGAGGTTGACATAAACACCAGCCAACACAGAGACTTTAACAGAGACTTGCAAGTTGTGCCCTTGGCATATGATAACAGGTGTCCAATCAGAGGACAGACAGACACCTTCGGGGAAGCAGTCCTAGATGCCAGTTAAAGAGTCTGAGCCTCTGAATCTGACTTCTAGCACTAGAAAGAAAAACTATTTTGTGACGTAGTGTTAGATGCTGAGAGTGTAAGAACCTGAAAGTTTGCTTCTGCTTGCCTACTAGCATCCTGACTTCAGTGAGGGGTCTTTAGATACAGACACGCTTGACTTACAGTCGTGAAACGTGTATCCCTGTTTGAGGAAGAAGATAAATACCGAACTGTGAAACTGAGCCGTGTCCTTGTTGATAATTGCGTAGTGCCTCCCCGTTCCCTTTAGAACAATCAATAGGACCCTTACTTCGTTACTTAAGGCACTTTACAAGTACAGTGCCCAGGTTCCTGTTGAGTAAAATGGCTGTGTCTGTCAGAGGATCTCGGTTTAGTCTCTTGCTTTGGTCATGTGGGTCATGGCCTTGCATGTTGTAAAGAAATGGTGATGTTAGAGAATGCTCTCAACCAGCTGTCCTTAGTAGTGCTTCCGTGCAGTTGTTAGCTAGCCATCAGTGACCCATCACATGACATTCGAGCTGGGGACATCAGGTAGGCCTGGGATTTAATGTAAGTTCTCAGGCTTAGATTTACAAATTGCAGTTCCTCTGTCGGTGTGGACTCAACCGCTTGCCTGATTGACAGAAACTAATGTTAAAAATGGAAATTCTCCTTATTTTACTTGTCCCTCATTGCCTTGTCACTGAGTTCTTATTCTTCTTTGGGGGCCAGGGTTCCGGTTGAGCCATCATTGGTGTTATCAATGCCACCAAGTCACAACCAGGTAAGGTTGGGGTTTTTTTGTTTGTTTTCTTTTTTTTTTTTTTTTTTTTAGATTTTTTTTTTGGTGGGGGGGGGTGTTGGAGACAGTTTCTCTGTGTAGCCCTGACTGTCCTGGAGCTTGCTTTGTAGAGCAGCCCTCTGCCTCCCAAGCGCTGGGATTAAAGGTGTGCGCCAATGCCCCACTTAGGTATTAGATTCACCTTTGTTGTTTCAATTTTGATTTTGCTAAGCTAAGATGGCTTTCTTTGAATCCTTTTCGGATGTGTGCCTATCCGTGCATGCACACCCCAGAGCATGCGTGTTAGAGGTAAGAGGGCAACCTCTTACCTCTAGGCAAGAGGCTTGAGGAGTTGGTTCTCTATTTCCACTGTTTGGGTTCTTGGAGTTGAACTCAGGTATTAGGTTTTGGTGGCAAGCACCTTTACTGGCTAAGCTTTTTGCTTTTCTTTTCTTTTCTTTTCTTTTTTCTTTTTTGGTTTTTCGAGACACGGTTTCTCTGTGTAGCCCTGGCTGTCCTGGAACTCACTCTGTAGACCAGGCTGGCCTCGAACTCAGAAATCCACCTGCCTCTGCCTTCCGAGTGCTGGGATTGACAGTGTGTGCCACCACAGCCTGGCTGGCTAAGCTTTTTTCAACCAGGTTTTCTTCTATAATACTTAAACAGGCATTAATTGTTAGATATCTATAAATCTTATAATTTGTCTTCTCAGTTCCTAAAGTGTGTGTACATGATAGTCCCTGCTTTTGTACATGAGAGATAGTGTGAAGGAGAAAGGCAAACAATAAACATGTACTTTAGAATGTTACCACTGTAAAGTAGAGCTTGAGGTAGCAGTGTTCTTTATGTTGATGCAGGTTGTTGACATGACGTCCCTTGTCCCCCTTTACATGTTGTTGATATAAGTTACTGACATGTCACCCCTTGTCCACCTCACATGTTGTTGATTCGAGTTACTGACATGATGCCCCTTGTCCCCCTAAGATGTTGTTTATGTGGGTTCTGACACTTCGCCCCTTGTCCCCCTTACATGTCTAAAATGAGACCTCTCTTGCAGCTTTCACATTCAGACTTGGAGCTTCAGCAGAGGAGAGAGCAATCTATTGAGTGCACTCGGAGAGAGGCACAGCTTGCTGCCCTGCAGTACGAGGAGGAGAAAATAAGGACCAAGCAGATTCAGAGAGATGCTGTCCTAGACTTTGTCAAAGTAAATCCTTTAACATTGTTGATGGATACTCTTGAAGTTAGGAGAAGAAATGTTTATTCATTTTGCCAAGACTGTCAGTTATTATTGCCTTAATTAAAGGGAGTTTAGATTGAAGATGGCAAAAGGTAGGAGAACACCCTGAGAAGAAAGATCCTACTGAAAACCCCATCTATGCCTGCTAGAGCAGTCTGGGAAGACGCAAGAGGAGAAATGGGGTAGAAAGTAATCACAGTAATTAGACCGGTACAATAACGAAGACGGAGCATCTAAGTTTAGTTGGCAGTGTTGCCAAGGAAAATCGGAAGCATCTGAGTGTGTGTCTACATGTGTCACTGTGTGTACTGAGCTTTTCTGTGTCCCTCCCTCCCCCCATAGTGTATGATACTAAACATATCTATTAATAATTGTAATATTACCATGACAGGTGCTATGCCATTTATAATCTAAGTATATGGGAAATTTCTAAATTGATGGGTACTGAGCAATGAATAAATCATTGGAGAGAAATTTAAAAATGAAGAAAGTAAAAGAAATAAATAGATGGACCCAAAGCAAGGTTTTAATGAGAGTCCAGTTTAAGTCTGTGAAAGCAAAGAGAAGCCAGAGTCAAAAGACAGGAGTAAATCCTAGCTACACTTCTTACCATTTAATGTCTCATATCCTGGGTTTCCAGTTTTCTCTGCTTGTGGTATTTGTTTCTCTTACAGAATGAGAAAACCCACATGAGCTCATGTGTGTAGGAACCAGATGTGTAGCTGGGTTGGGGAAGTACACAGTGCTCTCTTAGCAAGCATGAGCCCTCTTCCCCCCTAGCACTGCTGAAACCTAGTGTGGAGCTGCACACCAAAATCCTAGCACTGGGGAGATAGAGGCAGGAGTCAGAAGTTCAAGGTCACCCTTGACTACCCAACAAGTTTGAGACCAGTCTGCGCTTCATGAGACATTGTCTCAAAGAAGAAAAAGAAAAACCAAGCGTGGTGGCACATGCTCTATTCCCGGCACTTGGGAGCTCCCCATCTCCAACAAAAGGAAAGAAATTTAAAACACTAGTTGTGTACAAATATTTATTTGTCAGAATAACAGAATTAATAATTTGGAAAAATAGCTTGTTATTAAGAAATTATAGCCAGGTGGTGGTGCATGCCTTTAATCCCAGCACTTGGGAGGCAGAGGCAGACAGATTTTTCGAGTTCGAGGCCAGCCTGGTCTACAGAGTGAGTTCCAGGACAGCCAGGGCTACACAGAGAAACCCTGTCTCGAGAAAAAAGAAAAGAAAGAAAAAAAGAAATTACAAATTTGCTTTTGAATATTGGATGTGACGTGGCAGTGGTCTGAGTTGAGTTTCTATGTACAATTGAAACTACTTGAGATTTGTCTACAGAAAGCTGAGTTACTAGCACGGGTGTGATATGTAAAGCCATTTGAGTGCATGAGTCCCTGGGTGTAGTCACATGGATTCTGAATGCGTGTGTGTAGGTTTGTAATGTTCTCTATTAATGCTTACAGAAGTATGGTAGTATAGGTTATTGCGTTCTTCATTTAAGCTAAAATGTTTAAGGCAGGAGCATAATCTCCTTAAGTAGTAAATATAAAAAATAAATGGATGTGATCCTTTTAATTAAATAGAATGTATAAGTTCCAATGTTGAGATTCTAACTAGCTTCCTCTTTCTGGGATATAGCAAAAAGCATCACAAAATCCACAGAAACAGCAGTCCCCTGGAAATGGTGAGGTTAGTCCATATAATTACTTTTTCTTAGAATTTGTTATTGTGCAATGGAAATAAAATGTCTGCCTGTGGTTATCATGTTTTCAGTGATCAAATATTTAAATGATCAAAAGGTGATTTTTGGCTGGTGTAGTGGACATATGTCCTTTCTCCTATCACCCGAAAGGCAAGAGGCTCAAGAGTTCAAGGCCAGCCTAAGCTACGTAGTGAATTCTGAGCTAGCCTGAGCTATATAAAGAAACCCCCATCTCAAACCAATCTGCTCCCCAAAATTGTCTCCCCCACCCCATTAAATCCTACACATGAAGGAAAAATAAGGTCCAGGCTAAGCAAAGAGGTTATGGGGATATACAGGTTAAGCTTGTGTGCAGCTGTCTAGAGATCGCTTCATCTCTCCCCTATCTGCAGTCCGGATCATCCTTTGATGGTGAATAGTTTGGTGCTCAACCAGAGAGACTAGCATGTCAGCCTCAGTGCTGATTTCCTTGTTATAACTCATGTATGTTAGTTCTAGATCAGTCGGTCATTACAAATAAATATTTAAAATTAATTGCTTAAACTATTTGAATTTTATGTGCCTATTTTGGTCTGCTAAAATGAAAATTACTAAATAAATGTTATTTTAGTTTAGTTGACTTTCATATTGACTAGATTCCCTTATTTTCACCTCCTGTAGTTTCAATTTATGATTATTGCTTTGGTTGGCTTTTATTTAAAGATTTATTTCTTTATTTTATGTATATGAGTACACTGTAGCTGTCTTCAGACACACCAGAAGAGGGAGTCAGATCCCATTACAGATGATTGTGAGCCACCGTGTGGTTGCTGGGAATTGAACTTGGGACCTCTGGAAGAGCAGTCAGTGCTCTTAACCGCTGAGCTATCTCTTCAGCCCTTTATTTGACTTTTTAAATACATTATTTGAAAATTTAATGTAAATGGGGCAAGATGGATCATTTAGTCATGGCTTTTTCTGCCAAGCCTGATAACCAATTTAAGTTTAATTCTTCAGACCCCATTTGGTGGAAGATGACTCCCACAGGTTGTTCTCTGTGCTGTGGTGCGTGTATGTGGGTGAGCGCATGCGTGCGTGCACACACACACACACACACACACACACACACACACACTGAATGAATAAATGAATGAATGTGAAGCCTGGTGTGGCACTTTCTGCACACATGGTTTCTGCAGCACAGGTTCTTAGTCCCACATGGGTTGCTTGTGTGTAGTAACACTGTATATGAGGGCGGGGGACCTGAAGCATCCTTCTTGCAGTCTCACGTGTGATAACTGTGCAAACTTTTAACAACCAAACCTTGATAAGCTTAATGCATTTTTTAAATTCCAACATTTTTTTCTTGAAATGACGTTTCATGTTTGAGCCCATCCAGGACTCAAGTGCACCATATAAGGTGATAACCTTGAATTCCTGCCCCTCCTGTCCCCAGTTCCCAAGTGCTATATGCCAACAGACCAGCTAACATCTCCTTACTTGTCTGAGAAAGGCAATGAAAAGATGCCAAGACCAGAATTCATTACTCTCAGGTTTACTTTTGCCATTGGTTTACCACATGACCACAGTTTATGCTGCAGCTTCATCAGCACCTCTCAGCGCTCTCTCCTTTGAGCCTGGGCTTTAGAAGATGTCTAGGATGAAGCCAGTACTCAGAATCAGCCGTCTGACTGTGATGGTGCATGCGGTCCTCTGTGTCAGCATCTTGGGATGTGTGCCTCATGTGTTGCTGTCCTTGTGGAATACGTCACTTGTGCATACTGTTTGTTTTTGACATTGCTTATTTTCTTCACCTTCCCAGTGTCCCTTCCCATCCAGAAGGTCTCAGCACACTGATGATAGTGCCTTGTTAGTGGTAAGAAAATGCAAAATGGAGTTTACATGTTTTTAGAGAAACTGTTGTACTTTCACTCAGAATTGATGTAAATACCATAAAACATGATGGCCAGGCACTATAACTAAATTCTCTATGAATAACCAGAACCACTGTCTCCGTTAACCCTACAATCTAGCCCAGCTTCTAGAGTTTGACTCATACATCTGTCTAGTGCTTCCCAAGGGAAACCATTTGCATTGAGATCCCTACTGGCTTTATATGTGATGAGACATATGTAATAATTAGTTTTTTAAATGTCTTTTTCTAATTTTGAGGTCACATAGTTAATCATTAATTTGGATCATGAGTCACTCCTGTGTGTTAAATGGAGTCCCACGCTCCATGACACTAATTATATGTGACAACCTGTTTTATCATGTATTTGGTTTCTGTCATTTTCATTTTTACAGAATGTTCTCCCACCCCTTGCAAATAACAGTCTGCGTCACACACGCACGCGGGCTCATCACATATGTGTGCTGGCACTGCTTGCAGAAGTAGTGACAAGACTTCACTTACAAAAGTGAAGTTCAGGTACTCAGAGTTGCAGTTCTTCCATGCTTGCCTTTAACTCAGAAGGGCATTACCTGCAGGGCTGTCTCCTGACGGTTGTGAACACTATACCGCATTGCCTGTTGCTTCATCCACCCAAAGTGGATGGACCATGAAGGCTTTATTTAAATCAGTCTTGGAAGAGAATTCAACCATTTATAAAATTGCTTTTCCCATCATGTTTTATGCTACTATTTTTATTTTTATATATATATATATATATATACTCAAAAGTTTTGTCTGTAGTAACTCCCGTCTTAAGTGCTAGACCCTGACATCGTGTGTGCTGTAAGTGTGTGTGCTGTAGAGTGAGGTCCTTACAATATAACTTGCATTGTTGCTCAAATTTCTGTGTATTCTATTGCCTTCATTTCCAATAAGATGGACAAAGTACATGTTAACTGGGCAGTCTTCCAAGTGACCTTGAGGTCCAGCCTCTGAAGGATTAGCAGAATTTCACTGCCACAAGGGGTGAAAACTTAGTTTATGTAGGAAATAGTGCAGTTTCTGATGCCGGTTAGTTATCTTGCTCAGTTCTCACAACAATCTTAAAAATTAAGGTTAAACTTAGCGGTAACAGTTTAGTGAGGCAGAGAATGTCTTACCCAGGTGTGACTTGTGAAAGGTCACAAGCCAGTAAGTCCTTGTAAGAGCTGGGTTTACAAGCCGGTAAGTCCTTGTAAGAGCTGGGTTTGAATCTAATCCAAGGCCTGTAGTAAATACCCATGCTGGATTGCCTTCCATGCTAAAACTGACAGCATGATAGGAAACTAAAGTGAGATTTAATATCACATAGAGTAAGTGACAAAAGTCTGAGTGTCCAGAGTTTTTGTCAAAGAGTAGAATGTGGAAAAACAACAGTAGCAAAGTACCCTTAGCGTGAGATCTGAAGTGGCCTTCAGCTGTTGTCAAAACACAAAATCTTTTATTTTGGCTGTTGGTGTTCAGGCCTGGTTTCCTGAATTACATGGCCTTGAAAATCACATCTTTGGGTGTTGTAATGCACTCCTGTATTCCAGCACTGAGGCTGAGCATGAGCAAGAGGTTTGCCTCAAGTTCAAGGCCATCCTGCACTACAAACCTAGTTCACAGCAAGCTTAGACTATGTAGCAAGGCTGCCAAAAACCCAAATAAATAACAAAATAAAAGCAGACTTCACATTTCTTTGTATGATAAGGAATATCAGCCAACATTGTACAAACTCTGGGCAGTGGAGTGAGGAGAATTAGGAGTTCCAGGCCACCCGCTCTATCTCAGAGGAAGGGGGAGAAGAAAAAGTTCTGTTTTAAAAGTCATGTTTTAAGTCTGCAGGACTGCTTTATTCCTTGCTTGATTTGTACTCATTTATCAAGGCTCTGCTTAAGTATCACATCTTTAAAATGGCTTTTCTGGGGCTGAGAGATGGCTCAGCAGGAAAGAGCACCCAATGATGACTCACAACTGTATGTAACTCTGCTGCCAGGTGATCTGATGCCTTCCCCTACCCCTCTAGCAAACATCAGGCACATACATGCTGCTTATGGTAGACACACATATATTGAGACAAAACACTCATAAATCATTATATAGAGCGAGAGAGCGGGGGAGGCACTGTGATCATGGAGAGATGTCTCAATGGCAAAATACCTGCCTTGCATGATTAAAGACCTGTCTTCGATTCCAGCACCCACTTTAAAAAGTCAGGTATGGTGGCACACACTTGTAATTCTAGTACTGGGGACTATGTACAGGTGGATCCCTGGGGGTAGCTGGCTAACTAGCCTAGCCTACTTGACAAACTCAGTGAATAAAGCACCTGCTATGCAAGAGTAAGGACCTGAGTTTGAGTCCCTAGAACCTACATAATGCTGAAAACAGTAGTGCATCTGTGATCCCTGTGATCCTGCAGTGAGAATGATGTGGACAAGCTCTCTGTAACCCAGCTGCACAGCTGCTGAAGACAGAGACCCCGTCTAAACAAGGTGGAACTGAGGACCACACCTCAGGCTGTCCTCTCACTCCATCCGTGTATCATGGTACTAGTGCACCCATACCCCTACATGCACAGATGCTTACATACAAACACATCATACACATGACGGGTTGGTTCAACATAAATGAATCAAATAAAAGTAGAATTGCCCTCTTTGAAATTCTGGTCATTCAGAATTTTATTGATGAAGTGCTGGGTCATCTCTACAGTGTGAAGTTGAATCCTCACGACTGACCTCTCCCAATATAACTTGAATTAACATTGAAAAACATTTTCGTTTATGCCAGCCCTATTTTGTTAAAAATGAATTCTCTGACTATATTTCCCTTTTCACAGAACAATAGAAGACAAATTAGTTTCAAAGCTATTTTTGCTAAAGTCATGAATGTCTTAAGTTTCATTTCCATCTGAAATCATTTTTATTAAGAAATACCTCTTTTATTACAAAATGTCTGTATTTTGGGGGAAATGTGAGTTCTGAAACATCCACTTGTCTTTTATTTTCTGTGACTTATTAGCATCTCTAGAGTTAGAATAATGCCTCTACAGTCTAGATTATTGTGGCCTTAAGAGTATTCTGAACTCTATAGGTGTAAAAGCCCTGTTGCGTAAATGATTGCATGAAGCAGGTGTTCCCTGTCCCCGTTAGTGTCTTAGTAACCACGTTAAGTTTGTTGATGACTTTCCCTCTGCCAGTTTTACTGCTTAGCTCTGCCTGCCTACCATTTGCTAATTCAAATGTTGCCTTTTGTTTCTTCTCTTCCTTGTTTGAAATTTAGTCGCTGTCAGGGTTGGATGGAGTGAGCTGTGTGGCTACCCGGCCTCATTCTTCTGCCTTCACACCTCTTAAGGTATCTCTTGTTGCATTCATGAGTCAGAAAATTCCAGGAGGGGGTCAGTGTGCAAGGAGGTGTTCAATTTTCAGTAGATAGGTATAACAGCAGGCAAGGCAGCCTTGGGTCGCATAGAACACACCTAAAGTCATGGAGGTGTTTGTTAGTACCAGTGTCACCACCTTTCCAACCGTCACTCCTCCGTGCATAGCGAATGTTGCCAGGGGAACTCCACGTTTGATAAGGCAGATAGATTTTCAAGAAAACGTGCCTCCCTTCCATCTGAGTTTGGGACATGAGAACATGCCCCTGTGTATCTGTGCACACCTGCCTTCTGAGCTTGATGGTCTGATAGCTGATGACCTACTGATGAAGAGGAGGGCCAGCCATGACAGGGCCCCACCCACAGCAAGGGCATCAGCATGTTTCCACCCTGCACACATTCTTCCACAGACCCAAGCCTGTCTATTTCAGCCGTGACAGCCTAGACTTGAATGCTGAGGACATCCAGGGTTACATAGATGTCGTTCCTCAGTGTAGCGCGTGTGTGGGATCTCCATAGTGGCCTTCAGAGATGTCCATGACTGTTGGCCATACTTAATGTGGGCTCTGCAGCATCAGGAAGTCATGTGCAACTGGATTCCTCACAGGAAAAACAGCCTTGAACTTGGATTAGCACACACCTTTAATCCTGGCACTCAGGAGGCAGAAGCAGGAGGGTCTCTGTGAGTTCAAGGCCAGCCTGGTCTACAAATGGAGTTGTAGGACAGCCAGGGCTACACAGAGAAACCCTGTCTCAAAAACTGAAAGGAGGAGGAGGAGGAAGACAGTTTCTCTTCCAGTGTATATTTCTCAGGAATTGTATTTTGCCATAGAAGGATCCTTTCTCACAGTGTTTGGCGAGGCTAGTTAGATCTTTAAAGAATGTATTATGTAAATAAGCAAAAAAAAACCTGTCTTTTAAGAAAAAGTACAAAAATCAGTCAATTTCACTAAACTTTTCATTTCTAGGCTTAGTTTGAAGGCAAATTGCATGACTTTCTTACATCTCCTATCTTACTAAAATATGGAACTGTCCTTTCTTGAGTTGTAACTGCTGATATGCCTGTTTCTCCACAGAGCGATGACAGAGTTGATGTCACCTCAAGCTTTCCTATGACAGAGACAGGTAATAGAAACAAAGGTGATGTATATGGTAGGTGGGAGAGAGAAAAACAGAGTCTTGTTATGTAGCCCAGGCTAGCCATCCTCCCAAATCCTGGGTTACAACAGGTGCCTGTCACCAGGCTCAGCACAGTTATTCTTCACCAGGATTTGTTTCTGTGTGTATGGGGTGTGTGTGTGTGTGTGTGTGTGTGTGTGTGTGAGAGAGAGAGACAGACAGACAGACAGACAGACAAAGAGATAAAGAGACAGAGATGAAAGTCTCATGTAGCCCAGGCTGGCCTGTAACTAGGAATAAAGATAAGAAATACTCTGAAGCTCCCAATTCTGGCTCCCTCTCCAGAGCATTGGCTGTCCCTTCCATGCCTGGTTTCAGTAGTTCTGGGTAGCAAACTGACCAAACCCGGGACTTCATGAATGCTAGCCAGCCCCTCTTTACCAGAATTTCTATTTTTACTATTAGGTCATTTGACAAGAAAAAATGAATAAGAATTAGCAAGGATATAGGTTTGCAAGAGACCAAGTTCAGTATATTAACTTTCATTATGCATTTGTTGATATACTAAAAATAACAATTTTAAAACTAAACGAGCAGCTTTACATTTTACATGAGCTTTTCATTAATGAATGGACTCATCATCATTTTACACCACTGCCATGTTTGATTTGATTTTCCGTGACATTTGTCTATGTCATCTTTGATTTGCTTTCCATCTCCTTTAACATCCTCTTGCTTTTCCATGCTGGTGTAGTCCGTCATTCCCCTGCATGTTCTTTCCCTGCTGCTACCCAGAGACATCAGCCCCAGCGCCCTGAAAGCTTCCTTTTCCGAGCTGCTGTCAGGGCAGAAGCTAGTAAAGGTAAGTGGTGGCGATTTTAAAGGCATGGCAGAGGGGATGGCTTTGCACAGTGACCTAAACTCCTAGATGCTGTTGAGCTGCAGGCCTAGCTGTCATCTATGACCTCACTAACATTAAATCAGGAGCATCTTGGTTTTTTGTTTGGATTAGAAACTTTCTTAGGACTGTATCAATAAACTATTGAACATTTATATACCTATTACCAGCAATTGTACTTTGAGAAATATGCATGTGTGTTAAACAAAAGGTAGGTACAAAAACATTCATAGTAATAGTTTTTATAATGTGCCAAATTTAATGTTCACAAGTAGAAAAGGGGTGAACAATGGTGTATCTGTACAGTGTATGTCATGCAAGTAATGAAAACTCTACATACTAATACTGATTATCTAGAATGTACAGTATTGATACACTATAATGTTGATCAAAAGAAGCCACACACAAAGAATACATACAATATTATTTAATTTATAGAAATGTCTCAAAAATGGACAAAATAAATCTCTGGTGTTTAAGGGGAAAATAGCGGCACCCTTTGGGTTCAGTGGGCAGAGACTATGCAAGAGGCTTTGAGATACGGGTAAAATTGACTTACAGCACTGAGCCATTTCATTTTGTGAGATCATTTATTGACCTCTATTTAGAACTCTGTAACTTTCCATATATGTGGTATTTGTCAATAAAATCATTTGTAAGTGGATGTGGCCCAGACTAAAGTATTAACACTGTTTTGCCATTGTAAGTGTATATTTGAAATTTTCAACTGGTCCTTTAGTTACTGTCCAGCCCACTACCCCTTTACTCAATAGACCTGTTTTCTTTCATATAGTAATACTTTTTTAAAAAGGAAACCTGGGCTGGAGAGATGGCTCAGTGGTTAAGAGCACTGGCTGCTCTTCCAGAGGTCCAGAGTTCAATTCCCAGCAACCACATGGTGGCTCACAGCCATCTGTAATGGGATTCTATGCCCTCTTCTAGTGTGCCTGAAGACAGCTACAATGTACTCATATTTACATAAAATAAATAATTCTTATATATGTGTGTGTGTGTGTGTGTATGTAATATATATAAGAATTTTCATATACACATATAAAAGAAAGCCTTTATTATTTTACTTTATGTGTGGGTGTTTTGCGTGCGTGTGTGTGTCTACCACATGCCTGAGGAGGTCAGTATAAGGCATTGGAGCCCTGGGACTGGAGTTACAGGTGACTGTGGGCCACCATGTGGGTCTTCTTTTTGGTTTTTCGAGACAAGGTTTCTCTCTGTGTATCCCTGGCTGTCCTAGAACTCACTGTGTAGACCAGGCTGGCCTCCAACTCAGAGATCAGTCTGCTTTTGCCTCCTGAGTGCTGGGATTAAAGGTGCCAACCTGAGTCTTCTGTTTACAAGATCAGCAAAATAGAGAATGCTGTACTGGCAAGGGAAGTTGACAGACAAATGTATTTTCCTAGCACTGGCAATTGACCTTTCTGTCTTGTGTTTTCCAGGTCGTGCGTCCCCGCTTCTCCTGTCTTCTGCACCTGCAACTGGTCCTCCAGATTCTGTAACAAGACAGAGAGAAGAAGAGCTGAAGTTAATAGACCAGCTACGGAAAGTGTGTGCATTACCTCTGCGTGCGCCCTACAGTGCCACCGCCATAGCCCATATCCCTTTGCTCACATGCCCACTTGGCCACCCCTGACATAAAGTCAGTCACTCCACTGTATGCTGCATTGTATGACGAGTGCAAAAGAAATTTCACTACTGAGGAAACTCCTTTAAACTTTTCTTGAGAAAATTAGATGAATAATTCTAAAAGTTCACTTTATAGCCCTGCTCATTGTCCTTTGTTTCCATTTCTGTTTTTCATCGTGCTAACAGGCACTCTCAGAAGAGTAGTCATAATGGGTACGTGCCAGGCATGGTGGACCACGAGTGTAACCACTCTGTTACCTGAGGTAACAGGGTCACTAGTTTAAGCCCAGACTGTATGCTACATAGCGAGCGCCTTTCTTAAAAGAGAATTTATGCATATGTGCACATGCTCAAGCCATATGTATATGTTGAGGGATTGGCTATTTTATTTTGAAATAGAACAAGAATCCAGTTGTGGTTTATGTTTTTGTTTATTAAGACAAGTTCTCCCTGTGTAACTCAGGCTGGTCTTCCTTCCTTTGCCTCTCTAGTCTGGAATTACAGGCAAACACCACCATACCAGGACTTAGTGGTTTCCTAAATCATAAAATTATAGTAATTTCTTTTGTGCTTTTGTACCATTGTGAACTGGCTGTGATGCATACATTCTGACTCTGTAAGTTACTGACTGACTTAAGTTAGGAGAGAAGTGGAGACTGTAGTGTCTTAACTTCTTTTCATTTCGGGAGTTTGTTTGGTTTTGGTTTTGGTTTTGGTTTTGAGAGAAGGTCTTTCTAGCCCTGGCCAGCCTGGAACTCAGTGTGCACTGCAGACTAGCTCGGATGTACTGTAATTCTTCTGCTGCCCCAGTGTCCTAGCTGTTGAGGTTACAGCATATGTACTCCTTCTGTACCCTAAAGGCTGGGATTGCAGGAGTGTGTCGTCATGTCCAGCTTCGTCTGGATGTCTGACTGTCTTTATATCCTCTGTGATAAACCACTCTTGAGTTAATGCATGGCATTTCCTGTCCTTGCAGCACATTGAGTACCGGTTGAAAGTCTCTTTGCCCTGTGATCTTGGAGCAGCTCTAACTGATGGTGTTGTACTTTGCCACTTGGCCAATCATGTTCGGCCTCGATCTGTCCCAAGCATTCATGTCCCATCTCCAGCCGTGGTAAGTTGTAGTCCCAGGCAATACTGTCTATTATTCATCAGATGCTTTCAGCTCAGTGGAGTCATTGTGCTGGAAGCTAGCAAAAGCAGATATCAAAGGTCCAGTCCTCACCTTCCTCTCGTCACTTTAGATTAGAGAAAAAGCAGACACATGAACCATAATCTACAGCATATATGGGATATTGTAAGACATGTGTAAGAAGTGTGCTGTGAAACTACCAAAAGGGGGCCAGTTAACTACCTAGAGAATTCAAAGCAGCCTTCTAGAGGAGAACGAATTCGGTTATAACGTATGGGCAGGAATTGGCAGCTAGCAACTTAAATCAGGGAGTTGTTCAGCTGTTGAGAATAGATGACACTCAGGGTGAGTGTGACGGTGCAGATGACTGTGGTTAAGTCCCAGGCTGTGTTTTAGAGGCCTTTAAACAAGTCAAGCAGTTAGAGGTTTGTATTAGTGTAAATTGTAGGCACCTTCTGAAAATGCTTGTTGATTGTTCACTAGGCATAGCAGTACAATGCAAACTGTTAGAACTTCACTAGGGAGGGCTAGTAAGATGGCTCAGCCAATAAAGAATTTTGCCACCAAGACTCACAGCCTGGTTTTTAGTCAGATGCAGTGGAGATTAATCATGCAGAAAGGGCTCTTTGTATGTTTCTGTCCATTTATGATTAACAATTTGCTGACCTGACCCCTGGCTCCAAGCTGGAGCCAGGCTTATGACTTATGTCTACAGACTGGCTGCTCTGTTGATGTCTTTGAGTTCATTTATTGTTGTTACCTCTTGTGGAATCAGGAAATGTATCACTAAGAGGCATTCTCCTTCAAAGTCCAGTCACTTATGAACCAGACAGTTTAAATATCAAGTCTTATCCCAATATCACTGATGTTTGAAGAAAGTTTAGACTCACCTTTACAGAGGAGTGGGAGTAACAGTGGCTGGAGAAGAGCTCAAGAGACTAAGCTCTCCGCTGCTGCTCTTGAAGAGGAGCTGGGCTGGGTTCCCACTACCTACATGGTGGCTCACAGCCATCTGGGACTCCAGTTCCTGGGACCTGATGCCTTCTTCTGATTTCTGTGGGTACCAGGCACACAAGTGGTACACAAACAAGCAAAACAAACACATCAAATAAAATAAATAAATCTAAAAAGTAAGAAAAACAAAAAACAAAACAGTGGTATAATACTAGTAAGGCATGGAAAACAAGGCCCATAGGAAAGAAATCCAGAAGTCAGGCGATCCTGCCAGCAATAGAAGGAACAGCTTTTCCGTTGTTGAACTACCTAGCTTTTCTTCTTTGCATCTAAGTGGGGGAATTAAGCTACACTAAGATGGCTACTCAGCCTTACTAACTTGGGGAATTCACTACCTCTTAGAAGTGGGATCAGGGCCTACAGACATTATTGTTCTTCCTTTTTCTAGGATTTTTATTTTTTTAATTATATATATGTACATCTGAATATGGGTCTGTACATACGAGTCTAGTAGAGGGTGTCAGGTCCCTTGGAGCTGGACTTAGCTGTGAGCCATGTGAGTGCTGGGAACTTAACTGTGCAAGAGCAGCGTCCACTCTTACCCTCGAACCATCTCTGCAGCCCTTAATAGCTGTCTGAAAATGAGCTTGCTTTACTACACGTGCTTTGTAAGGCTTTAGGGGTGATTTTAAAAGGGTTTTCTTATATTTTAAGAAAAAGGTTTTTAAATTGTGTGTGTATGTGCACCTTTATACATGTACACAAGTTCCTGAATGCCTTTTTGTGCATCACAGGAGCCCATGGAAGCCAAAAGAGAGCACTGAACTCCCAGAACTGAAGTTAGAGGTGGCTGTGAGCCAGCTTATGGCTGCTATGAACCAAACCCATCATTCCAGCCCCGTACTTCTAAATAAAATTTTTAATGAAAGCAAATTTTTTTTTAAAGTTTTTGAGCCAAGTGTGGTGTGATCACACTGTGAACCCCAAGATTGTGTTATTTACTGAAAAAACTGTTTCTTGTGGTGTGACTCAGCCTTAGCTCACACCTTTAATCCTAAACAATGAAGGTAAAGTCTGTAGAAGGAAGCACCGTGGTTGAGAGTGATGTCTAAGTGAGTGGCAGACAAAGTGATGAGTCAGAGAAAGATTTGACAGAAATGGATCTGCCCAAGTCTCAGAGAGAGTGGAAAAGGAAGCCACCGAACAGAGAAGAGTGCAGAAAGAAAAGGAAAAGAGGAGACAGTTTTATGGAACAGTTGGAGAGAAAGAAGTTACAGAGAGAGAACAAGCTAGACCCAGGTGAAGGCAGAAGGAACCAGGGAATGAGAAGGAGCCAGAAGATTAAAACAGATTGCCCGAGTTACTTTGAAGCCAAGCAGAAGCAATTCAGGAGCCCTGAGAGAAGCCAGAAGAGCTGAGTTGAACCAGCCAGCCAGAGAGTTCAGAAAGAACTAAGGGGTACGTCTGTTCAGCAGCAAGTCTCAGAGGCTGAAGACATTCTAGGTCTAGATTAGATTGTATGGAGGCCAGAAGCTTCCAGGTCTAGGCCTAGGTTAGCAGAGCAAGAGAATAAACGTTGTTTTTATAGTACACACCTTAAATTCTAGCACTTGGGAGCCAAAGGCAGGTGGGTAGATCTCTATGAGCTCAAGACCAGCGTGATGAGCTTGGTGAGTTCAAGACCAGTGTGATGAGCTTTGGCCAGCCAAGGCTGCACAGTGAGTGAGACCTTGTCTCAGACACACACACCTAGAAAAGGCACAGCAAACAAATATAAAGTTGGGCTCATGAGCCGGTGCAGCAGGTAGAGCCTGCCACACATGGGGAAGGAATGAGCCAACTCCACAGAGTGCCACGACACATATCACACACACACACACGCGCGCGTCACGTGAATACACACAATAATGAAAAATAAAACATACAAAAAGCTCTAAGCTGGGCATGCTAGGGCACGCCTGTAATCCAAGCTTAGGAGTTTGAAGCAGAAAGATCAGGAGCGCAAGGGAATCCTGGGCCGTGTGTGTGTCAAGTTTGAAGTCAGCCTCTGCTACCCTGCCTTTAAAAAAAAGTAAAGTTTTCAATGCCTGAAAAAAAAGTTTGAATCGCTTTGTCTAGAACTAGTTATTTATCTCTTGTTCTTTTTAAATTCAGTGTGGACTCTATATTATAGAAATAAAAACGACTAGACTTTTCTGCCAAAAATCCTATGTCATGCCATTGGAAGTTCTGGGATAGTGGGTTCCTGTAAGCTTTCCCACGATCTGGAGTGAGTGGTGGGAGACTGTGGCCTATGTCCACCAATGAATGAGCCCTTCTGTTGATGTTTCCAGGAGAGCTTCGAGATGTGGGGCTCCGCGCACTACCTAACCTTGTGTCCTAAACTTGTGTCTGACGATTCCCCTGAAGAATGGATGCACAAGTTGTTTCAGCGGTCTTCATTTCCATGTGATCCATAGTAAATTGCATTTGAACTAGCTCAATTAGCAGCATTAACTTTAACCTTTAACCCTTGCTTTTGCATAGAAACAGGGATTTGTCTTCCTGCAGCCGGGTTATGTCAGTCTACCCTCACAGACATCAATATTTCAAAAACAGGCTTCCCTCTTTTGTAAAACATAATGCTCACAGTTGCTTCTCCTGCTCAGCCTTCTCTCCTGAACTCAGACCAGGGCCCTGACCAGCCTTGCCCACTTCATTGGGAGTAATATGTATGGTACTTGCTTGTGTTCCCAGCCTTGTGAGGCAGAAAGAGAAACTGACTTATGGAGAGATAGATGGATACACCAGAGTGAAGCAGTCTGTCCTGTTGGATTTGGGAGGTGTGTGTGTGTCGGGTTTTTTGTTTGTGTGATTGGTGTTTTGTTTTGTTTTGTTTGAAGCAGGGTCTTGTATTATAGTTCTGGCAAACCTAGAACTATGTAGACCAATATGGCTACCAACTCACAGAAATCCAACTGCCTCCATCTCTTAAAAAAGAGCTGAGAGTGTGTACTGCTATTCTATTCCCAGCTAGTTTTGTCTCCTTTAGCCTAGGCTGTCTCCCTGTCTGCAGCACATTCTGGGGTTCCTGGTATATCCGACGGCACTGGCCCTACACGCTCTTTATTTGGGCCCCTTTGTGCAGTAGCTCCTCCTAGCAGCTTTCCCCTTTGCCTCTCAGTTCAACTTACCTTTCTCTGGAGCTGAAGAGGCCACAGCACCCTTTGTCTGTGCACACCTCCCGGAATAATCAGGAGCAGCCCATTGTGAAGTAGCAGACAGAGAACCCAGGCTGTTCTGTACCGTCTGTCAGGAGATCATGATTGTACAGTTTGTGTTTCATATTTCCCTGCCTTTTTACTTCAGTTAAGAATCCGGATTGGCGAGGACGGGAGTTGTGCTGGATTGTTATTCTGTCAACTTGACATAAGACAGTGTCACCTGGGAAGAGGAACCACCTCTACCAGATTGGCCTGTAGAGAAGTCTGTGCTCCATTTTCTTTATTAATGATTGATATAAGGGCCCAGCCTACTGGGGACAGTGGTGGTCCTGGGTTTTATAAAAAAAGCAAGCTGAGCAAGCCATGGATAGAGAGCAAGCTAGAACATAATTCTTCTGCAGTCTCAACTTCCGTCCCGATCTGAGGTTCCTGCCCTCCTTAAGTTCTCCCGCCTAGCTTCCCTGATGATAGACCCCAAAGTGTAAAATGAAGTAAACCTCTTCCCCCTCTAGATGCTTTTGATCATGGTATCTGTGACAGTGGGAGAAAGCTGCCCAGGGCAGGTGCCCTCCCTCTACACTGAGTTCCTGTTGCTTTTCAAGATCCTTTGCAAGTTGTTCCATCAGAACTGGGCATTAATTGTTTGTTTCCTTCTCTCTCGCTGGTTGCCATTTGATCATCTGTGACAAAGCTAATCCTTGCCCTGCCTGTCTTTGCCTGTCAAGGCTCAGTGCCCTCTTCCCTTGCCCTGCCTGTCTTTGCCTGTCAAGGCTCAGTGCCCTCTTCCCTTGCTTTTGTTTCTTCTTAGGACAAGGGATCATGTTTCATGTTTGTGGAAAACTCAGATTTTACAAGTGAGGTCTTTTTGTTTTCTTGATATAGTACAAGTGTCCATGCACTTAATCATTTTAAAAAATCTGTAGGTCACAGTCCCTGCAAACATTTTGCTTCCACACCTGATAATTGAACATCATTTTAAAATATGAAATTCCTATTTTTCTTACATTATGTTCCATGACAACCACTAGGTGAAAAGCAAAACTTTGAGAGAACATGAGATGCCTCTTTCTTTATTTCTAGTGTTTACAGAAAAGTAACTCACTCGTTAGTAATTAAGGAAATTTCCTGTGACAAACTTTCATCTTGTAAAGTAGCTTTGTAGTCATTGTTAAGACTTTTTTAATCTCTAAAGTGTCTAATGAGTTAAATGCAAAAATTAGGGCCACCATTAAGAGCACTGGCTGTTCCTGCAGAGAACCAGGTTCAATTCCCAGTACCCACATGGCAGCTAACACCTGTCCATAACCCCAGTTCCCAAGGACCCAACACCTGGATTCTACAGGCACTGCATGTGCAATATGTGCAGATATACATGCAGACAAAACACTCATACATATAAAATAATAATAAAATATTTTAAAGTAGAACCCGGCATGGTAGCACATGCCTTTAATCCTAGCACTCAGGAGGCAGAGACAGGTAGATCTCTAAGTTCGAGGTCAGCCTGGTCTACAGAGTGCTAAGCCAGCCAGGGCTATATAGAAAGGTATAGACTCAAAAAAATGATGAACCAAAAGAAAATAAACTGTTAATTGTGGCCATGCTTGAACAATGAACCACTGGGTTCTCTCCAATTTTCTTTTGTTTCAAAATGAAAAAAAAATCTTCTTGCCACTTATCCTACTAAACCAAAGCAAACACAGACATCGGGCGGTGGCAAACTCCTCTCACAGCCCAATTTCTATAAGAGTATTTTCTTGGAAAGCAGCCACAGTGGCCCATTCGTCCTTGTGGCTGATTTCCTCTCCTGGCAGAATTGAGTGGCTGCAACAGTTCCAAGGCTCTTGAGATTAACACTCATTGTTTGATCTTTTAAGAAAACATTTGCCGAGCCCCTGGTGTGCATAGCAGTTCATCTGTGAGGCAGCTGGCAAGGGTAGTCTGAAATTTGTGTTCCTTTTGACCTTCGTTGATAACGGTTTCCTCATTCCTTGTCTCACTGTAGCCTAAATTAACGATGGCAAAATGCAGGCGGAATGTGGAGAACTTCCTGGATGCTTGCAGAAAAATCGGCGTGCCCCAGGTATCGTGTGTGTGTGTGTGTGTGTGTGTGTGTGTGTGTATGTGTGTAATTGTTGTTACCAGGAGTTGCTGCAGACTAGGCTGCTGACTCACTACTAACATGACGTGTTATTACAAGACTGTCAGTACTGTCTCCAGCAATATTCTTTCATGCTTCCCTCATTTCCAAGGATCTTTAAAGAAGCTGTTAAATATTGATTTAAATAATTGTATTATAACTAATAAATGAAAAATAATCATTCTATTTTCGTAAGCACCCCACTAGCTGTTTGACCTAAGTAGAGCTATATTTAACAAATTTTTCCACACAGGTATCTTTCAGATTGGGAATTCTTTTTGACCTTTAGTTTTTTAACACTTTTAGTACATTTTAAATATATTTATTAATTTTGAATCATTTTAGACTTCACAAAATCATACAAAAATAGCAGAGTTCTTATGTATACTTCACCCAAATTTTCCAGATGCTTAAGTTAAATACACAGATAGTATAGCTTACAACTAGGTAATGCAAATGCTAGTCCTCTTAACTAAATTAGAGGTTTAATTCAGCTTCCACCTATTTTTCCATTAGGCTGCAATTTTTTGGAAGTTAGCCCAGTGGAACTATGTGTAAGCATGTTTTAAGGAGACAGTGCTTCCGTGGGCCTCTATTGCAGTGGTTCTCAACCTGTGGGTCATGACCCCTTAGGGGATTGACTGACACTTTCACAGAGGTCACCTAAGGCCGTTGGAAAACACAGATGTTTACATTACAATTCATAAAAGTAGCAAAATTACAGTTGTGATGCACCAATGAAAATGATTTGATGGCTGGGGTCACCACGGCATAAGGAACTGTGTTAAAGGGTCACGGCCTAGGAAGGCTGAGAGCCACAGCTCTAGTGTTTCCTGCCGTTGATAATACTGCAGTCAAGCATTAGTTACAGATTCAATAGGAGAAGAAATGTTTACACAGGTCTTTCAGAGACCCTTTTGAAGAGCAGTTAAAAACTGCTTTACGGGCTGGAGAGATGGCTCAGCAGTTAAGAGCACTGGCTGCTCTCTCAGAGGTCCTGAGTTCAATTCCCAGCACCCACATGATGGCTCACAAGCATCTGTAATGGGATCTGATGCCCTCTACTGGTATGTGTGAAGGCAGCAACAGTGTACTCATATAAATAAAAATAAATCTTTTTTAAAAAACAAAAAACTGCATAAGTTTTCGATGACAGGAACTAGGCCCTGTGATCTAGCGTGTGCTCAGGTTGGTCTTAGAATTCTGGGGAAGCTTCCCTCCCTCAGCCGCCAGTGTTGGAACTGATGCACAACCACCATGCTTAGCAGCAGTGTAAAACAATTAGCAAGTTGCTGTGGTGTGTGGCAGGTTCTGTCTTCTTACTTTCTTGCTGGAGATGGTAGCTGTGCCTCCTGCATGCTCTGCTGAGCACATGTTTCATGTGCTGCTGAGCCACAACCTTAAGTCCT
Source organism: Rhynchomys soricoides (assembly GCA_019843965.1). Lineage (NCBI taxonomy): Eukaryota > Metazoa > Chordata > Mammalia > Rodentia > Muridae > Rhynchomys > Rhynchomys soricoides. Next base: position 3,089,494 of record JADRCH010000065.1, on the reverse strand, counting down.
TAAGCCTTAGCTCTGTCTGTCTGCAGAGCAAAAACCACAGGCTGCCTCTGTCAGAAGCTCAGGGCTCCTGGGCCCATCAGAAGCATCTGCTTTCTCCAGGTTAAGCCCTGTTTAACCCCTGTAGCCTTCCAGGGATGCTTCTCACCCAGTTCGCCATCCTGCTTTAACTGGTCGGGGGCCAGGAGTCCAGAGCAGTGTGTACCCAGAGAGCACCCTTCACTTCAGGCTTCACACATGTCAGAGTAGAAAAGAAAGCCAGTGCCATCCATGCGTCCGCATTAGCCAGCATGAATCCCATACCTGCTCCTTGGCCCTGTCAGTAGAGTGTTCTCTTCCTCTTTGCTGTGTTGTGTATGGTGTGTGTCGTTCCCCTTTTCTGAACTCAGGTGTGACTTTTTTATTCTTATGGACAAAGTCAGACATTCTTGTATCATTCTTTTATAAAAGCTTATAAAACCATTTTAAACACACTGAGACCATTTGCCATTTTCTATGGAACTGGCTGTATTTTCTCCAGTGAAAGACCTGAAGTCCATACGTGCACATATTCGCATTCAGGTATTCCTGTCTTATGTCAGCACACCATGCATGCTGAACCAGAGTGTGGCATGCACTGGTGCAGCAAATGGCAAGCACAGGAAGCAGCAGCAGCTGGCCCTGCCCCTGCTGCTACTTGCTAAGAGCCCTCCTCAACACTGTTTCTAGATATCAGAGCCCCTGCCAGGCTCTGTAGAGCCATCTTGTCTCAGATGTAAAGGCTGTAGCCTGGAGCTCTTTCAGAATGTTCTACCGTTGGTCAGCAAACTATAAAAACAGGGTGCTTTAGACCATGTATTTAAGTCAGCATTTTCCAAGTGGGGCTTACGAGTGCTCATTACAGCCCAGCCAGCATTCAACCTGAGCTGAGCGATTCGAAGGCAGAGACAGAGATAGAGAAGGTACAGTTTAAAACTGACCTGTTTCCAGGGTGGTTGGGCTGGGGTTCTTTATAGCCACATCCCCACTCCTATTTCCTCTGCCAGAAAGAGGAAATGACATCCACTCTAACCACTTCTTTCTTCGCCCTCTGCCTTCCATCCACTTCTCTCCAGTTCCCATGAGTTCTAGTTGCGCTTCCCCTTTTGCTGAAAGTTAGTCATTTTTCTGGGCAGGGTGAAGGATAAGGAACAAACAAATTGGTAGCTTCAAGCTAGCTCTCGGTCTTGCTTGCTGTCACCTCCTTCTGGCCCTAACTGGACTCTAAAACAGAGAACGTAGTATCTTAGTGTGTCAGACTCGGGGCCCAGGTAGATGGTAACTCTGAAGGCCATCACTTCTCAGTCTGACTACAAAGTGTTGGGTGGAGTGAGCTGAGTCCGCTGTGGAGGAGCATGCCTGTAATCTCTCCACCTGGAAAGTGGAGCCGGGGAGCTGGAGCTGAAGGGCATCTCAGCCACATCGCAAGTTTGAGAGAAACAATACGGGCAATATGAGACCCTGGTTCTGACAGAAAGAAAATGAAAGATAAATAATACATGAAAATGAGTCGAATTATGAAGGAAAATGGGCTGGGACGTAGCAATAGTAGTGTTTTTCTAGGGTCTATTCCTAGCTCACGCTCAAAATGTGAAGGAATCACTAAACAATAAGAAAACTCAGAAAGCCTCTGGATAGAGAAGTTTATGGAGATTCACTTTTATTATTATGCTTTTATTAAATGTTTTACATTTTTAAAAAACCTGTATTTGAGTCCATTGTCTTATATCCTAGAATTATTATATGTTAATATTTCCAGATTGAGCCCAATAATGGTGACTTTATATACTCCCTCCATTCTGTTATGTGCCTAGTGCACTACAGCTAGGGATGATGGACTTGATCTGATGCTCATAGTCAGTTCACCTGACTCCTCCTCAGTGAACCTCCCTCATTGCAAGGCTTGCCTCGGTCTATGGGCATCTGGTTTGCCTGGGTTCATGATTCCCCACTCTAGTGAGCATTCTCACTCCGTCCCCACTCCTCCCTCAATGGTAAGGAGGAGTGGGGTTGAGATGAGTCCCCTCCCACTCACCTGCCACAGTCAGGCTCACTTAGCCTGGGCCACAGTGAGCTCTCACATTGTCTCCTCAGGGCTATGGCTAGCCTCCAAAAGGCAAGCTCATTGTGCCGCTCAGTAAAAACTCATCTGTGCATAGATGAGCCCACATTTTGTTCTTCAGCATTTTCTTATTTACGATGAAATGCCGCAGGGTGTGTGTCCAACTGTGACTGATGGCTTTTCTGAGCTCTGTACTTGTTTGCGTTCTGCTGCACTGACTTTGTTTTTCTGTTTTCCTTTCCTGCTCGCATTTGGACAGGACAATCTCTGTTCTCCTTCCGACATCCTTCAGCTAAACCTCAGCGTTAAGAGAACTGTCGAAACACTGCTCTCTCTTGGGGCACATGCAGAAGAATCCAGCTTTGTCTTTTTGTCTGTCCAGCTTCTAGGTTTTGTGGCATTTTACTGTTCTTTAATGTTAATTCTCTGTGTGCTTTATTACCGAGTCTTCACCTATAGCTGACCATGCAGCCAGTGTCGTCCAGCTCCTTCCGGTGCTTGGTGAAGGTTTGTTTCTCATACAGAATTGCTGACACACACGTGTTTTCAGACTGCTAACTTGAGGAGGTGCATTGTCTGCTGTGTCCACAGAAGCAGTGCATTTCGTAGTAGGCACTAGCAACAGCTAACAGAGAGGAGCATTCACTCTCTCTAGTCCCTGGCTCCCCACTTGCCCTGTGGCCTTGTCTCTCATATGGAAAGGTGCCAGCATTTGTATTAAGGCAGTCCCGAGCCTTAGAGGACTATGACCATCTTACTTCAGTTTGGAAGTAAAGACTAGCTGAGCCTTTCAGCAGCGGCTCATCAGGAAAATTCTGGTAGCATTTCTAGTTTGGAGTACCTTGTCACTTAGGTCTCTACCCCAAAGTCCTAACTTACCCTCAATTTTAACAATGTTTAGACATTTAGAAGGCATGGGGCATTTATAGTACAAATTGTAGTTTGGTCTGGATTCTTGGTTTAAAGATACTGAAGATTACCCAGACTGCTGCTCTGATCCTGTTTAAGACAGTGCACACTAAGTAGTGAACAGAGTCTGCATCTGAGGAGATCTGAGCATGGTTACCATGTGTGCTGCCTAAAAACAGGTCCCCTGTTAGAATGTGATGTTTAGAATTCATTTCTAACATGTGTAACCCATTTTTATAGGTGAAGTTTATGTGTTGTAGGCTGTACAATTGTATCTGAAACTGTATCTGAGCCACAGGTCCAAGTGAAGCTGCAGTCTGCTCTCAGGATGCTTAGTAAATAGTGTCTGGACTCCGGCTGAGAGCAGCACTGCTGCAGTCAGACTGCAGTTCTCACAGGTGCTGTCTCTAAACTCCATTAACAAAGCTGGCCCTCAGCTCAGGGGGACGACAGGAACGCAGTGCCTCACTGCAGTCCACTGGCCCTCAGCTCAGGGGGACGACAGGAACGCAGTGCCCCGCTACAGTCCACTGGCCCTCAGCTCAGGGGGACGACAGGAATGCAGTGCCCCGCTGCAGTCCACTGGCCCTTAGCTTACCCTCATTTACTTCCATCTGAAGCGAGCTGTTCTTTACTGCCCACTGCTAATGCTGATGTAGTGACAGACTGGTGCTATACAGCAGTGCCTCCCAGAGTGTGCTCATGTAGGTTTGTTTATAAGACATCTTGGATCCATGATTATTGTCGGGTTCTGTAGAGTTCTGTCCTTTTATACGCACGTACACAGAGTCAGGCTTAAAGCCAGGTGTGATGATACATACCCGTAATCCCAGCACTTAGGATGCTGAAACAGGGTTACTTTGAGTTTGAGTTCAGCCTAGGCTACGCAGCAGAACCTTGTCTTTAAAAGAACAAAAAAAAAAAAACCCCAAAAACCCATGTGGTCTAGCCGGGCAGTGGTGAGTTCCTAGGAACTATCTGCAAAGCTGATGTGCAAGTGGAAGCACCACCTCTGAGTGGTGTCTTGTCCACTGTGCACTTGACCACTTGCTCTTGGCTCAGACCTGGGTGCTGAGAGCAAACAATAGGGATGGTCCTGGAGAACATGTCCCTCGCAGCAGACGCAGATTCGTCCTTCTGCTGTTATTTCTTAGGTTTTTTATTTGTTTGTTTTTTAGGTTTTTTTTGGAGACAGGGTTTCTATATGTAGCTCTGGCTGTCTTGGAACTCTCTCTGTAGACCAGGCTGGCCTCTGCTTCCTGAGAGCTGGGATCAAAGGTGTGCGCCACCACCACCCAGTGCAGATTCACCTTAAACAAAGCTACTCTGTAGTTGCAGAGGTATTCAAAGTATTAATTCAAAACTGCTAGTCTTATTAGCAAATCAAAAGATTGCTGTGACTTTATCAGAATCAGCATTAAATAAAAATAATTATATCAAGTACCAATAACTGCCTCAAAAACAAATAATATATTTTTACTCCAATTTATTTTATGTTTCAAGTGGTATAGAATGTGGTGGAGCACTCCTGTAACCCTCACACTGAGGCCAGCCTGAGCTCGACAGCAAGACCATTCTCAACTAAAATCAGAAAATTAATTTTTAGCTGGGCATAGTGGTGCATATCCTTTAATCCCAGCACTTGGGAGGCAGAGACAGAAGGATCTCAGGGTGTTCCAGGTTAGCCTGGTCTACATAGAAAGACCCTGTCTAAATAAATAAATAAATAAATAAATAAATAAATAAATAAAATAACTTTGATGAAAAAAGCCAGTAAGTGTTATAATGAGATCTGCCTTTTTCTTACCAGGGTAACCAAACCTGTACTAAGTCAAACAAGATAGGTGTATCCACCTTCTTACCCTAATGGTAGCCATCTTTTATGGGTCGGTTACTAAGATATAAGCTTACATAGGAGTCCTCCAGCATAGTCTATTGTGATGGACTTTATGCTATGAAGTGCTTTACTTTTTCAAACATAGTTTTTTTTTTGTTTTTTTTGTTTTTTTTTCAGACTCACTGTGTAGCCCTGGCTGGCCTTTAACTCACAGACCTGGCTCTACCTCCTAAGTCCTAGGATCAAACGCACTCAGCTAAAACACAATTTCTTCTTAAATGTGACTTTAAACTCATTTAGATTTAGGCTTCTCTCCCCTCCCCATTCCTGTGGTCAGAGTCATTCGCAAACCATGCTGTGTCCCTGCTGCCTATGTGTCCTTCCAAGAGTGTCCTCTGTGAGTCCTGTCTTCCACTTGAGCCGTGCTTTATCTTGGGCTGCTTGTACATTTACCTGCTTTGTAAGTTGGCCCTGGTTTTTGTCAGAGATAGAGTGTGGCTTTCTGCAGAGTTCTCTTCTTCTGTTGTGTAAATGTGTGCCACCTTTCGATCTTCTGCTTTCGTTCTGTATGGACTGTGATTGTGTTAATAAAGTGACCCCGTGTGAGCACGCCTGCGTCTGCCTCCGCCTCCTTTAGCAGGGTGGGTTTACCAGGAACTTTCTGTATTTCACTTGATTGTTACCCGGTGGGGGTGGAAGGGCCCGTGTTCTTTCAGCTCTGATGTTCATCCTGTTTTCTTTCTGTTTATGTTACATTGTCCCCTTTCAGGAGCAACTATGTCTGCCTCTGCACATTTTAGAAGAGAAAGGGTTGGGCCAGGTGGCAGTGACAGTCCAGGCCCTCCTGGAGCTGGCCCCGCCCAAGCAGCAGCAGCAGCAGCCACAGCTCTCTGCTGTCTGAGGACTCCCAGGCCCCCGCATGTTGGCACGGCCAAGACCAGGAGCAGAAGGACTTGATTGCTGGCGCTGCCTGCTCAGAGCGAGCCCTGTGTGTTCCTAGAAGCACTGTCTTCATGATTCCTGCCAGGAATATTGTGTTCCATTTCTCCATTTTAGGGGAGATTAAACCCATTTCCACTATTTTCTGTTTTTAATGAAGACACAGTTTTTTAAAGTGGAACTTTCATTACTGAGGACCCATCATGGAAGACAAAGCTGGCTGTGCTTTCTTCGTGGGGAGCAGGCTCAGTTTCCTTGCCAGAGCCAGTATTTTCACAGCTGGATATTAAGCTCTCCCAGAGGACAGACATATTATAATCTCTGCCGGTTCCCAAGTGTCTACAGCTCAATGGTTCCACAGTTGGACTTCATTCTTCTGGAGCATTTTTGAAATCCAGATTTGCATCAAAGATTGGGATGTGGCCTGGGAACCTGCATTTTCAGCAGACATTTTGTTTCTTAGGCAGTGGAGACCACTGTTCCAAGACACATAGTTATGGGGTTTGAGGGTACCACCCCTACTGCATTTTTCAGCCACATTCAAATCAAAGGCTATATTATGATGACTTGGACTTTTCTGTCAAAGATCAAATCCATAGAGAATCCCTAGGTTCTGCACAGTGTAACAGGTATCTCAGGCCAGTACCCAGGTCCCTCCCCGGGCTCGCCCACTACCACCCTGTCTTTTTCTAGAGTGGTTCTGTGCTCACCCTGCTGTTTCCTGAACAGACACACTCCACACACAGTTGTAAGCTATAAAGTGTAGCGCACACTACCCAGCAGTGTTTGCATTTGCCTCAGTCAGCCCTGCGTGCTGGTCCCAGGCTCCTGGGACTGAACACCATGCCGAAAGGACTGAAGGAAAGACATTTCTTACAATCCATGCAGGTGACAGCCAGTTTCCGTAGCTACAAGAAAGCACGAAGAGTGGCTTCCTGTCTCTCATCCATCCCTCCCTGAGATCCTGCACTGTGAGCAGAAAACAAAAGGGCCAAGGGCTCCAGCACAGTGCAGGAGCCTTTGTTTAAATTTAAGCACAAAGGCTTCTCTCCCCTAGATTTTGGACTCTTGAGTTGTTAGTTGTCTTTGGTGTTTGCTGAAGTTAGAACCCAAATACAGGAATTAGATGAAACTAACTGTCTGTGGGGGTTTCCCTATAGTTGCTAACTTTGTGGGTTTCTTCCCAAGGCTTGCATTTCCAAACAGTATTACCCTGTGCAGCATCTAAAAATAAAACTTTGAGACTGGACCAAGGTTCCATCCCCACCATCACCTTAAAAAAGGTTCAGAAAGGCACATGGCCCATGATTCCAGACACCCCAAAAGTGGAAGCTGGAGGATCAGGATTTGGAGCCCATACTAGGCAATAGCTAGCCACAGCCCACTGGGCTGTATTAGACTGTGGCTGGAGAGCTGACTCAGTAGGTAAGAGCACTTGCTGCTCTAGCAGATCAGGGTTCAATTTCCAACACCCACAAGTCAGTTTGCAACTGCTTGTAACTCTGAGGGTCCGATGCACTCTATTGGCTTCAGCAGGCACCAGACACACACATAGAATACATATATACGTGAAGGTAAAACACTCATATACATAAAAATGAATGTTATTCAAGTTTAAAAGCATGTAACAGCGGCCAGGCATGGTGGCTCTTGCCTGGAACTCGGGTGACCAGGGCTGTCCGGGAAAAGTAAGTTTAACACAGTGTGCTCCTGCCCAGTCCTTCATGGTCCTCACAAAAGTAGGGACAGCTCGGAACCCAGCCCGTTCATCAACAGTTCACAGAGCCAGCAGCCACAGAGCTTGCTCATGCCCAGCTGTGCTTCTGGACTGCAGATATGTTTCCTTCTAGGCAGCATTAAACCTCAGCATAATTTCTAAATTCCAGATTTTAATTGTACAGAAGATGGGTCCAGAAGACATTACATAATACAACACTTGGGATGGCTACACAAGTTCCTAAGAGTAAGTTGACATTGCCAAGCATGTGGCACATGCCTGTAATCCCAGTTTTTGAGGGATAGAGGAGGCAGGTCTGGTCCACATATTGAGTTCCAGGCCAGCCAGGGCTCCATAGTGAGACCCTACCTCAGAAAGAAGAGGCCGACACTTTAACACTGCAGTTTTCCTATGAGACCTTAATGTACTTACCAAACTAATGCAACTTTGACAGATTAGGATACAGTTGAGCGTGTTGGCGGACAGTAAGGACCATGTTGCAGTTCTTGTGAGTCAGCACACGGCAAGTCAGTGCTTCTGGTTGGCCTTTGCAGCTTCTTACAGGTTTCCAAATTGGAAAGGACAATTCATTTGGATATTTAACCTTGCTAGACCCCAGTGGGAGATAAAGCTAAAGTTAGCCATGTCATAGTCCCCTGACTGGAAATGGCTACCTTGCCAATGCTAAGGTTGATAAGCCAAGTACCTGCCCAGCTCTGCCCTGCCACCTGCAGAGATGTTATGTCAGCAGGCTGCAGGCTGCCTGGCACTCTAACTAGGACTCCCCTGAGATGAGCAGGTCTGATGAACTCTCCTGGAGGAGGACCCTTTGTATCTGCCTAGAACATGCTAGAAAAGGCAGAGAGAGCAGTGGGTGGTCTCCAACCCTGCAGCTCTGTAAATACACCCTTGCAGCTAATGAAGGAGCCTGCTGTTTCTTTGCCTCCTCTAGTCAGCAGTGACTAATGACGTGGTGTGCTGATGAGTCTGATGGATTTCTAAAAACTTAGTACTTAGATGGTTGTAGAAATGAAGGAAAACTTGGTTATTTAGAAGCCTTTTGTATACACATTGCAGTGAGACGGTTTACAGCTGATTTTATTCCTGAAATGTTATAAACATGTAATTAATAAAAGGTTTTGTAAACATTGTCTTATATTTGTATGTTTGTAAATATTTGTGTAAGTTCTAAGTATAAATATGTCAATACTGTTATGTTATTTTAAATTGCCTGTATGTCATCTTATATGTGAACATTAAAATAAAAGCCAATACTCCAGTAGCATGTAATAAACACTTTAAAATGTTCCAGCCTAAAGCATGGTTTCCTTGCCAAAGACAAGTCAAAGAAAGGCCATCTATCTGGCTCACTGAACCTTTGAGGGTCACATTCTTTCTTAAAGAGGTACAGATAGTAAGTTGGCCTGCACTGGCGGTGGGGTGAGAAGGCTCCATCCACCTTCTATAGTGCACTCAATAGTGTCCCTTCCAGCATTCATAAAGTCCTGGGTTCCATTCCCAACACTGCATAAGCCAGGTATGGTCACTCACTCCTGTAATTCCAGGAGGCACAACACGAGGTTCAGAGTCACTAGACTACATAGTGAATTTGAAACCAACCTGGGCTACCTGAGACCCTGTCTCAAAAAATTTAAAAGTTTAAATTTTATATCCATGAAATATATATGACACATTAAGATAACTTTTCTCTAAGGAGGTAAAAACAGTTGAGGGGCCATGAAATGGCTCAGCAGGCAGCCTAATGACTTGAGTTTGCTATTTGGGAACTAAATAGTACAAAGAGATACAGTAGAAAGAGTTCTTGGAACCTGTCCACTGACCCCAACCCTGCAGGCTGTGATGTGCATATACATACACACTGTTTTTTGTTTGTTTTTAAACAAACAAGCTGGGCATGGCAGTGCTTGTCTATTTCCATGCCTGGGCCCACATACAATTTTTTGTTTGTTTTTAAAGAAACAAGCTGGGCATGGCAGTGCTTGTCTTTAATCCCAGCACACAGGATGGCAGAGACAAGCAGATCTCTGAATTCAAGGCTTGCATGATCTATACTGTGAGTTCCAAAATGAGCCTGGCAACCTGAATTTGTGCCTGAGAACCCACAAAAAGGTGTCAGGGGAGAACCAAGTCCACAGAATTGTACTTTAAACCCTGCATGTGCTCAGCACACATCATGCACACATGTGTACACAGAAAGAAACGGAGGCAGGGAGTGGAAGCAAATGAGCCAGCTGGGCTGAAAGTCAAAGCAAGAACAACCTGGTGGGCTCACTGCTTTTAAGGGAGAACTGCAAACAACCAGCTTTGCTGAATACCACACAGGCAAGTTTTCATGTGTCTCGTTTCTTTAAGTCTTAATATCCAGGGGGCTGGAGAGATGGCTCAGCCGGTAAGAGCACTGACTGCTCTTCAGGAAGTTCTGAGTTCAATTCCCAGCAACCACATGGCTCATAACCATCTGTAATGGGATCAGATGCCCTCTTCTGGTATGTCTGAAGACAGCAACAGTGTACTCACATAAATCTTTTTTTTAAAAAAAAAAAAGCCTTAATATCCAGATAATGGACATAATTGTGTCTCTCTTGACAAACAATCTCTAAACAAGTCTTCTAGAGAACCCATGTCCCAGCCTTTACCACTGGAGGACTATGTTTCTACACGCCATTTCTATCCCGTATCAGACACTTCCATCCCTATCTGTCCCCAGAAAAGTCACTGGAACAGCTTATGTAAGAGGTGTATTATGTGCTGTCCCCCAGCACCACCAACCCTAACTAATGGTCACCCTTCGAGACAGTCAAGAGCCAATGTGATGCTAGGTAATAACCTTATAATTCTCACTGAATAATTCACTTTTGCTTATAATAGTTTTTCACTTTAATCATATGGTATAAAGTCAGAATTAGAGGTGTCAGGAGTTTTAATACTTCACTATAAGCCAATGAACTGCTCTCTGGTGAGAGAGAATACGGATGTTCACAAAGCTACTCAACATGGCTCCCCCCACAGTCTAGTCTGAAGAGGCCCTACAGCCGTGTGATAGCCCTCACTGGGGTTTGAAAACTAGAGTAGCAGGCAGAGCGAACTCCTAGGTGTCTCATGAGCCCGGAGGTGGGTGCTGTGGCAGCATCCCATGTGTCTCAGGAGACCTGAGAAGGACCAGCAGAAACTCGTTACTTCTTGCCTCTCCGCTTCTCCTTCTCCTTGCCTTTCGAGTCTTTGCTGTCATCTTTATCTTTCTTGGGCATTTTGAAGTTTCCAATTTCCTTCCTGACCACTGTACCTCGCCACCAGGCCTGGAGCTGGAAGAGAGAAGCAGAGGAATTCATCTCAGTGTGCTCAACAGCACTCAACCTTCTACAGAGGAGAAAACCAACAGTCACTTGTTTCAGGAACATCTGGGACATGGAAGTGGCCGGGCTGTCTTCAGTACAGCTACCTGAAAACGAAGTATACTAGGCCAAGTCTTCCTCCAGACCTAAAGCCTTGTCTTCCTGTGTAGTTCTTGCTCCCTTGGGAAACACCTCACACCTCACAGCCACTGGATGCAAAGGGAGTGAATGCCTGTTACCTGTGCCCAGTCAGGGATGCACTGAGAAGTCTCAGTAGTTGAGGGTGCGTCACACATCTTTAAGGAGCTGCGAAATGGTAGGATTAGGATAGCTCCTTGAATGTCTTTGTCAGTTTAATGCAATTGCTCTTGTTTAGATTATAAAATCAGACTAGCCTACTGAGCATGTGAATCCACTGGTGAGAAGCAGTCTTTGGTTAACTTTCCACTCAAAATTGAACCTTGACAAATGGAAAACAGAAGCTCGATCAACGTTTACTAATTAAACACCAGATTTTCCTAATAGGAAGATCAAAGATGAGTCTCCCTCACTTTGTTTTGGTTTTTGTTGTTGTTGTTGTTGTTTTTGTTTTTGTTTTTTTGAGACAAGGTTTCTCTGTGTAGCCGTGGCTGTCCCAGAACTCCCTCTGTAGACCAGGCTAGCCTCAAACTCACAGAGATCCGCCTGCCTCTGCCTCCCAAGCCCTAGGATTAAAAACGTGCGCCACCACCATGCATCACCAGCTAAAGAGGTTTAATACCTGCTCCTGAAAGTGAAGTTCTCATTTTGGACTTGTCGCTGTGGCTTAGTGACAAAACAGCAGAACGCAGCTTTGTCCGATGGTGTACGGCATAATTACAGCACTTGGGCAGTGGAGCTCACAGCAGCCTGGGCTACACAGGCAGAACTTGCCTCCCATTCTATATCTCAAATCCATTCCTGCCAGGGCCCTTGAAGGAAGCACTTCCAGGCAGAGGTTGGTTTTTGTTTTATTTGTTGTTGTGTTTGTTTGTTTGTTTGTTTTTTCAAACCAGCTGCTATCTTTGTATTACAGTTTTTGCTTTTAAAATGTTTTTCCAAGGGCTGGAGAAATGACTCAGCAGTTAAGAGCACATACTGCTCTTGCAGAGGTCTTAAGTTTCCCAACACCCACATCTGCAAGTTCACAACCATCTGTAATTCCAGCTTCAGGGAATCTGATGCCTCTCCTAGGCTCTGTGGGCACCTGCACTCATGTGCTCAGACCCACACACAGGCACACAGACATATTCATAATTAAAAGTAAAAATGAATCTTAAAAAGATTTTCCAGAATCTGGAACTGATCATGCTGCCATTGTTAATATTTGCAAGTTCACAGAAAACTTTTATGAGATAGTTCATTATCTCAGCCAGGCTTGATTGCTATAGCCCCCAATAGCCAGGAGGCTGAGGAGAAAAGAGCATTGAGCACTGCAGACTACACAGTGAATCCCAGGGCAGTCTGGGCTGTGGAGAAAAACTGTCTCAAAATAAATTTTTAGAGATAGATCGATCGATCGATCGATAGATAGATATGTCTTTTCTAACTTGCTTTGTGCCTTCCACTTTTTTTTTAAGCAACTTCTATTGGAAGGCATCACACAGCCATGGCTGACTTAACACCAGGGTATCGAGGCATTTCTGAATGCTCTGCCTACACAGCCTCCTCACCTTGGGTTAGGAGTGACCTCAGATCTTATGTCTGGACAGAGGATTCCTTCCACTGCTCACCTCCTCCCCAGATCGGGAGCCAGGCTCGCTCTTTTCTTTGTTTCCCTGCACTGTAGACTATAGGCCCACCCTCTCCTGAGTGTCCTACCTTCACAATGCTCCTCAGTTCCAGGTCATCCTGCTCCAGCTTCTTCCTGGTCTTCTCCTTTTCTATCCGGTCCTCAATAATGACCTGCTCATACTCCCGGATCTGCACAAGTACACAAGGAGCAGAGTCAGGCCACAGCCCAACCAGCCCTACATGCTGGCAATTCCAGAATGCCAGAGACACAGACGGGAAGACTGACAAAAGTTCAAAGCCAATCTTGTCTACACAGCAAGTGTATGTCTCAAAAACAAAACAAAACAAAAGAAAAACCCTGCTGAATTCCCACTGTGCATTCACATTATATAATTGTTTAATTGTTCCTCAATTTTTTTTCAATTTAAACAATTCAAGGTTACGCTTTAAAATGAAGATGAAATACTAAGTCAGATGTAGTGGCACACACTTGTAAACATAGCACTCAGGAGACAAAGGCAGGAGGATTGTAACAAGCTCAAGGCTAGCCTGGTCAATATAATGAGATTCTGTTTTAAAATATCACACACACACACACACAAGTATCCTCCAGATAATATTTTTAAAACTTTAATAGAATGTACATATACAAATAGCCATGTTTTAAACTAGAAATTTAGGAACTTCTGCATCTACAGTCAAGTTTTTAGAATCAGCATTTATAAATTGTCTTTAGGGACCATAAACTTTTTTTGTTTAATGCAGCATCTCTCTCAAGGAGTTTTAAATAATTTCAAACTAAAATACAAGAAAAGTCTCTGGATTGATCTCATCTGTGATCTCAGCATTCAGAAGGCTGAGGTAGGAAGATTAACATAAGAAATTCCAGGGTAGCCTGGACTACAAAGACCCAGTCTCAAAAAATAGAAGTGTGCTTACAACAGAATCATTTCAGCATTGGTGCCTTAGCCACTCACTCAGTCATCGCCATCTGTAGAGAACCGCATTGGTTTACTCTACTTTTGACTAAAACTGTCTTCCCAGACTCCCTTACTCCCGTTTGTACCCCAGGGTCTCCCTGCCACCCCTTACCATCTTCGCCAGGTCTTGAAGGTGTGCTAGGTCACTGGCCTTGACAGCCTTGAGAGCATTTAACTCGTTCTGTTTTGCTTCTGTGTCTTTATCAAATTTCTCCATCCAGAACTCTAGCTTCTCCTCAAGTTTCTACTTGGAAAAACACATTAAAACATGGTTCCCACCAGACATAAAATGACAGGACCAGATGATGCCAGTTAGAGCCAGTTTAACAACAAGCACATTTTTCTACAGAGATCAGATCACAACAGGCTTGGTAAGGAACTGAGGGAGGCCAGCCCAGGTGCCGACGTGTTCTTTGTATCTGGTTGGTGGCTGTACACTCCCTACTTGTGTATTTTCCGTGTGTAAGCCACTCCATTTTTAAAGGAGGAGGGGCACCCATGACAACATGTGCAAGACACGTTAAACTCAAGCCAGACAAAATCCCAGAATAGAGAGTAGAGGTGGGTGAGAGGCACCTCTCCGAGCTGAGAAGCTAATGGTAACTGAAAGCTGTTGGGAGAGACAGAGTCCCTTGACCTTGAGGGTGTGGCCCCTGGCAGTCACCACACTCCACTGGAATGCTACATATCCCGGAGAAGACAGGCTGCACTAAGTGTACAATTGGATGTTCTTTAAAGGACATGGGTGGGTGGGTGGGGTGGGGCTTGGAACTGAGAGGAGTTTGAGGAGAGGAATAAATATGATTTCTAATTTTATAAAATTATCAAGGAACTAATAAAGTGAGAAAACAAAACAAAAGCAGGAGGAAGGTGCAGCACGTGTGGCCTTAGGTTTGACAACCAGCACTGCAAAACTAGGTAACCAAAACAAATGCTCACACACTTCAGAAATGAATCGACACTGAAAGCCAAGATAAACATACTCAGCGGTGGGGTTGGCGTTCAGGTGCCTCAGTGGGGAAGCTGCAGAGAAACAGGTAGAAAATTCTGAAGTATAAACAATGGCATCAGCTGCCCTCTATTTTTTTTTTTAATTAACAATATTGAACACTCATCAAAAATGATTGAAATGTGGGCTGGGATTGCTCTGCTGGGATGCTGGCCTGCCATGCATGGCGCCCTGGGTTTGATAGTCTGTACCACAGAAAACTAGACATGGCTGCCCACACCTGTAGTCAAAGAAGCAGCAGGAGGATCAGGAGTTCAAGGCCATTGTTAGCTACATAGCAAGTTCTAGGCCAGCCTGGGATATAAGACACCTTGACTGAGGGGAGAGGAGTCTTCAAATTTCTAAATGAAAATAGATACGAATCTAAGATGGCAGCCAAAGTTTCAAATAGGAGGGAAAGATGATGAGACTCAGTCTATGAAAGTGACTCTAAGATGTCCTTTTGCAAGGGAAAACGAAAGGCGTGTAACAAAGCAAAGCAAAAAAAACACAGTAAAGCATCATTCTCATGACAGTTCCTCAGGAGACATCAGGTCGAATGGGAGGAGCCCGGCTCTGAGGCAGATCGCCAAGGTTCAAGTCTCACTCTGGAGTTTCCTTGAATTCTTCAGACCTCTAGTTCTCTCAGCTCTCGGTTATAAAGTGGAGGTACAACAGTGCCCGCGCACAGCACGATGCAGGGGTAGTGGGAGGTCACTGGACTGATGTGTATAAAAATGATTTCAACACAAGATATTGGAAAGGGGGGCAGTAAATAAAAAAAATTAATAAAAGCAACAGAATATGCATAATGATTCATTCTAGACCTAAAAGAGAGACAGGAAAACCTAGGCAAGTATAAAAAATTTAAAGGTTGAAGCAGGGTGGGTGGTGACATACACCTTTAATCCCAGCACTCGGGAGGCAGAGGCAGGCAGATCTATTAGTTCAAGGCCAGCCTGGTCTACAGAGAGAGTTCCAGGACAGCCAGGAATACACAAAGAAACCCTGTCTTGGAAAACAAAACAACAACCAAAAATTTAAAGGTTGCCATTGAGCTCAGAGAAGGCACTGCTGTCCTCCTGCAAAGGACCTGTTTCAGTCCCCAACACCCATATCCTTCCAGGCTCAGCAGTCAGTAACCCCAGCTCCGGGAGTTCAAAGCTGTCTTCTGATCTCCTGGGTACCTACAGTCATGCCCATATGCCCACACAGACACATCCATAATTCAAAAATAAGTCTTAACGGCTACTAGTGAAAAACAGAAATATGTAATTCCTAAACTCCAGGAGCATTCAAGATAGTAAGATCCAGAAGATTAGGTATGGTGAGGCATGCCTGTAACCCAGCACTGGGGGGCAGAAGCAGGAGACCTTGTCTCCAAAGAACTGAAACAAGATGGAATCTTTCCTATGAAGACATGTTACAAAACATTACTCAGAAATATCTGGTGAAGCACTGCTTATCATTCTAGGCATCCCAATGTTTCCCTTTTAAAATATGACACCCCAGAAAATAAATATCACACATCTTGCAAACACATAAAGACAGAAGAGAGTGATACCCAGTCAAAACAGTTTAGATTTTACTACACTTCAAACGACCCATATAGGTTTATTCTATTTCTCTTTTGGGTTTGAGATCATAGGAAGATGGAAACGTTTTCAAGCCATGCAGCCACACCAGTGAACTCTGGAAGCAATACCACAAAATAGCCCCAGAAAACAAACAAACAGATATAAAACTCAAAGTATGTCAACCCTAGTGGTTTGTTAACACCACACCATCCCCAGGTGGACTTTATCCTAGGAAACGAAAGATGACTCAACAGTAGTAGATAGATTAGTACAGTCTATAACTGTACAGAGGCTGGAGGGGTGGCTCAATGGTTAAGAGCCTATCCTGGTCTTGCAGAGGGTCTGGGTTTGAGCAGGTCACAGCCGCCTATAACTCTAGTCCCAGGGCATCTGACACACTCCACTGGCTTCCATGTGGCAGATGCACATACACATAAACAAACAAACTTAAGATACATAAGTGTATTTTACTTTATGAACATATTAAAGGAGAAAAAGACATCATCAAAAAAATCATATTGATGGATGAATATAATGCTTCTCAGCCGGGTGTGGTGACATACCTTTACCCTAGGACTTAGGAGACAACTCTAAATTCTTTGAGTTTGGGGCCAGCTTTGTCTCCACAGTGAGTTCCAGGTCAGCCAGGGCTATGTAGAGATGCTCTCCTCCTCCTCCTCCTCCTCCTCCTCCTCCTCCTCCTCCTCCTCTTCCTCCTCTTCTTCCTCCTCCTCTTCTTCCTCCCACCACCACCACCAAAAAAAATAAAGTTAAAAATAAATGGGTAGTCACTGGCTTTAAAAAAAAACTTCGACAAGAAACTCCTTCACATAATAAAATGTGCACACCAGTGAACTACAGAGTAAATACCCATTAGAGTCAACTACCAGCTACTGCCTCTCAGTTCCAAGTTCATTCTGCATAGCCTGGCCTTTACTGGAAATGTTTCTCTGGCCACGTAGCAAAATACTAAGCTTCATCAGTAGAGGGCACTAGAGGATGCAACAGGAGGTCTCCTGGAGGCTCCCTGTGCTCTGGTTCCCTGGTCTCGACTAATGCTGTGTGACGCCCAGTGGCACACATTTAACTGACCACTGAAGCATTATGAGCATTACGACCAGGTAAGGTTACTCCAAGAATGTAACGGACACAATAGCAAATCTACCGTGTCTTACTTCAACATATTAAAAGGGAAGATAATCTCAATGAATAAAAATAGTCCATCCAACACAACTGAGTACTCATCTGATTGGAGAAGGAAGAGGGAGGGAAGGAGAAAGGGATGGAGGAAGAGAAGGGACAGAAGGGAGGAGGAGAGGAGGAGGAGGAAGAGGAGGGAGGAGAGAGGAGGAGGAGGAGGAGGAGGAGGAGACAGGCAGGAGGATCAAGATGAGTTGGAGTACACCTTGAGCTACACAGAAGCATATCCAAAAAAAAAAAAAAGCACCTGTTGGCGTCCAGGAAACCACGCGCCAAATCTTAGTCGCACACAATTGGCACTAGGAATGAAGCTGATCCCACCCTCTATTTTACAGATGTCTTAGTAAAAGTCATTTACCATACTTGCCGCATGGCAGCATGGTGTCGTCAATGAAATGGGAGATCTGCTATGGAGTGTCAAAGCAGATGTCTCTGTAGACCGTGACACGACAGCTGGAGAATCAGCAGCCCCATGTAGGAAGAAGGCACACATGGCCCTGCCAGTGAAAGCAAGCTGCTTTGGGTAGGAGCTTTCAAATTGGTTTAGAGATTAGCAGCTGTATTGCAGATGTGTGTCGATAAAGGCTGTGAACAGCAGCAGCAGCTGGAGTTACGACAGTCCCCAGTGACTCTGCAAGAGCCAGTCAGCTTCTGCACAGACCAAACAGAAAGTCTAAGGCCCTGTGCTGCAGTCAGGTGCAGGGTTGGGAAGTTCCAGGTGCTCCTACATTTGTAGCTGTCCTGAGTATGTCTTTTCCACTCTATGTATCCAGTACTTTGGGGAAGTAGCCACAGTTCAGCTCCATAGAACACGAAAGTCCACAGTGTAGAGATTACAATTAAGATTCCATTTGTCATCTGACCACCTGAATCCTCGTAGTGACCAGGGGCTGTAGGTTTGCTCTGTGGGTCTCCATGAATCACTGTCAACTCAGAGATAATGCTTAGTCATCTCAAGGGGCCAGTGTCTAAGTCACTCCAGACTCCATGGGTCTCCTGGCTAAAACTTAGAGGAAGATTTACAGTATATGTGTGCAGTAATGCTGCAAGGTTCACCCTAAGAGGGGACTGCCCCAACACTATAGAATAAAAAGGCCCTGGGTCTGTTATGTTGACCTTGTTCCAGAAAGTGGGTGAGAGACTCAGAGTCTCCATTGTGGTCATTCAAATCAGATTTCTACCAGACCTGGACTGTCTTCCTGTTTTGCTTGAAGCTAGCTGTCAAATTAGTTTTGTTCCTAAAGGTGACTAGCCATAGCAGAAGATCCCTGTGAGCACAGTCTGGTTGCCATGTATCTTCTACCTTCACGACCACCTTGTCTTCATTGCCAATCGCCAAGGGGTTTTCCAGGGCTGCACCATCCCCACAGAAGTCAGGGTCCACCTCAAGAATGACCCCCTGAGGTCACACCTGGCCTCATGGGAAAGCAAGCAGAGAACAGAGAAGCTTCTTGCCACTATCCACCAGCTCACTCTTTGCTGCCTGACTACCACCAGCATGGAT
The DNA here is from genome assembly GCA_019843965.1 of Rhynchomys soricoides. NCBI lineage: Eukaryota > Metazoa > Chordata > Mammalia > Rodentia > Muridae > Rhynchomys > Rhynchomys soricoides. Next base: position 3,070,661 of record JADRCH010000065.1, on the reverse strand, counting down.
ATCCTTCAGTGTCTTAGTCGGGGTTTCTATTCCTGCACAAACATCATGGCCAAGAAGCAAGTTGGGGAGGAAAGGGTTTATTCAGCTTATACTTCCTTTTTTTTTGGTTTGGTTTTTCGAGACAGGGTTTCTCTGTGTAGCCCTGGCTGTCCTGGAACTCACTCTGTAGACCAGGCTGGCCTCGAACTCAGAAATCCACCTGCCTCTGCCTCCCAAGTGCTGGGATTAAAGGTGTATGCCACCACTGCCCGGCTCAGCTTATACTTCCATGCTGCTGTTCATCACCAAAGGAAATCAAGACTAGAACTCAAGCAGGTCAGGAAGCAGGAGCTGATGCAGAGGCCATGGAGGGATGTTACTTACTGGCTTGCTTCCCCCGGCTTGCTCAGTTTGCTTTCTTTTAGAGCCCAAGACTACCAGCTCAGGGATGGCATCACCCACAATAGGACTCCCCCCCCCCCCTTGATCTCTAATTGAGAAAATGCCTTACAGCTGGATCTCATGGAGGCATTTCCTTACCTGAAGCTCCTTTCTCTGTGATAACTCCAGCCTGTGTCAAGTTGACACACACTAGCCAGTACATTCAGGGAAGGGCTTGTCCCGTTGGCTCTGCCAGGTAGCTGTAGTGTGCTACCTAGCTGAAGTTGATACTTAATGACTTGAAGGAGCAGATTTACAAACTAGCCAAGACAGACCTGACTCCCTAGCAACCTGGAGAGACTCTTGGAGCCCAAAGGCTTTGCTCTACCCAGGAGCTCTCCCATCCCATTAAGGAAGCAGTTGCTGTTCTCAGACGTCTTAAGAGGAACAGAAAGGATGAGGACACTGAGTTCCAGCAGCTCCTAAGGGATCACTAAGTTCAATGCTTGGTTACTCTAAGACCAAGCAGATCCCCGGGTTGGGAATGGGAGTCATCCACAGCTCTCCTGTGGGGCAATCAAGTTCTTTATACACCAGAGATGTCCTGTGTTCACATGCTCTTCTGGGCCCTCAGACTGGTGTGTCTGCGGGTCATCTTCTGGTTAGGATATATTTGGTGGTCAGTGAATAAATTCACCGCAACATAGCTGTCCCCAAGACTTTGCATTCTCCCCTCCACATCGCAGGAAAAAGCCCTGGTACCTACACCTCATCAAAGGGAGGAGACTACCAGGTCTAGTCAAGGAAGTGCTCAGCCTCACCTCCACGTGCAGCCAGCATGCCTGTCTATGTCCCACATGGAGCGATGCAGGCCTTCATCCTAGCTAACACCTATGTGCTCAGTGCTTCTCAGCAAATGTTCTAACTCGCATAAGAGATCTAAGTTATTTTGAGAAGGGATTGTAAGAACATGAACAAAATGAGAAGGCAATTGATAATCTAAAACCTTCCTCAACTGAGCATGTTATTTTTATAATTAAAAAAAAAAAATGGGCAAATGAATTTTGAGCTGACCATGGTGGCCTTGAATCTCAGCACTCAGGAGGCAGAAGCAAGTGGACCTGTGTGAGTTCAAGGCCAGTTTGATCTCCACAGAGAGTTCCAATCCAGTCCAAGTTACATGGTAAGACATTGCCTAAAAATAAAAGAAAGAAAAGAAAAAATGTCCTGTGCATGGCATGGTGGTGTAGCCTGTAATACAAATGCTCAGGAGGTTGAGGCAGCTGAAGCTGCTGAGCAGAACCTGCCTCAAAGAACCGTTTTTCTTCAGTCTTTTATTTATTTGCTTAATATTTATTTTTCTTTCCTCTGTATTCTATAAGTGGATTTGTATGTGTGAATGCCTATATGTGTTTGTGATTGTGGGTGCACTCATGTGTAAATGTGTGCATGAATAGGAGTATATGCCCACACCCACAAGTGTGTATGGAGACCAGAGGTTCAACCTCAAGTGTAGTTGTTTTACCTTTTTAAAAATTTATTCATTTATTTATTCTATGTGTGTGTGTGTGTGTGTGTGACAGAGAGAGAGAGAGAGAGAGAGAGAGAGAGAGAGAGAGAGTATGCAAGTGTATAATGTGCATGCTAGGCCCTATGAAGGCAGGAAGAGGATATCCAATTCCCTGGAACTGAAATTACAGGCAGTCATGAGCCACCCAGTCCTCTGCAAGAGTAAGCACTCTGAGCCACTAGGCCATCTCTGTAGCACCCCACCTTGTTTTTTGAGACAAGATCTCTCTCACAAGTCAGCCTGCAAGCCCCAGAGATCTAACATCTCCACCATCACGCTAAAGCTGGCATTACACATGTAATCCCAAGCCTGGCCTTTTTGTGAGGGTTAAGGTCCATCTCAGGTCCAATGCTTACATAGCAAGCATTTTGCCTGCTGAGCCAGCTTGTTAGCCCATTAGAAGATTTTTTTAAGTTGCAGCTAAGTTCAGTGGCATTTGCCTTTAATCCCAGCACTTGGGAAGCAGAGATACTGAATCCTGGTCTACATAGTGAATGAACTATGGGCCAACCAGACAACATTGTGAGACACTACTGTCCTTACAAACAAAAGCATTGTTTTCTTCAGAATTGCGTAAGTGAGTTTTTAAAAGATCTCTTCGCCTTATTCTCTGCGTACAGGTGTTTGCCGGTATGTGTGTATGTGCACCATGTACACCCAGTGCCCTCAAAGGCCAGAAGAGGGCCCTGAGTCCCCTGGGCCTGGAGTTACAACTGTGAGCTGCCATGTGGGTGCTGGGAACTGAACCTAGGTCTTCTGCAAGAGCAGCCAGTGTTCTTAACTTCTGAGCTGCCTCTCCAGTGCAGTAAGTGAGTCATAAGTGGGTTCTTACAATTGAGGAATCAAACGTCTGGGCGACTCACCTGCTGCTGTTTTTTAAGGAACATTTCGATCTCTGTGTGAACCCGGTTCTCCTCTTCAGTTTTCATCCTCAGTTTCTGTAATACACCAAACACCATGCTCTACCCAGCCAGTCTGAGATCGGCGGTTCCCAGATGACGTGCAGCAGGGATCCCAGGAATGCCAACCAAAGCTTCCCTACAGAGCTATTGCGTGGCTCCACTCAACTTTGCACTCCACAAGCACTACAGAGCTGGCACCCCGTGATACACACATAAGGGCCCCAGAAAAAGTCATTATAGTCCCGTCACCTGGAAACAATGCTGCAAGATTCTCAGCCCAGAGAAGGAAATTACAGCATTCAAGAAGCATGTGGTTGGGCTGGAGAGATGGCTCAACAGTTAAGAGCAATGACTGCTCTTCCAGAGGTCCTGAGTTCAATTCCCAGCAACCACATGGTGGCTCACAACCATCTGTAATGGGATCCGATGCCCTCTTCTGGTGTGTCTGAAGACAGCGACAGTATACTCACATACATAAAATAAATAAATAAATATTTGAAAAAAAAAAAAAAAAAAGCGTGTGATGAAGCGTATGGTGAAGCATGCAGCCAGAGCCTGGCATGACAGCCCTAGACTGGGAACCCTAGAAGACTGGAAGCTGAGGCAGGTGGATCAGTTTAAGGCCAACCCTGCACTACAAAGTGAGTTTGAGCCCCCCGCCCAGAAGAAAGAAGAATGGGGGGAAGCAAGGTTGGGGGGCTGAAGAGCACACCAGGGAGGTGAGCTTTCACAGTGGCCTTCTGCCCGTCACATAGGGAGCAGGAGACATAGCCATTAAAGCTCACAAAATATTTAAGACCCCAGTTAGTTGTTTATGTTTGACCTCCAGGGCTGTACTGGTCATGAAGGAAAATCTTAATCTTCCTCTTCCTCCTTTTTTTTTTTTGCTGGCACATTATCATGGATGACATCTCACTGAGGCGGAGAGAGCTCATCAGTAAGGAGCACATACAGCTCTTGATAGAGGACATAACTTTGGTTCCCAGCATCCAGGTTGGGTGGCTCGAAAGCACCTGTAACTCCAGCTCTGTGGACACAGTGCCTCAGGCCTTCATGGGCACATATGTATACATAATTTTAAAATATATGAAGCTGGAGTTACAAAAGGTTGTGAACCTCCCAACATGGGTGCTGGGAACGGAACTCAGGTCCTCTGGAAGAAATGCGTACTCTTAACAGCTGATCCATCCCTCCAGCCCACATGACATCATTAAATCATCTACCTGTGGTTTTGTTTTGTTTTGTTGTTTGTTGACGAAAGTTGGACTCAGAATCTGGCATGTGCTCTGGCACTAGCTCCATCCCCAGACAGCCTAATTAATGTAGCACAGGTTACCTCAATCTCCTCCAGCAAGAGTTCTTCTGCTCGGTTACATTTCTTCTGGGTCTGGGAGATCTGCAGCTCAGTATTTCTTTTCATATAAAGATTCTCTAAGTTGGTTTTCGCCTTCATCTCTTGTAACTGGTCCCTGAGGTGAGCAATGTATTTGTTCCCATTCTGCAGAATTAAGACCAGGTTTCTGAACTAAAAATTCATTGAACTTATAAATCAACAGGCAACTGGAGGTGGCCTTCTCCTAGCACACTAGGGAAATGTATTCAGGCCTCACAATAACAGGCATAAGAACGAGTTTCAGTGCCAGGAGACTGAGCATAAGGCTTATCACAGATTCCAGGCCAGCCAGGACCGCAGAGGGAAAACTTATCTCATTAAAAACAACGCTGGGCACAGTAGGCCACACCTTTAATCCCAGTACTCTGGAGGCACAGGCAGGTAGGTTAGTGTACATTTCAGGCCAGCCTGTTTACATAGCAAGTTCTACACCAGTCAGAGATATACATTGAGACCTTGTCTCAAAGAAGAAAGGAAACTGAAGCAATGGTAGACCATACCTATAATCCCAGTCCTTGGGAAACGAAGGGAGGATTGATGACCAGAAGTCCAAGGTCATCCTTAGCTACATCCTTAGTGGCTTGAAGCCAGCCTGGGTTACAGGAGACCCTATCTCAAAACAATGCAGAGGGCTGGCCAGATGGCTCAGTGGATCACTTGCCACCAAGCCTCAGGATCTGAGTTTGGCCCTGGAACCCACATGGTAGAGTAAAAGAGCTGGCTCCCTCAAGTTCTCCTTTGACCTCCATACATGTTCCCCTCATGCAGGAAAATAAATAAATGTTGAAGGAGGGAGGGAAGGAGGGAGGAAGGAAGCAAGGTAGCTAGCTAGCAAATCCAGACTGAGGAGTTTCTCCAGAACCTTCTTTGGTAGTCAGTATTTGCCACACAGATTTGCCATTATGGTCTCATTTTGGTAGAAAGAGCAATGGTCAAAGGTGATCCCAAGTCCCAATTTCCTACAGACTCACCAGTTGTATGAAATTGGCCAAGTTAGTTAGGGCCTAGGTTTCATCTTTCAAAAACCAGAATGTTAGTACCTAGTGAGTGACTGACTATACTCTCTCCCCAGCTTCCACCCACCCCCACCCCAGTTCCTACTGGGTACTGGTTCTAAGACACTCCTCCTCCCCAGGATACTAAAACTTGCAGATACTCCAATCCTTCCCATAAAGTCTATACAGTACAGATCCAAGTTTTTTTCAAACTGGCACTGTTTGCTTGGTTGGGTCTATGAACACAGAACCTATAGCCATGTAGGAGACTGAGTATCGTCTAGTTTTCTTTCTATTGCTGTGATAAACATACCGACCAAAAGCTACTTTGGGGAAGAAAGGGTTTATCTGGCTTAAGATCACAGCCCATCACTGAGGGAAGTCTTGGCAGGAACTCAAGGCAGGAACCTGGCAACAGGAACTGAAGCAGAGGCCATGAAGGAATGCTTGCTCAGCCTGCTTTCTTATACAACCCAGGACTACCTGCCCAGGGGGACACCACTGACAGTGGGCTGGGCCCCCTTACATCCATCATTAATCCAGAAAGTGCCCCACAGACAGACACACAGGCCAATCTGACGAAAACAACTCAATTGAAGTTCTCTCTTCCCAGGTGACTCTAGCTTGTGTCAAGTCAACAAAAACTTCACCACCACAGTGAGTCACTGAACGTGTGGTTGCTAATGATTCACGAAACTAAGCAATCAAAACTCACTGATGAAAAAGATGATTCTTCAGTAGCAGCAGACAGAGAACAGTGTGTGGGAGAGAGGGCAGGAGGCCCTGGAGAAACAGTTAGGGTGACTTCTGTTAGCACAGGGTCTAAGAAGGACCATCTGAGGAGACTTACCTATCCTGACACTCGAAAGATAAGTAAGTCAATTCACGAAAAATGAAGGCAAGAAAGTTTTCAATAAAAATAAAAGGGTCAAAGTTCATGTTAGAGTCCATGGCAGATAAGACCTGGATGTATTTCAGAAACTAAAAGAAAATCTGTGTCTTGACTTGAGCGCAGGATAAGATGTGCCCATATTCTGGTTGGTTTTATCAAATTGTCTGGACATCAAAGCTGGAGAGATGGCGAAGAACACTTCCTGTTCTTCCAGGGCACCTAACTGGTTCCCAGCAACCATGGTGGGCAGTTCACAACCACCTGTAACTCTAGCTCCAGGGAATTCAATGCCCATCTTCTGGACTCCTTAGGCACCACACACACACACAGAGAGAAACACACACAACACACAAACACACAGATAGACATACATGCAAAACATAATTTCAAAAATCACTTTTTAAAAACTGGAAGGCCATAAAAGAGGCCTATGGCAAACATAAAGTTTATATTATATTATATTATATTATGTAATATTAAGTAATTGTTTATAAATTCATATAAAACTGCCCCCCCTTTTTAAAAAAAAGCCAAGGATATCTGGTTTTAATGACTTCTGAATAGTCTAATTTCCTTCCTGCTGGCTGTCACATTTAGTTACAGTGTGAAACAGAGTAAGATATAAAATCTTAGCTGGCTTTAGATGCTACAACTGGAGTATACCAGCAAGTGAACACAAGCAAGTGAATCGGGTCCATTTCTGTGTCTTCCCAGCAAGTGACAACAGCCACCAAGGCACTGCACAAGCCAACCACCCAGGGCACAGGCTAAGACTCTTGACTCAGGAAATCTCTTTTCAGACCTTTCACTCAGCAATTTGTCTTCACCACAGCCTGCCATCCTGATTGTCCATGGAGCCAGGCTCTTCCCCGTGACCCAGGTCCTCAGACTGACACAGAGCATTTGTGGGTTCTCATGTCAGACCAAATGTTCTACTCAAAGCCCCCAGCTGCCTTCAGACATGGTCTGAACATATTATTGGATCCAGAGAAGATACAGTGACACAAGAAACCAGCCAGTTCATGAGGCCCTGGTGGCTGTCGTAAGAAGTGAACCAAAGCAATGTTAGCAGTAGTTTTCACAACTGGGCCTGGCCTAGGAAGCATGGGCTTCAAGAACTGGAATTGCAAGCGAGGAAAGGTCAGAACTTGTCTGGCATGTCAGGTTGCAGCCTTGGTTGCATGGCAAGAGGAAAACAGGAAAGCAGTCACCTGAAGTAATGCAAGTCCCACTTACAGCAAACAGTCCTGACTCGGGGTGTGAGGGTGCATTCCCCTGATGCCCCGATTCCAGCACGAAGGATGTGGGAGCAGGATAGAAGATCAAGATCACCCTTGGCTAGTTAGCAGTTCAAGCCAGCCTGAGCTACAGGAGACCAAACAGATTTATGTCTCTGCAGTGCTGTATCTGGGTAACATTTCTATCTAGCCATACCAGCACTGCGGGGTGAGATGGGGTGGGGGTGGGGTGGGGGTGGGGTGGGGGTGGGATGGAGTGGGGTGGGATGGGGTGGGGTGTGAGGCATGGTGGGATGGGGTGGGGTGGGATGGAGTGGGGTAGGGGTGGGGTGAGGGTGGGATGGGGTGGGGTGGGATGGGGTGGGCTGTGAGGCATGTACAACAAATGAAACTTAATTCTAATTTCTGCAGTCTTAAAATCAAGGATTTTAAAGGGATGATAGAATTTTTCAGGAAAGGAAGCCAGTGTGACGTCTGTACAGTTAGGAAGGTAACAACAGGCCAGGGCCCCAGGGGCTGCTCCCTGTTTCGCCTGTACGCACTTGTACCACCTTCTTTCTCTCCTTTCTTCCCCTCTTTGTCCCTCTCCCTCCAGGATCTCACCATGTAGCCCCGGCTGGCCTAAAACTCAGAGATCCTCCTGCCTCAGCCTGCTAAATGCCAGGATTAGAGGTGGGTGCCACAAGCCAGGCATCATCTTCTCTTCCATAAAGGGCACCCAGCAGACATGATGGCCTGCGTAGCTAACTCTGAGAAAGAGACTTCCATGGAGAGGGCTTGGCTCCGTAGTGTTTGGTATCCTCCTCGTGGGTAATTCTTACCTGCAGTTGCATTTGATGCTCCCTTTTGACATCAACTAACTGTTTTTGAAGAGATTTTATCTGTTTTCTTCCCTTTTCCTCCCTAAAAGAAGTAAGAACAGTAAGAATAGGATTTCTCTTTTCTCTCTCTCTCTTTTTTTTTTGTTTTTGTTGTTGTTGTTTTTCCGAGACAGGGTTTCTCTGGGTAGCCCTGGCTGTCCTGGAACTCACTCTGTAGACCAGGCTGGCCTCGAACTCAGAAATCCAACTGCCTCTGCCTCCTGAGTGCTGGGATAAAAGGCGTGTGCCACCACTGCCCAGCAGAACAGGACTTCTCCCTAGCGTCCCCACCCTGCACATCTGCTACATATGTGCAGCTTGGTCTTCATGAGGGTCCACCAGCAATTGGGGCAGGAGCTGTCCCGAAAGCTGTTACCTGTCTGTGGAATCTGTTCTCCTGGCCTGGCTGCCTTGTCTGGCCTCAGTGGGAGAGGATGTGCCTAACCCTGCAGAGACTTGATGTGTGTGTAAGGTGTGGGGGTGGGCGGGGAGGGGATATTGGGGGAATATGGGGAGGGGTTCCACCTTCTCAGAAGAGAAAGCAAGAGGGGTATGGAGGAGGGACTGTGGGACTGGCAGAGGGAGACACAGCCAGGATGTAAAGTAAATAAATAATGGGGGAAAAAATGAACAGGACGTCTCAAGTATTAGGGCCCAACTGGACATTTAGAAAGCAGGTTCTTGGCAGGAGAGGTGGCTCAAGAGTCAGAATCAGAGGACTTTAGCTTGACTCCCAGCATCCATGCTGGGCAACTCACAGCTTCCAATAATTCCAGCTACCAGGGATCCAGTATCCTCTCCGGGCCTCTGCAGGCACCCATACACAACACACACGCATACACTCATAATTTAAAAGTAATGAAAATAAGTCTTTAAAAACAAATAGGTTCTTGGGCCCATGCAGTGGCTCAGTGGAATCCAGGTGCTTGCTGCCAAGGCTGACAACCTAATTCAGAACCCCAGAACTACGTGGTGGAAGTCGAGAACCAATTCCCATACATTGTTCTCTGACCTCTGGATGTGCACAATAATAGCACATACCAGTGCACACAACCACAAAATCACTCAATCAAAAAACAAACAAAATGTAACAAGAAAAAAAAATCAGGTTCTTAAGCCAGGATTGGTATTGCCCCCTGCAGTCTAGCACTTGATATGTAGAGGCAAGGGGACAAAGACCAGCCAAGGTTAGGAAGCAAGTTCAAGGCCAGCCGGGGACGACCACGTGAGACACCGCTTTAAACAACAACAAAAGTTGCTAAAGGTTTGATGAATGGGCAGGGTGGGGACCAGCAGAATGGCCCAGCAGGTAGGTGAAGGTACGTGCCACCATACCTGACTACCTGCATTAGATCCCATAGACCCACATGGCAAAAGAAAGAACCAACGACTGCAGGCTGTCTTCTGACTTCTACATGTGCACTATGGCATGCGTGCACACACATGCACTCATATGTGCACACACAAACACCAGCACGCAAAATAAATTTCTGTGAAAAAAATTAAAACAGAGCGGGCTGCCCTTTTGAGTCCCTTCTGCCATTATGGTCTCAGGGCTGCCTTTCTGCATACTGTCTCGAAGAATAAGTTGGGAAACACTCAAGAAAGACTCCCAGTGTCAACCTCAGGCCCACATACATGTAAGCATGCATATGCACACTTGTGCACCACACACACATACATGTGAGAAAAGAAATACTGCAAAGCAGAGCAAGATGTTTAACACATGCCGGTAGTACCAGCTACTTTGAGGCAGAAGCTCCTAGGGATCTGAGAATCACCTACATAGCACAGTGAGAGCATCTAAAAAGAATCACAAGTCCATAAGCAGCCTGACCTTGTGATGACATCATGGAAATTCATTTTGTTCTCTCTTTCTTTGTCCAAGGCTTCTAGGAGACTGCTGAAGGAGCCAGAATCTTGCATCTCCATCATGACATTTGTAATTACATCACTGAAATATTGCCTGCCAAGGGGAACAAAAAAAAAAGATAAGCTTTAAGACATGCTGCCCACCTCCTTAAAGAGTTGCAGGAGTCCAGCTGGGTGGTGGTGGTGCACACCTTTAATCCTAGCATTGGTGAGTCAGAGGCAGGTGGATCTCTGTGCATTTGACGCCAGCCTGGTCTACAGTGAATGTCAGAAGAGTCAGGGCTGCACAGAGCAACCCTGTCTCCAAACAGACAAACAGAGAGTTGCAGGAGTCGTACCAGTTAAAAACTAGGAGGGGCTGGGCATGTTGGCCCAGACCTGTAATCCCAGCAGTTGGGGAGTCTACAGGACCACCACAGTTCAAGAACACCCTGGACTACATAGCAGCTTCAGGGCCAGCCTAGGCTACAGAGACCTTGTCTCAAAAAAGAAACTGGGGCTTGGGAGATGGCTCAATGGATAAAGTGCTTACTGTACAAATGACAAGATTAGAGTTCAGATCCCAGAGCCTGTGTAATGCAGGGTTCGTGTGTTGGGTGACCTGCTTGTAATCCTAGCTCTTGGAAGGAAGGCTGTACAAGGGCCCTCTGGAGCTAGCTAACTACCAGTTCTAATTTGACTGAAAGACTGTCTCAATGAATAAAGTAGAAGGGTGAGTGAAGATGGCCTTTGTTTTAAAAACAAAATCCCAGTCATTTGGTTTACCAGCGAAGACTCAGGAGCCAGACACTGTGGTGAAAGCCTGCTACCTCAGAGAGGCAGAGAAAACACCCAGCTGACCTTCTACTTCCCAGCTCCCAGAAGGGAAGGCTCCTCCTCCTGCGCACTGCCTTAAGATTCTCATCTTAAGATGCTCAGATTCTCCTTCTCTCTCCTGGGTTTTCTTATGGTCACTCCCTGTCAGCTGGCTGCTTGCTTCACCTCCCAACCTAGCATTGTCTTTCTTTAGTTCTTGTTTACATAAAGCTCTTGGTTATTTTCTAGTTCACAATCTTGGGGTTCACAATTGTTGTGGTCCAGGAATCACCCCCACAAACCACTCAGTCAACCATCTCAGTCAAACAGGGACAGTTTATTGAACACACGCCTCAGGGACACAGGTCAGATTCAGGAGTTGAGACTACTATGACCTTGACTGTTTCCCATGGGCATCTTTTAAAGGCAAAATCCATAAAAGCGCATAGCAACCATAAAAGCTCACACACAGGTGCAAGGAGTGCTGGTGCAAGAAGTGCTGCGGGGAGATTGCTGCAGTTGGTACTGGTCCAAGCTTACCGTAGCTAACTATACAAAGCACTTCAACTGACCTTAATTGTGATTGGCTTTAAAGGAGGGAGAGGGTCTGAGGAATTTCTAAGAACACCAAAGCATAGAACTTAACAGGATATGCAGTTAATGGTTAACTCAGGCATTAGAAAGGTCCTCTATAACAATGTAAGATGGTTGGCTACAGGCATAAACCAAAATAGCTACAGTAATGTCAGAAAGGCTGGGGAGATGGCTCAGTGGTTAAGAGCACTGACTGCTCTTCCGGAGGTCCTGAGTTCAATTCCCAGCAACCACATGGTGGCTCACAACCATCTGTAATGGGATCTGATGCCCTCTTCTGAAGACAGCTGCAGTGTACTCATATAAAGCAAATAAATCTTTAAAGCTTGTGAAGAAATTGAGTATCTTAAAATACCAGGCATCATAAAATGTCAGACAGGCAGTGGCTACCTAGGTTTTTTGTTTGTTTGTTTGTTTGTTTGTTTTTGAGACAGGGTTTCTCTGTGTAGCCCTGGCTGTCCTGGAACTCACTCTGTAGACCAGGCTGGCCTCGAACTCAGAAATCTGCCAACTCAGAGTTCTGCGAACTCAGAAATCTCTGTCTCCCAAGTGCTGGGATTAAAGCGCACCACCAGTGCGCGGTGCTACCTAGGTTTTAACACAATGCGATCGATATCGTGCAACAGACCCTCAACATCAATATCAGGCCTCTACATGCACACGCACACACTGTGTGTGTATATGTACCCACACACGTCTACATATGCAAAATAGGAATACATAGTGAATATCACACATTAAAAAATAAGAAACAAAGAGAAAGTTTCCATCTATCTGTCAAACTGCCTTGCAGCTCTCTCTGTGCCCACAGATCAGTGATAATGTAGCTTCTTGTTGAGGGACCAGCTGTTAATGCAGAGACTCCTAAGAGGTCAAAGTGCAGAGGATGCGTAGCTACAGAGTGCTCAGTCCTAAATGGAATACCTATGTCACTCCTTGCCAAGGCATGAGAAAAACTAAATATTCATAGTAGGATCTTGGAATCTTTTTAAAGTTATTATTTTGGATCACAAACTAACAAGAGAAAAGCCAATCAAGGTTCCCAGGTTAAAATAAACTTTGTTACTGGTGTTTGCAGGTATATATGTTCCTGATGGTGGTAATGGTCAAAGTGGGAAATAGAGCTGGGAGTAGAGACACACACCTTTGATTCTAGCACTTAGGAGGCAGAGGCAGGAGGATCTCTGTGAGTTCCTGGACTAGAGGGTGAGTTCCAGGACAGCCAGGAGAAACCTGTCTTGAGACAGAGAAACCCTGTCTCAAAAAGATGGAAAGAAGGGGGGAGGGAGAGAAATTTCCAGTATCATAAAAAAGAAAAAGGATCAAGTGTGCAGACCTGTAAGTCCAGCACTCAGGAGGCAGAGCTGGGACCCAGGAGTCTGAAGCCTGCCTGATCTACACAGTGAGTTCCAGATTACCCGAGGCTAGAGACTCTGAGAAAGAATGGGAAGGAAAGAAGGGAGGGAGGGAGGGAGAGAAAAGAAGGAGGAGAAGGAAGAAAGAGGAGGGGGAGGAGTAAGAGGAAAGGCAGAAACAAAGGCTCACTAACCAGTAACGTGTCCAACATAATGCAGCCACCATGTTTTTTAAACTGTACCACTCTGCCTGTAAGGGACCTTCAGGTGACCCTATTACTGTAGTCACTCAACACAACACTAAACCACAGAGCTGGCAGCCCCTTCACACTTTCCTTACCTCACAAGGTAGGAAGGTAAGGACTTACCTTCCTAGATCCGCTCTCCCTTACCTGTCATTCTGAATTTTCTTCATTGTCTCCAGAGTCATCGTGATCTGCTTTGTAGGTTTTTTAAAGATAAAATCCAGTCCTCTCTGTTTGTTTTCTGGCACGATGGATTTTTCTTTAGTTATCAAAGAAGAAGATATTTTCAGTGTGCTTGGAACCATGGATGCCCCTTCATGGCTGGCTTTCTAAAAATAAAGGTTAAAGATATTGTTTAGGGGTGGAAGAGATGGCTCGTCCTTAAGAGCACTTGCTCTTGCCGAGAGCTTCAGTTAGAACCCCAGCACCCATGGGTGTCTGGAACTCCAGTTCCAGAGGATCCAACACCCTCTTTGGACCTCTGTCGGCACCATATATGCACAGGATGCACCGACATACATGCAGGCAATGCATTCACGCACATAAAAAAATCTTAAAACTAAAAACCAAGAAGACCGCTTTAAGGTGGAGAGACAACGCTCTAAAAGGACTGCCTGCTTTCAACGTTTTTCTATAGTTACATTCCACCCTCGGGAGCACCAGACCCTTTCTTCAGATCCATTAATCCGCCCATCCTGCTCTTTCTTAGCTTCCTGTCTTTATGTGTCTCTACCATCCCCTAACTTGCCACCTGGCAAACGGTAAGACAAAGATCTAAGGTAAAACTTGGGACTAAGGGTGTAGGCCAATGGTAGAATACATCTGTAATATGTGGAAGGTCCTAGACACAAGCCCCAGCCTCACAAAAAGTAAAAGCGATGAGGAAGATGGCTGAGACTTTTTCATTTCCAGCACGTGAGAGGTGGAGGGGCATCAGGTGTTCAGGGGCATCCTTGGCAGCATTATTAAATTTCAGGCCAGCCTAGGCTAAGTGAGACCCTGCTCAAAATGACTACAAATTCAAAAATTAACAATAAATAAAAGCCAATAAGCAGAACCCCACAGTTATTTATAAAATGTCTGTGTTGTAAGCATTTACCATATTGTCAGTATAAAATATCAATATGAGCTCATGCATCCCTTGGGAGGAGATGGTATCATAAGGACACCAGTTCAAACTCTTTTTCTTTCTTTCTTTTTTCTTTTTTCTTTTTTTTTTGTAGTTTTTTTGAGACAGCGTGTCTCTTTAGCCCTGGCTGTCCTGGAACTCGCTCCGTAGACCAGGCTGGCCCGCCTCTCGAGTGCTGATTTTTAATGTTGGGCGGATCATCACCGCCCAGCTTCACTTTAGATTCTCCACTTGCTTTTCTTTCTCCCTCCTTTCTATTTTCACTGTTTTCTTTCTAGACTGGGCCTGGTGCGGGGGCTTGTCAGAGCAGAGCTAACCCCCTACTTCTTCATTTTCTTTCATCCCAAATTCTCTCTGGAATAAAGTCTGGAATAAAGGTACTGTTCATAAATACGGTCATCTTTATAGCATCACTGCTTAGTGCAATGCCTAGGATACGTCAGAAACTCCAATGCTCATCAAATGACTCTGAAATACACAGAGAGCGAGGTGGCGTGTGCCCGTGGAATCAGGTCCTAGAGAGGCTGAGCTGGGTGAAGAGAGAACTCGAGTTTGATGCTAGCCTGGGCAACATAGTGAGACAGACTAGACAGACAGACCGACTTTAAAACTATACAGGGTAAAAAGGGGCTTGTACTAAAAAGTGAAAGGCAGCGTCAGATTTAGTGATGCAGTTTAGATCTTGAGGGCCATACAGCAAAAGCCAAAGTGCTTTTCAGACCTAGATTCAAGTACCAAGAAACTATAAGACAGCATGTGTCTTCCAACTGACGGTTCTTATTTAACCTGTGGCAAAATGGCTTGGCTATTGACAGTGACTATATATTTGGACCGTAAAGCCAGCTTCTACATCTGAACCCTGGCCCTTTTTCTTACTAACCATG
Source organism: Rhynchomys soricoides (assembly GCA_019843965.1). Taxonomy (NCBI): domain Eukaryota; kingdom Metazoa; phylum Chordata; class Mammalia; order Rodentia; family Muridae; genus Rhynchomys; species Rhynchomys soricoides. Next base: position 3,055,577 of record JADRCH010000065.1, on the reverse strand, counting down.
AGTAGCCAGTGATCCCGGTTCTAGGCAGGCAGAGACAGGAAGATCCTGGGAACTTGGCTGGCTAGCCAAAGCTTGACCTTAGATAATCACTTAAAATGTCCATGCCTCCATTTTCCCATTGGCAAAATAAACTTACTGCTTTAGAAATTGTACAAGGAGGAGACATGGAAAAGTAGGAGAAAACATGGTATTTTAGTCCGGCCCTACTCCTAGACTCCCTTCTCCCTCAACATGGTCCTTTCCACTTTCTCGTCTTGGCTGAGTGTGTATGTACAAAAAAATTCAGATCTCACCTCTGAGGGAGTGTGACCTGTACACAAGCGCACACACACAGGTACACACACAAATAATTCAAAATAATAATGAATCATTTTAAGAAAAAAACATCATAAAGAGGGCTCCTATTATGCCAGAAAAATTTGTAGGTGAAAGATCACGATTCTAAACCAGAATAAGACTGTAAAGAAGTCTCATTTTTCCAACTGTGGGTCCCAGGAGTCAGACTCAGGTCATTAAGCTTGGCATGAACCTTGTGCCAGGTGAAAGAGGCCATGAGCTACAGACTGCTGGCATAAACTCACTGAGCCATCTCACCAGCCTGGCCTGGAATTTTCTATGTAGAGCAGGCTGTCCTCAAAGTCACTGAAATCTTATCTCCCAGTGCTAATATTACAGACATGAGCTCAAAGATGCCCAGAAGTCATCACTGAAAATGTAATTAATGACATGGTAAGGTTTCCAAATATTTACAAAAGCAGGCTGCAACATAGTCAACAGCAAATACAGTTATTTTTTTTTTTATTAAAGCTGTAGGGGGTTGGTCTGATGTATTCAAATATGAAATTCTGTACCCCAAGGTCTTGTTGCTCCAAGATGAGCAGACCCTCACATACACCAACATCTGTTGTATAAACCCCCCCCCTTTTTTTTTGAGTTTCAAGACAGGGTTTCTCTGTGTAGCTGGGCAGTGGTGGCGCACGCCTTTAATCCCAGCACTTGAGAGGCAGAGACAGGCGGATTTCTGAGTTCGAGGCCAGCCTGGTCTACAGAGTGAGTTCCAG